>CAXDID010000792.1:0-243508 GCA_963988835.1 Hexamita inflata | reverse complement strand
GAAGATGATTTGGAGGTGGATTTGGACGCGAATTTTGAGGAAATGATCCCAAAACCAATTATGATGCAGATAGTGCAGCCAACAATAGATCTAGCTGAAAAAGAATAAAAAGAATAAGATAAAAATCATAATAACACTGTGTCTGAAGTTAAAATCGACCTGAATAAAGATAATCAGGATAATATAACATAAAATACTTTAAATAATTAATAATCAGAAGTGCAAGTTGAATTAAAATAAAACAATGAAAATATTCAACTCAAGAATTATAGTAACTTAAATGAAAATAATATATAATAAATTCAATAAATAACAGAGACAATACAAAATTACAATATACAACAATAATATAAAGAAGCCAATCCAATACACGAACAAACTAAAGAAGAGACTACGATAAATAAAGACTATACTATAAATAACGATTCAGTTGAAACTAAAATTATTCAAAAACAATACGAAATAGAATCACAGACTAAAATACCAAAAGAAACTAACAAAACAGAAAATGTTAAACAACTTAGTCTTGCAGAAAACATGAAACCATAAAATATTAATTAGAATGAAAATTAACTGTAACTCTAATCAAATTATTAGCACATAAAAGAGAACATATCACTTAGTGATGAACAAAATATAAATGAGCACAAACCAAAATAATAACACTAGGTAGAACAATAGCACAAAATGAAACCTCAAATAGAACCTTAACAGCCTAGTTCAATAAAACCTCAACAATCCAATACCGAGAATGAATTGAACTTAATCAGAAAAGCAGAAGCTGAACGATAATAGCGAGAACTTAAACGAATCATCAAAGAAAAGGAACTAAAAAGCATGAAACTATTATTGGCGACTGAAGAAACCTTAAGGAGAGAAACCTTACGATAAGAAATGCTATAATAAGAAAAAGAACATGAATAAGTTAAGTTAGCCAGGATTTAACAGGAAAAAATATTATAAGAAATAATGATATAAGATGCTATAAAACAATAAAAGGTTTAAGAAGTACAAAAATAATAACAAAATGAAATTAAACCGGAAAATAAACAAATTTTGAAAGCAACATCGACACCGATGCTAAATAAAGAAAAAATGAAAGAAAGAGCTGACTAAATAAACTTTCAGAACATCTAAAGATAGAAAATAAACAAAATACAAGAAGACCTGAAGTTTCTTAGAAAAGTACTCGAAAATCAAGTCAAATCTGGTTCAGACAAACTTAAAGGTCTTAAATAATCCGTGAAAGTAAATGAAGAATACCTTAAATAACTTGAGAACTGCACAACTATCAAAGAACTTGATAAAATATGTGCCAAATATCAAGATAAACTCGAAGATCTAATCATTGAGATTAAAAGATGATTAAAGTAAGAAATATTAGCAAATATAAAAATTTTGTTTTCAAGAAATATAGTTTTTATAGAAATAAGAGATGAATATTTATATATTTTATGAATATATTTTCATTGCTTTTCAACTTTCAAAAAACGTCAAAATACATCATTCACCACTTCAATGTCTTGTTACTCATGTCACAAATATTTAAGTGAAAAATATGCTTTGTAATGCAAATAATGCCATTAAATTTAAACTTTTTGTGGTAAATGTTAATGGTGCAATACTTGTGGTGATATGAGCACTAATATGAACAACTCAGATTGTGAACAAAACACATATAATAGTAATAAAAATTAGAACAGAGCAATTGAAAAAGTGTTGTTCATCGTGAAAGGGCTTAAACCAAATTAAGCGAAAGAAGCAATTGAAATGATTGAGAATAAATTCAAAAATACATAAGGAATCGCACTAAATGATGTTAAACTGTTTCAAAATACTGTTAAAAAGGGAAAGGATAACTCTCCAACATAAACTATTGTTAATATATAAGAACGCTAGCAACATAAGCACAATGTATATGAACAATAATCATAATCTATAAATTTGAAAAATAATCAACTTGAATGCAACATTATTATCGATTTACAATAAATGCCAGCTGGATCCGCTAAATAGTTGAAAAGTAAACTAATTCCGAGAGTAAAAGGATGTAAGGTGAAGATAATGGAGAATGGCGATCTCAGTATCAATTGCAACTAAGGTTAAGTCGAACCAGTTGAAAGCTTATTATCTTTGATAACTATTAATTCAATAGCGCTTATTTGGCTATTAATTTCTATCTTGTGATGATAATATCTAACATTTAACGTATATTTACGTATAAATAACGATATAAAATAATAATTGAAAAAGACATTATAAATACTGAATATATATATATATGGGTCTTTACTGAGTGGGCATAAATGACGGGTTGAGCCTGTTTTGAGAGTGGAAACACTGGCGTGCGAGAGCCCATGTTTTGCTTTCGAAAGTCTCAATGAAGTCTGTTTGTGCCGTCTCGAGGAAGTGAAATGAATATATATATTATTTATATATTTAATATATTTATATATATTATTTATGCATTTGGTGATGGGGCAAAAAATGATATACAGCTCACCACTCCACTAAAAATCACAAAATATTACTGTTTTAGAATATTAATTGTAGTTAAATACTCATTTATCTAGCTATCAACGAATTAATGATTTAGTTGAAGAATTTCTAAATATTTATGTTCATATTGCATTACTGTTATGGTCATTATTAGAATTATATTCATTTTTAATACTCATTAATATCATATATTAGAATATTCAAAATCATGTCAAAATGAATGTCAATATTATAAAAGAAGACGCTACAATTAATTTAATCTAAAGTTCAGAATTATTTGTTTAATTAAAGATATTATTTTCATAAAATAATTAATATAATAATTATTAACTCACTCCTATGTTGAATGATTTAATGAATTTTAATAAGTTGTATTGAAAATGATATTTCATGCTAAAATGATACCGTTAATATTAATGGAAAATGTATATGTAATAATGAATTAGGTTTTGTGGGACTAGATGAAAATTGATGTATCAACTGTTGGGCTTAATAATTGATTGTTAAAGATAACACATGCTATGCTTGTTAAGCAAATATTTAACATTATAAATATAAAAATAAGAACGAATGTTAATGTGATGCAATATTCATTAGCATGAGCATCTACTTCACAGCCTCCCAAAATGTAACCATGACCATTTACCCGCCCAAACCTGACCATTTGGACTTCCACTCCTTCTTAAGTAATCAATTATTTTAACTCAGGAATGAGATAAAGAGTCGCGAATTTAACTGGGCTTCTAAGTAATTCTATAATAATATTGGTTCCCCCACGAAGCTGCTATCCGTAGTTTGAAATAACTGATGGTTGAATTACAGAGAATCTGCCGATAGGCTAGTCCAGAATAAATAATAGAATTGTGTAAATAGCATGTCTATACTTACTTATTTAACAGATTATTAAATATGTAGTAATTAACAATTAATAACAACTCAAACTATGAAATATCAAGAAAGGTGTGTAATATAATATTACTAATATTATACAAATGTTGATTAAAATAATTTAAATGTAACATATCTACTACAGAAATCCGCATATAAGAGGGGTCCTTTTTCATTTATAAGGGGGGTCCGGCCCCATTTATAAGAGGGTTGACCAATGATTTTCTGACCTCCTATATAAATGAACCCAGTCTTACAAAATACTCTCATAAATAGCTTATATTTATCATTATTTTAACTATTTTCAACAATATTATGATACAAATAGATAACCCAGAAATGAGGTTCGTCATTTATAAGAGGGTTAGGAGCTTTTTTGAAGGGGTACCCCTCTTATATTTTTGGCGTATTTGGTAGCCGCCCAAATACGGCCAAAAAAAGCCGTAAAGCCGTATCAAATGTCACGCCTTATTTTTGTATAATACAAAAATAATATAATACTGAAATAATGCAAAAATGTAATTATATTCACTCCAATATGTGAAACATTGATTTGTGTCCTCCTTAAATTTTAGTAATTTAATTATAATAGTAATATACACAATATCAGAATTGCTTAGTTAATAATTATTATTTAAAGCAACTTATCAATATAAATTACCAATCAATATAACGAAAAGATACACAATATTCTTAGTTACACTAAAACAAGTGTTATAAATAGTAATATATAATGAAATGTTATAATTAGAATAATATCATATCTTCTTATTAATTATGACTTGCAAGATAGCTTTATCATATTAATTATAAAATTTACTTATAGTTTTAGGTTAAAGTAACTTAACTTCTTACATTCGAATACATCATAAATTATCACTTTTTCAAATCTCACTAGTGACTTCGTAGCTTAGTTCCACTTCCTTCCCTTCAAAATCCACTTTTGTGTATTTTTTCTTTTCCGCTCTCTATCCTCCGATTCCGACGAATGCGAAAATCATTTCCAGCAGAACTCCTTCTGCGTGAACGCCGATGACGATCAGATTCGATCCCACGAGTGCGTTTATAAGTCCAACGAGTGTTTTGTTATAAATGTGTTCTTATATAGTATCATTGCTTATAACTGTTGTTGCTAAAATGAACGAGTAGTGAACCCAGATCCCGAGGATAAGTAAAGATAGTGAGGTCCATGCCCGAATGAGGAACTAATGTGGAGCGGAGTCGAACGGGAACACCTTTACGCACATTATGCGCATTCGCTTGTTGTAGTTACTTATTAATACGAACGAAAGAATCGAATAAACAAAAAACTACAGAATGCTGAACCAAAACAAAACTTGAAAACGAGGAGAAATCGTAAACGGACCAATGGACACAAACGCGAAAATAATTAATATAGAAGTGGTCAAATGCGTTAAATCGGTGTAGGGACGCAACTGTGGCTACAAAATGGACTCTTTTGAGAGCTTGTACGGGTAATAAGCAGCGTAGAAAACCAATGAAACACCGAAAACGGACAAAAACGCAGCGTCACGGAACAAATCCGACACAAAATCATACACCCACATTCGTTTTGGAGTGAAACATAGAAATATGCTGGGAAAATGTGATATAAATATGTACTACATAACCTCGAATTGAGACACCCACCACCTTTCACTTACAGACACCCGAAGTGCTCAGATACAGACACCTTCGATTTTTTATATTAAAGGTGTCTATAGCTGAACTACAAAAGGGGTTGTAAGTGAATTGAACATTGTAAATCTCTTTTGTATTTACTAATTTTTTTGAGCTTTTGAACTTTGTATGACCATAAAATTAAACTATATACTACTTACTCTTCTATATAATGGTAATTTATGCAAATTAGATCAAGAAACTAGAAATTTTCAGAATATTTTTTGAAAAGGTGTCTGTAACTTGAAATGGAAAACCAAATCTGACACAGAAAATATACCAAATTGGGCCAGATTTGCTCTCACTTATAGACACCCTGGCCATTTTTGAAAACTGCTCGGGTGTCTGTATTCGAACAAGGGTGGGTGGTTCAATTCGAGGTTATGTAGTACTATTATTTTATTTTAAATTGTTAAGATGTTCAAGGAAACACCGAGATATTGTTTTTATATGGTTAATTAATATCTGAGCTCATATTAAGATTGCTTTTTTTAGTTGATAAAACATTAATTGATAAAATTAAGAGTTTTAAGTTCAGGATTTCGAATGTTTCTGCTAGATATTTCTTATTAGACCTACAACGAATCTCAAAAAGAAACGATTCTTTATTTGAAAACGATATATTTAAAAAATCGTTTTACCTTTTCAAAGCGTTTCTTTTTGAGATTCGTTGTAGGTCTATTATAATATTATTCGTACATACAGATTAGTAAATACATATACTGTATTCATCATAAAAATAATAGAACCATAGCCTGTTTTGAAAGTGGAAACACTGGCGTGCGAGAGCATATGTTTTGTTTTCGAAAGTCTCAATGAAGTCTGTTTGTGCCGTCTCGAGGAAGTGATATATATCCCACTCACTTAACTTTCTCAAATATTTTTTAATAATTAAAGTATAAAATGGCATTTTGTGTTGCAAATGTTATCACGTGAGTATCTTTGTTTAACAATTTTATTGAGCCATCCCACTCCTCATATGAGCAATTCTCTAATTCTGTACGAGGATGTAACAATTCACTCCTTTCAAGCTTCATTCTAAATTTCATCCAAAAAATTCAATATTAATCACTTTTTAGATCCAAATATTGAGTACAATCAAATAGCTCTTAGCAACGATTCGATTTATTTCTTGTTCGATCAGGATTTGTACTAAATAAATAGTTAAGCCCAGGTAATATAATTGTGCACCGTTCCATTTAGCACAGTAATGTTCATTCCGTTTTAACAGCTTTTTTCGTTAAACAACAATCTGTACTTCGCGAACGAAAGCAATTTATTCGTTTATAACAATTTAAAATTCAAATTCTGCAAATTCATAAAGGGTAAATACGTGAAGATAATTGACAGAGTGTTTATTGTTAATTTTTAACTGCTAAGCGGACTAAAGCACTAAAATACTATTGTCGAGCTTAAAGAAGATCTCATGATTGATTACCTTGAAGGGCTGAACTTTACAAGGTAAGTAATATAATTTGAAGTTATAAATGACTGCGTGGTAGCGAGGGACGCTGAAAACAACTAAGTTACGTACATCATAGACTTAATCGAAGATAAATACAAAATATGCTAGGAATCAATAAACTACAGCTGTGATCAATCATACCAAGAAATATATGATTTAAATCGTGATAATACAGATATAAACACAGATAAAATTAATTTATTTACACAGAAAATGCTATTAAGACACTACAGCTCTGAAAAATACTAATCGTTAGTTAAGAGTTTGCTTGAATAACACAATGTTGAAATAAACTTTCCAACACCTTTTTCTACATAACACAATGAAATATTACATTAAGCTCAACTTATAAATGTAGTCAAACTTCTTCCGGACGCAAATATTTATATTACCATCGAAGATAATTTCATTTACGTTGTAGACAATAACCAAGTTATATTAGATAAAATTGCTGTAGATTTTGATTTCTACTGTGGGCGACCTAATATAAATAACCCATCTGGTCCACCAGCAGTATTCAGCTACAGATTATACTAGCCAGTTATATGCAAAGGTGAGATTTACGTTCTAGTCTTCGATTCTTTGTACAAACTTTTTGACTTAAAAATGCAATTTGTGGCTAAAATACCGAATTTCAGTTAAAGAAATAATTCAGCTTTGGTAAACCGATTTTTTAGTTACAACGATAAAATATATGCACATGATTTCAACTTTGATTAAAGTACACTTTATTATTTGGAGGGTTTTGAATTTGTTAAATGCAAAGACTTCAACACGTCATTTGACATTCATTTCATAAACTTTTGTAATTTAGTGAACATTTGGTACCAAGAATCTGATATCTTGAAATTAGACAATGAATTGAACACAACAAGTATCTGTGAAATAAATGTAGACGATTTGATTTATGTCAACGCCAAAGGTATTCTAATAGCATTTACCAGTGACTTCAAGAGCATTAAAATACTAAATTTATTGGATCAAACTGTTTCTGTAATCCCTAATTCTATTTACTGCAACAATTAAATACTAAATAGTCCACTTGTTCTAGGCAGGTGCGGCTTATAGCTTAATGAAAAGCTTTTGTAATAGCTAGTTGGATGTGAGTTCATAAGTAAACAAAGATAAGTATTTGAAGAGTATATTAATAATCAAATTTTAACAAATCAAGAATACTAGTACTAAATTGAATAAATACTGCACCATAATTTTGAAGTGCTTTTTATTACCAGATGTTAGCAATTTAAAAATAGACTTGCTTAATTATCTCGAATTCAAAGTATCGGTATGTATTGTTCGTAAATTAACGTAAAATTCAAAACTGTGCTATTATAATTGGAGGTTTAATCTGGTATAATCACTAACAAATTTGTAAATATAATTACATAAAGCTCTACTCAATGATAAATACAACGCAATTAGCTTGTATGTTGTTAGTATGTTTACTTGCATTTTGTATGTTAATATGTTTATCAATATCAGTTCAATAAAATCATTTATATGAATCCGATCATCATAGATAACTCGGTGTTAATATATATTAATCTTTAAAAACCGGTCGGGTTAATTTGGATTTTTTGTTTACTATTGTTCTAAAAAATTATATATTATTATATTATATAGTAACTCGACAATTCAGTTTAAAGTGATTGGAATAGTGACTTTTTTTAACAATATTAAAATAAACAATATATTAAAATAAAAATCGAATTACAAATTATCAATTCTTAACAGATCCATATCACGCATACTTTATTTAAAACATTACTATATCGATGTATACGGCTTACTTATATTGCAAATAGTACATTTCCTGTATTAGCTCACTCTTTTGGTACATATTGAAAACATCTATTCAATGAACAGCTAATACTATCTCAGAAAGCACTTTCAAACGTATATACGTTGTTACTTCTGCTACTTTATACATACAGTTATTATTTTTTATGTATAATTTCATTCATTAAATTGAATTTATACACTATAAACCTTTTCTTGTGCTTTTATGGTGTAGTTGGTTAGCACGTCGCATTTACGTTGCGCCGGTCCTGGGTTCGAGTCCCAGTAAAAGCATATTTTATGCTTTAATTACATGTTATTTATTACACTCAATGATTACAATATATAATATTTCCAATCCACTCCTCAAAGTAATGCAAAATTGTCTTTGCGTGAAAATTACACACAATAGCCACATTCAAGAATTTTAATTGTAGTAATTTTATAATGATTAATTGCCAGCTAACGAGATTTTATTCAACTTTATTCCAATTTATGGTGTGAAATTTCTCTCTTAATTAAATGATTATGTGAAGTAGCATATTAATATTACTCTATCCAAAATTCTTCGTGACGATTAAACTCATTTATTTTATTATTTGCAGCAATTTCCTGGTTGTGAGCATTTTTTATCTGGTGCGTTGTAGTTTTGCCCAACGTGCAATGATTATTTTGCTTGTGCTTCGTGTCACGATCATTAATTATCCTAAACTACGATTAAGTGTGCGTATTGCAAATAAACGTAAACTTGCTCAAGCATGTGTTAGTTTTGCAACAAGCACCTGTTTGATTATCAGTGTTAATACTGTTAAATCCTTTGTTATCAGTTTGAGTTCCAGAATTACACTCACAACTAACTTTGCTCATTGAATAATTAGTAAGATTAAAATGATTGCATGATATGTCTGGGCGAGTTCAATCCTGCACATTTGCGGTAAACATTAGCATGTTCCCATTCCTTCCACTCTTCCTGCATTAAAAAGTGGAGTGAGAGCAACAAATTATGTCCATTTTGTAAACGGGACATAATATTTAATACCTTCTCAATTAAAAACGTAATTTAAAAACTAAATTCGAATTATATTGACCTTAAACTGATTCGAACCTTAAATATTAAATACGCAAAGGAACTAGGGGTGTGGAAAACGGTGTGCTGCTAATTTTGCTCCTCCGTTCAAACAGATTTCTGCGGCACACTCTCTTTTTGCAATAAATGTAAACGAATCTTCGAATGTGCTAACAATTTGGACCTTAAACCTGACCTTAAAACAGTCAATGCTCTTATTAATAATTAAAATATAAGTATGGAAACTAAATACAGCGATTTGATCAATTATAAAAGCAGTTTTGGAGCGGAAGTACCGGAAATGATGAAAATGTGCCCGGAAAACGTGCGAATTTGCGCCCTGAAGTATAAAAATTAGAATATTGTTACCGTGAGCCAAGCAAGAGCACTGATTATTCTGTTCAATGAAAAACGGGAATAAATCGAGATAGGGGAGTGGGAGAGTGTTCTGAAGCAAATTGAAGAGTGAGAGGAAATTTGAACTTATTATTACCACAATTAATGTAAATACAATATCACATTAATTTTCAAGAAATTCTTACACCTACATTTACATTGTTTGATAGTTTGCTTAAAACTGTTATAAATATTTATAAATACTGTTATAAATAGATTTAAATAAATATCAGTAGTTAAAAAAGCAGTAAAAACGTAATGAATATTTATTAAGTAATATTAGAAAAATATTGTAATTGGAAACATAAGTTAGATATAATATTTATATATCCCACTCACTTAACTTTCGTTTATACTAGTTCGGTCTTCTGTACAGGAACTGTAAGTTCACGCGAATGATCATTAGTTTTAGATACACCTATGTACGTTAGGCGCACCTCCGCAGCCAAGGCAACCAACGACTCGGGTACAAGCATCCCGAACGCGGCTGCTTCGTGCAAGCCGATCTATACGGGAATCCACCTGCGTCGTACCATCTGCGTTTCTAAGGAAGCAATGGAGCGGTTGCCGCTTTCCAATCCTGAAGGCTCGTTGATGGCATGCCCTTAGCCATACCGATCCTTGACGGCAGCTCAGCATTTTTAACCGGGGGATTTTACCTTCCGCAACCGATTTGGCCGAGCCGCATCTCAGGAAGTGGGATGCGGCGAGGAACGAGAAGCGCGATCAAATGAACCCATCATCGACCACACTAAACAAAGCTGGTATTTCAGCAATGCCTCTTCAGCTCTAACGTCGGACGCCGAGCCTAATCGTTCATATAATATTTATAATATTTATATTTGGGATAATTAAGATATTACATATATATCATATATATCATCTTAATTACGATATTTATTAAAAAATGTTTCAAATGTTTCGAATACTTTTTGGAATTATGATGTTATATGGTGTACTAAACAAGTAATCAAAATATTGTATTTATATATATTATTTACTATAATTTTAAGATATTGTCTATTTTATATCATAAATGTGTGTATAATTGTTTAAACTAATTTACACAAAAATAGAGATATTTTAGGAAGTTTGCAGTTTTATGACGCATACCAAAGTAATATTATCACACTCCTAAACGAACTACTACTTTCCTCATTCAACAGCAAGAGTTCGCAAATCAGATAATTTCCCTAAAACTATATCATTTTAAGAGTAGCTAAAGAAAAATGAGTATATTACATAGTTAACCTTGAACTAATCAAGTATTGGTGAAAAATGTTATTATTCAGCTAGGACAGCATATAACTAATCTATCCAGCAAAATTAGAAAATTGAAATTGATGAAGACTTTCAGAAGAGTATCCTTATACGATAACTTTCTAATATTTTAACAGAGACAAAATTAGTCGCAAATAAAATATAAATGTTTACAGAAATAATAGAAGTTTAAGAGAATTAACTCTCATAAATGATTAAGCATTAACGTAGTGAATGTGTATAGATAGTGCGATAACGGATGCGAAGATAATAACTATATGAAGACGCTATAAGTAGAATTTAAAAGTAAAGAAGTTTTAAGTGAGTAATGTCATGTATTAATTATATTAATATGTATTATCTCACACAATGAGCTCGTTTTTCATTACAATGGGTGTAGGAACACTTTTACTCTTTCTGCTGAACAGATTTTTTCTGTAAATTACAATGAACCAGAAGAAGGATATTATTTGAATTATCATGCTGGGTGTGATTACAGCTAGATCTACTTTTCTCAGGTCCGTTCTCAGTAAGGAAGCCATGCCAATAATATCCCCAAATAGCAGTGATAAATATATAATGCTGCTAGACTCGAATAGCCCAGATTCGTTCGCGCACATGCTCAAAGCTGACGTGATCACCCCTGTTGAAGATATATTCATCAGAAACAGGTTTATTGAACACGTGACCTCGTTTTCAAAAGCCAAAACGATCACGTTGAACACAATTGAAATGAACACATTAATTACAAATGCGTGTTCCAAGCCAATGAAATTGAACAGACCGGCCAGAATTGAGCTGAAATTTGAGGCGCTGTAAACGTAGTTCATGTTCGTTTGGCTTATGTTCTTCTGCCCGAGCCTGTAGAAGAACCCGTTTTCGTAGTAGGACTTGGCGGCCGTTCCGAACAAAACGCATAAATAAACCGGATACAGCTTCGTGTACTTCATCACCTCCTTCATCTTATCCAACTTTGATGAGTGGGTGAAAATGACTTCGGGCTCAACTGGCTTGAAGAAGATGGTAACTAATAATAAGAGGGCGATCCAGACAACAAAGGTCACGTAAAAGGGCATATTCGCATCGACGGCCTGGAATAGCATCGTAGAGGTGGCGAAACCACAAGACATGATGACCGCGTGATTCTTGAAACTCGGGTACAAACAGAACAAACAACAGTAAATCTAACAACCAGCATAACTTATTAAAATCTCAGAGATAAAAAGCAGCTCTGGAACATACATCGCACCAACTGGAATCAAAGCCAACCCAACTATGAAAATAGCCACACCCATGTAAATCTGAGTCATAAACTTCATCTTCTACAAAATAATCGAGACCAACTTCATATGAAGAATAGTTCCTGAAAAAATGAAGGTGAGTAGACAAACGTAGAACCCCTTTCCATTATACTTTTTTCCTGGCATATCGTGGCTATCAAAGTGATATTCAAGCACCAACCAACAAAATAATGACCCTGTAGTAAGAGATACTAGCATAAATAGAAGGAAGTACTGAACAGGCTTGTTCTGTATTTACATTTGTGGAGTGGAGATGATCAGATAGATTGGGCGTAAGTTGATGTAATATACAAAAGTGTTTACTTAAGTTAGGTATATGTTTCCTCGTCCCATTAAAATGTTTAATAATATATAATTGTATTAAAGTATTCACAGCTACTTATATAAGCAATAATTATTTGTTTAGTGAATTATTCTTAATAATGTACATGACACAATCAAATTAAAGTTGATTGATATATTTGATATTTATTAATTTAATAATACTTAATTAATATTAAAAAGTACTGCAACAACAAATAACAAACAAAGTGTTTTCTTGAAGAGATTACTATGAGTATAAATGATTTAAAATTCGAGCGTGATTTGTAAATGCTATCATTGTACGAAAATGAGGTGAAAAACAGCCAGCTAATTATTTAGCACAATCCAGATTTATCCAGTGTCGATTTTCTTAGCCAGCTCGATGTAAGCCATTTGTCCATAATAAAGTGCGTAAACCTTACCTCAGTCTCCAGCAGCGCTCTATCTCACCTAACGATAGAGGATTGCTCTTTATCAACTCTGGATAATATCAACACCCCAAATATCTAGTCCTTGGGTTTATCCAAAAATTCCCTTCAACTTAACGCCCTTCATCCACTTTAGTATTTAAGATAACTTAAGAAATTGAACGTCTCGTACAATAAAATAACGAGCATATCCGCGCTGAGACCGCTAAAACAACTGACGTATCTTGACCTGTCAAATAATGAGCTTATGTACGCAGACCCGCTCATAGATTTGAAATAACTTGCAAATCTACGATAGGTAATAAAATCAGAAATTTCAAATTGCTATAAACACATCCAAACTTTAAACAATTTCAAGTTGTCGGCTAGTACTAACTCAAAAAGAAAGACAAAATAATGTTCCCCAAAATCAAACTAACTGATGTGTCAACCACATTACTGATATAAATACACACTAATCGCATAAAAACAAAATTGCACATTCAAGAAATGAAAATTGGAATCTAATAAACATTGGACTTATTATATCAAAGATAAAATAACTTTTTGAATTATATTAGTTCCATATTTGATAATACACACGGATTCCAGTGAATAATAATTAATATGTTTAATTTCCAGCTATTTAAAATAATTAATAAATTAAATATAATTATAATGAATGTCATATGAACATGTCCGTTTTTGGAACCATTTATACAACTTCATTTGGTTGTTTCTTCTGTTTCTTCTTCAAAATGATGATGATAATCGCAATTACAAGCAGAACGACCAACGGAATTCCAACGGCCAGCCCAATAATGAGCCCAGTTTTGTTTGAGGAATCTTTGCAGACTCCGTCAGTTAGAGTTAAACCTGATATACATTCACAAATTGCTAAATTTCTGCAAAAGCACGAGTTCGTTTTGTAGTCCCAATCGAAACCAGTTCCATGAGTATACAAACAGCGGTTGCATTTACCATCTATTAAATGAGTTGAATTCTACCAACAACAATATTCAGTTAAACAATCGCACTTAGTACCAGGTGGACAGTAACATGAACCATCATCGACACTCCACGCATATCCAGAACCATAAATATGCGAACAAGACAAACAAGTATTCGCAGTTTCGTTTAGCAACCCTTCACATTTTTAACATGCGTCTGGAGATCCATAGAAGTTATTATCATGATCACAAACACATTAAGAATAAGATACAATGGTATTTTGAGGGCAAGTATCACATCCCATTTAGTCAGACTTGAGAATTTAATTCATTTCTACATTGCAACAAAGAACTGATTTACAAACAGCATTCGATCCAACAATTACGCATTTATTATCGGGTGCACTCCACACAAAATCGTTTCCGTAATCCACCAGGCACGTTTTACATGACTTGGACGTCGTGTTGTAGTATTCAGCGCATTGCTGGCATTTGTCAGTCGGGTTAGTTAGAGTGCCGTAGTACTACTTTGAGCTATCGCAAATGCATTTTCCGGTATCTTAGTCTAAAATCGCGCCGTCTGAATGTTGGTCTTTGCAGGTCTAACATTTTCCATTTACAAAATGAGTTCCTTAACTTCTAAAACAACACAAAGCAGTTTTGCATTCACAAGTCACTCCAGAAGGACATTAACAGGTCTCTAATGAACTATCCCAAACATAACCAGGTCCAAAACCTTGCTCACAGGTCAAACAACTATTTTCATCATCGTTCATAAGCTCGGAACATTATATACAAGTATCTATTGTGTTTTAAAGAGAACCATACTGTTTTTGATCTATATTGCAGCCACAATATATAAATGAAAAATCATCAGTTAAAAATGGGTTACTAATAGGCTTGTATATTGAATCGCATGATGTACACTAACCATTTTTGATAAATTTTTAGGTTAATGCGCAACAAAGCTGAGTTTTACATGCGCATGTGCTTTACGAAGGACATTCGCAAGATTTTAGCGAAGTTGACCATGTATATCCAGTTCCAAGAGCTACTTCACAAGTATCACACCTTGCATTTATGTAGTGTAAATTCTATTTTTAGCAACAATATTCGGACGTACAATAGCAGACACTTCCAGAAGGGCATTCACATGTTTTTAAAACATTGTCCCAGGAATAACCCATTCCTACATTCTCAAGATTGCAGCATTCTTTTGCTTTACATTTACATGAAACTCCTGAAGGGCAATAACAAGTTCCTTCATTATTATCATATTCGAATCCAGGTCCATACGTCGCTGAGCAGTCTGGTGTATCGCGAAGGGCTTTCATGGTGGAACAGACTCCATCAACTTCATTCTCGTTTATGTCTGAGCAGTTTTGAACACAAAGGGTTCCATTCGAGCTCATAATTTTTAAACAAGTGCAATGAGAACCCTAGAGGGTGAAATTGTTTTCACATATGTGTGGAATATTTATCTCAAGCTGGAAGAGAGAAATAAATAAATAGTTCAACATTTATAGTAATGGTGTGGATGTTATTAATATGTATATATAATAACATAAATAGTATATGTGAGAGAATTAATTTAATATTATAATATTCAAAGATATTATGTATATACTTTGAAAATTACCATTAAAAGAGTAGATTCTGTATATAAATAATGTGTAAGTCTTTAAACTACAGTACTATCATTTCAGTTTCATATCAAATCACTATTTTATAAACCAGATATATAGGATTTTATAGATTAGATATATAGGAAAAATATTAAGAGTACACAAGTAATATACGGTTTTTGGTTAGTTAGAATGTATTTAAGTTATGAGTAACTTAATTTATTTGATATCAACATATCTTTTACAATCTTTATAAACTATACACATCATTATACTATAAATGACCGAAATAAATCACTTCTTACCGAACATGCCCATGATGTCTCCCATTCCGCCCATTTGTTGCATCATGGGGCCCATGTTCTTCATGATGGCTCCGAACAGGGGTTGGAATTCTGGGTCTCCCATTAATTGGAGGGCGCTCATTGGGTTCGCCTGAATTTGCTTCATTTTCTCCTGAACGGAGGGTTTTTAAAGCAGTTGTTGGATTTCGGGGTCGTTCAGGGCCTCGCCGAGCATGGGGAACTTTTACAGGAGCTCCTCTTTATTGATGTTGTTGAAGTCAACGTTCTTTAAATCGTCAAGACCAGGGATTGGAGCAGAGGCCGTGCGGCTCATACCTAGCTTTGTAACCTCGTTGGATTAAATGTCGTTCTGAGCCTTGTAGATAGCGTACGCAGCTGGCTTGTCGTTGTTGTCCTCGTGGAACTAAGCTAAACGCAACCAGGCGCGCTGATAAGTTGGATCGAGCTCAACAGCTTGTTTCAAATCAGCAATTGCCTGCTCAAGTTAGTTCAAAGGCTTCAAAGCAGCAGCACGATTGGCAAGGTACACAGCACGCTGAGCAGCTGGCTCAGATAAACGTAGAGATTGCTCAATAGCAAGAGTATAGAGCTCAACTGCACGGGCATGGTCGTTAGACTTCATGGCAGCATTTCCCTAATCTTTGTACTCAGATGAAGATACAACGGACTGCGGAACAGAGCTGGAGACTAAATTCAAAAGTTCTGGTGATGCAGCCGGTGAAACTTTGAACACGTCGGATAAACATGTTATAGCAACCTCAAGAGAATCCTTGTCCGGAACAAGATTCGCGCTATTCAAGTACTACAAATATGAAATGATCAACTCGTTTGTCTTCTGCATTGCGAAGTGGATTGATTAGCATAAATTCACATAATATATTTTTTTTTGTATATTATGAAAAACACTTCATTCAACTATTTTAATTGTTGTGTTTAATTGATGTGTTGAATTGACTGTGATTATTCTAAGTAATTTAAAACGTATGCATGTATAATATATTATAACTGTACTTATAGTTACTATAATTTATTGATAATATATTTTCTTCAGAAGTAAGTAATACTACAATAAATAATCTAAGATTCGTAAGTTAATTAAGATTGGTTTCGTATTTTTAAATATTATCAATTATTTAGTAATATTAAAATATTCTCCACATCTAAATGCGCAAGGTGATAATTTACAACGACGAAACAACAACAGAGCCCAAATCCAGTGAGGCCGATCTTCTTGTATCATAATTAGACAAAAATAGCAAGCTGAAGCAGCTCTATTCAATGCAAAATGCTCAAAATTAGTTCATCTCTCATACAATTCGCCTTCCGGATCTCCGTAAATCGCAGAACTCCCTCAATAACACATCAACACAAAATTTAGAGCCACTAAATCAGACTAGGTCTCAGCCGTAAACTCCTCGCCTGAACAGAAATAACTAATCGAAAGAAACACCATCTAAATTAACTAATGTTTCATAACATGAACTATTCGAAGTCCTCTCTAAGAAAACGCTGAATGATTCGTTCGTATCTACTCAGGATCCATTACTCATCACAGCTCCACACCCACTAACAGCTGATTCGACAACTTTAAATAAAACAAGTTTAAAGATGAGCGAAAGTGAAGGACAAATTAAAATTTTGAGGAACTCGAACAGATCGTCGTACACACCACACTCGGTCAAGCGAATGGTTATTCAACACACGCAAATCGTAAACAGCCAAATATCATAAGCAAACGAACGACTAGATAAACGAAAATAACTACATAACGAAATTCACAAACAACTAAGATAAGAAGAGATTTCACGCATTGACCAATGCCTAATGATATTTGCAAATTTACTCGAAGAATAACTAAATCAGGTGCAGAATATGCTGCCAGCACCTGATATAAAATATACACATCTAAGCTATTCGTACCTCATTAGCTTCATTCATATTGATGATAATAAAACCAGAAATTAAAAATATGTTGATTTCTTAACTCAATTAATTCAAAATTAAGAAATTAAAGAAAGCGAGCATGTTAAATAACTTAAAATACTTGCGACATGTGAGTAAATGATGTATGACATGGTAAATGAATTTACACAGTTTGATATCTCTGCATATTGCGATTAGTAAAGAAGCAAAATTAACTTATCCATAATATTAGACGGCGATTTAATAGAACAACTTGGTTATATGTGGACAACCCAGCGATAGAAAGAATAAATATTCAGAATCAATTTTGCTGTTGAGATGCTTTAAATGAAAGTTTAACAAATCAACAAGCACTTTTTGGTTGAATGTGATAGTACTGAAGAATATTCAACAGTATAATATGGCGTATTTGTACAAAAAGTACAAGGAACGGATTATGGGAAACTATCAACTCAATACGTACAACTTGTGAAAGACATGATAGTAGACTAATAAAATAAATATTCAATTCACTTGGACAGATTTAGGGCAGCTCTCGAGATAGAAACTGTGTTGTGCTTCTTGTTAAATGATTTCAAGGACAGCCGAAATTTGTCTCGACAGCAAATTCATAATTTATTGAAGTACTGCTTCGACGCGCGTAAATTTAATCTGTATATAATAACGAGACCGGACGATTTATCTGATTTGGGCGAAAAGGTTGTTCTTTCTGTGTTGGAGGAGCGTGAGATGAAATTGTAGCGTGATGTGAACGCCTACAAGGCAAAATACATCGCGTAAGTTAAGTAACTGAAAGAGTCCATGCCTGAGGTCCTGGGCATTCACGATGCCTACAAGGTGCTTTTGTTGTCGGATTTTACTCGTTACATAAAGGCGAAGAACGTGAAGGATCTGTAGCAGCGTGTGTGCGAGTTTATGAACGATGTGACTATTTAGTAGGCTAAGTACGGCTCCGTGTACATGGACCGGGTGCATTTGATTCAGGAGACCGAGATAAACACGCTGAACGCGATGGACTCCTTCTGGGGCTGGTCGGCTGAGATTGGCGAGTTCGCAGCTCAGCAGAGGTCCGAAATTCAGTTAGTGATCGCAATGGACCAGTTAGTCTACTATGGCCTGCTTGGCATGATGAAGTAAGAGGACCAGCGCAGATAAGAAGAGCTAAGTAACAATGAGCAGCCTTTGAACCCTCAGTTCAGCGAGAACTCCTTGTAGCTCAGTTATTTGCAGAACATAAAATAATCAACTCCTTTTATGAAACCAAAACCAGTTTATGACCCCTCAATTGAGGAACTGGTCGTTTTGGCTGTTGAAGTTTCGGACAAATTCATCACAAAACTCTGCGAGTTCCACGAAAAGGAGAAGAATTCGGGCGTTGACAGAGGAGAAATGATTGCGAAAACGGTCGAGGAAGAGCGACAATTCCAAGAGGAAATCGTTCAGTTGGCCGAAGACGACGACATCATCGAACTGATCGAAGAAAGGGAAACCAAGAGGAAAGTGCTGTTCCCAGGAATCAGTGTGTGAGAATATTGAGCTAGAATAATAAATCGTTATTACTTCATATATTTAAAATATGATTTGAATTGTATAAATAAGTAACAAAATAAAATTGTAAAATTTGATATAATGAAATATAGAAAGAAGTAGAAAGATAAATATTCAGTCCCACTCTACAAGCCCACCGCTAGAGTTTTGATTAGGTATAGAATCGCTCTATGCAATGACAGTACTTCTAAATACTGGTTCTCCTGTAATTATAACCTCATCCCCGCTTTTATTTTGAATTAATTTTGGTTTGACCGCTTTGATTTTAATCCTATTTTTCTGAACGATAATGAGTACTCCTACAACGACTCCAGTAACAGCTAACCCTCCAACCACTCCTGAAAACATCACAGTTCCAGATTTAAACGTTGAGTTTTATCTATATGTGCAGAACGGGTCCAAAGTCCATTCTGTATTTACACATTAGCATTCGTTCAATCTAAAAACGCCAGTTGACGCCCCACCTAAACTACAGTCACAAGAAAATCCATCAGCTGACTATGATATTTTGTTTGGACACAGTGTGCAAACACCATTAAAAGAATAGTAAGCTGGATCACATTCGCATCGATTAGATGTACGATTATATATTGAACTCCTATCTGTACAAGCACAACCGACAGATAACGCAACTGAATTCTACGGGCACACGATACAAACACCATCTAAATAAAAAGCGTTATCTGGGCATTAGCAAATACTATTTAGCAAGATAAGTGGCGGTATACAAATGCAATTAAGAGAGGGTGATATTCTGTAATTGTTTACAGGGCATTATAGACATTAACCCCCAACTAAAGTATAATTATCTGCACAGAAACATTATCCAAAAATAAATGTTTGGGTGAGTATATCACATTAACACGTCGTAGATTTATATGTTAATGCAGAGGTACTACCAGTCGGACATTTCACACAATTATTATTTAGAAGATAATAAGTATTATCGCATCCACATGTATTTGAATTTAAATCAAATATAGCATAACTTGTTTGACAGTCACAGGTTGTTGTTGGTGAAAAAACTGCTCCAGCAGGACAATCAACGCATATAAAATTACTCATGTATTATGTTGGTGAGCAAGAACACGAATTGGTTAGCGGATCGAATATAAGTTATTAGCTGTTGCAAACGCATTGCGTTTAGTTGTTTTATCTAGATGAATCAGATGAACATTAAATACACAAGCCTGATGATGAATTAAGATAATAATTTTAGATACAAACACATTAATTTTGGTATATTACTGTATTAGGAGCGGAACACGTACAATTTTATTAAGAACTAGTTCGGTGTGATCCCGTTGGACATTTAACGCAAACTGAAGTTTAAAAATAATAATCAGTTGTGCATTCACATTAATTTGAAACTGAATTGTATACTTCTCCTAAAATCTAACAAGTGCAAACGGATCCTGATTAAATAGAGTTAGTTGGGCATTAACGGCATACGTTATCCATATTGTATGACATTGTTGAATCGCAAACGCAAGATGTAGTAAATATTGAATAAGTAATTTGGCAATAACATTTAGTTTGAGTTTAAATTAGTTATCTATATGTTTGACTTGGGCACGCTATGCATTATCCTGCTGATAAATACGTATTTTGAACGCATAAACACTAATTTTGAGCGGGATCATAATAAAAATTGCCAAGCGAGCACACGCAAGTATTTCCACTTTTACTCGAGCCAGTTGGGCATTATTAGCATACGCTATTATATGAGATGTATCCTGCGATGCACGTGCATGCTCCGGCTGTGAATACTTGGTTTGTTCCACATGTGCAAGTAGTAACTGATGCATTCGTCGTCGGGCATGCGGAGCACATTCCGTTCATTTTGAAGTGGTTATTCAGGCATCCGCATGTGTTACTTGCTGAGTTGAATACCTGGTTTTGTCCGGTGCATGTGCAGCTGGATCCTCCGGCTGAGTACGCTCCGGTTACGCATTTTACGCACGAGCCTGCTTTCATATAGAAATTGCTTGGGCAGTCGCACGTGTGGGTGGCGCTAACGTATATTTACCCGGCTGTGCACACGCAGGTGCTCGCGTCAATCCCTTTACTGCTTCCCGGTGGGCAAACGGTGCATACCCCGCCAACTAGCATGTAATTAACGGCGCACTAGCACGTATTGCTTTGGTAGTCCCATTGTTTATTGCCCGAGCAAACGCAAATCCCGTTTTAAACGCTCGTTGAGCCAGTAACGCACGTTTTACACACCCCGTTTTGAACGTAGAACCCGGCTTGGCACTGACATGCGTTTTTTGAGGGTTCATAAACCGAGTTCGCGAGGAAGGAGCAGTCGCATGTGGTTTGGGAGGTATTGATGTTGTTCGGGCACTTGAAGCAGTAGCTGTTGTACATGATGAAGGTGGACACGCACCTGCAGGCGTTTGAAACGAACTCGGTATTCGCTCGTATGCACGTACAGTAGGTATTATCCGTCCAACGGTGCCTGTATGAATTCGAAGGGCACGGAACGCAATTTCCTCCAGATAAATAATTATTGTCTGCACAAAGGCACAAATTCTACGTTGAATTAAAGTTTCCAACCGTGCAGTAACAGCCAGACTGGTCAAAAAGAGGCGTAGCACCAACTGGACACGACACACAGGCTGCGCTGTTGTTCCACTGCAAAGGAGAGCAAGCCTACAAGGCAAACTAAAATAAATTTAACATTTCTATAATTGGAGCGGGGAATTATTATTAAACAACGAAATATACAATATATAGCTAATTAATACAGGTTAATTTTCCAATATGCACAGATTACAAAAATAATTGGCGATAGTTGCGATTATTAAAACCTTCCTACCCCATTTTTTCAATCATATACTATTTTATATAGGTTATTTTTCATTGTTTTCACTCCGATGATGAATCAATTATTGACAAAGAAGAGTCCAGGATAACGTATGCGGCTTCTGAAGATTAATTGGTTATTATTAAATTAATAATGATTTATTGTCGCTTAGGTTTATCCCAGTCTCTCAATAATCACTATATTATTGCACATAATTAATCTGACGTTAGAAATAGATTGAGTTTGATTTTCAGTTTTGTTTTTACTAATAACTATGGTTCCTTTTGAATAAATATTCATATACGTATTATACTTTACTTTAGAATAAATTGACAAATATTACTATGTTCTCTATTCTATTGAGCCGAAACGGAAATATTGAAGTGTATTAAAGTTGCATGCAATATAGAATTTATGTTTTATTATCTAAATTTGCCAGCGATTTATCTAAGCTTAAAATTCTTTGATTTAGAGCTGTAGCTGACATAGTAAACCAAATGTTTGTTATCTTATATATCAATGTATGTCCATAACGTAATTAATTAAAAAGTCCAGATGAATTATAAAAGCTTTGTAATCATTGTCAAAGAGCGAGTGGTGCTTCAATATTTCCATATTTAACAGTAAATAGGATTCGTAGCGTTGATCCCAATTATATTGATATTCAATTTTTACAATGTGTGAACTGTAAACCTTTTTTATAACGTTTACAGCTCAGCCACTACTTATCTGAATTCTATATTAATATTATGTTTTTACAGTCCATACTGTTCTTAGCGGTTGATTTACTACTAGTAAGAATAATACTTAAATATGATGATATTCTGTTATCATCTGACGCAATTCTTGTGTGTGCTCATCCGCCATATTTTTGTTTGAAGTGGTGTATTAATATATTTCATATTATTAGATAAGAATAACTTATGTATATAGTAAAACACTTCAATATATTCGTTTAATCGTGTTATAAAGTGCTATATTCTATAATCAAAATAAAAGTTTTAATAATCGCAACTATCGCCAAATAATTTAAATCTTAAATCGAATATAGTACATGAAACTATAGAAAACTATTTTAATATGCTGTTATTGCAATGTTATAATTTTGCTAAAAATAGAAATAGTTTACACACAAAAACTAAGATTACTGACTACCATCCAGAACAGTGATCATTACTCTTATCGTTATTTGTAGAATGTAGTATATCGCAAGGTTTACTAAATTGTTTACTATATATCACGATTAGCAGCAGAGTAGACGTGATATACAGCGGTTCAATAGCTTTTTCGATGTCAGTGCTGTTTTGCATGGTGCTTTCAAGCAACGTGATCCCGTACGATATTCTTCCTTTTGAGGCGCATTATTTGTTGTGAACGATTGAAATGGCAAGAACCCGATCAGATCGGAGACGATGGTTGGCTGGTAAATACTTGAAAAGCAAATGCCGTTGTAACGAAGAACGAGTGGAATAACATGATAATCGCCATTATTAAGATGATTGTTGATTCAGTGTTTAATACATTATAATTTGCATATACAATACAGCTAAATTTTATTGGTCCGACTTGGTATAACGGTTAGCATTTCTGGTTTTCACCCAGGAGATCCGGGTCCGATTCCCGGAGTCGGAGTATTTTTATTATTTATCAACAGCTTGTCAATAGCGTTAATAAATTGATAATAATTATATTTATTTCCACACCATTATTAATTTTAAATAATTAAAATTAATAAACTTAGCGAAAAAATAATCATTTCAATAAGTCATTAAATGTTCACTAATTTATAATGTGGTAAGTTGCTACAACAATTATCTAATTATATGTAAAAACAAATAATGCGATATTTATATTACAACCAAAACAACCAAATATATTAAACAAATGTAAATACTTATCAAAACTTGGTTTAAAAGAAAATTCACCAAAACAACATTCAATATCCCAAAAAGGGGTGAAAGCTTTTATTTTAAGTATCTATAATTAATTAATATTGTTTTATATTTATATTGATGTATTTCAACCAAAGCTAATATATTTGCGGCCAAGAGAGAAAGTAACAAGACTAATCACCGGTTGTACATGTAATGACAATATATATCCCCACTATAGATGAAACACCTTTTTTCACTAGTTTCAAATTATTATTATTGTAATGACTTTAGAATGAATTTAGATTGTACTTTATGTAAGTAATTTACTAGAATCCATTAATATCATCTAATATAATATTAGCTTTAATGATAGTAAGTCATCAAACTGAATTTAGTGAATCAAATAGTTTGTCTATATTGTTTAAACATGTAAACCGAATAGCACTAAACAACAAAAAATGGTATTGAATATTACAGAGTGGGCTTGCGAGTAAACAAGTTTATTTATATCTCGCTTTATGAAAAAGTGTTTAAACACAGGAAAGTTACTGTAATATCTAACACAGAACTAAATGGAAGTGTTACCTTGTTTAGTTTATTCCACTGCAAATGAGTGCGTCGCAGTTGAGTTGTAAGAGCCTTTTGAACTTTTCGAACCCGAGACTGGGTAAATACGCGTCCACGCTAGCCAACTCGTCGGAAGAGCTGTCGGAGCACATGTCGACCTTGCTCACGCAGCTGAACGTGAACGTGTCTGAAATCAACGGGGCCGAGAGCTATTGCGTGGACACCGTAGAAATTTCAAACAACCTGAAGTTTATGTTTACGAATGAGATATGAAGATTTACGATCCTATTTACTATTTTGTAGACTCTGCAGCCAATTAACCAGATTAAATTGTTTAAACCAGATTCGCTAAATTAAGTTACATTCTAGCGGTTCATCAATATCGTCTGCATTATATTCTACCGTAGACTCTTCACTTCGCAATGAAATCCCAGCACTGGTCCGACCAGGAAAACCAGGAGTTCGCGAAACTGGTTGAACTATATAGCAAGGACTTTAAGCGAATTTCAGAAATATTATTAAAGAGGTCTTATTCCCAGGTAAAAAGCCACTACTACAACCGAATCAAACAAAGTTACTCCGTTTCAAGCAGCATCTCGGAAAAGGTCCATTTAGTTTTGGAACCAGTTAATGAAACGAAAGAATCAGTTTTCTGTATGAGTTCGAATACGGAGGTGCTGTTCACAAACTTCTTCTCGAACGACTTTTTTGAATGATAGATTATTATATTGATAAATTACTGTGTTATTTAATGTTATTTAGCTAAGATGATTTACTAAAGTAATAACTTAGTAGAATATACTTTAAAATAGTACTTTAAAATCATTTAAATTTATTAATATGTGTAGAAATACAACTATGATGTTAGGTGAACGAGTCTGATTAAATTAACTGTGTTATGGTACTCCTATTGCTGTTGTTGAGTGAGTCATGTTATTGTTATGGTATAATTTCAAAAATATCATATTGATATTCATATTGAGTGATTCACAAACTAAATTATTTAATAGAGCTGTAATTATATAACAATATAAATATATTCCCGCTCCAATGATAGCATGCATCTCAGCTTTAGCAGCGGAGCCCTAAATCTCTCTGGTTCTGACCGTCTACAACCAAGCCAAGTACCTCAACGACACGCTCACGAACTTGCTTTTACAAACTTATCAGGACTTCGAGATCGTTTGCGTGAACGACGCCTCGACAGATAACTCAGTAGAGATCATCCAGGAGTTCATGGAGAAAACCGACAAAATAGTGCTCGTGCACCAGGAGTACAACAGAGGAACGCTGAACACCCGAGTTCTGGGCATTCGGTCGTCCAGAGGAAAGTACATCATCCAGTTTGATCCAGACGACTCCTTCACGAGTTACACCGTTCTGGAAGAGCTATCTGCGTATATTGAATATGACATTGACTTCTACCACTTTAACGAAGTTTGGTTGGTGAACGGCCTTCCAATTTAGTAGTGTGCAAAAGATGATCCGTTACTTACGATTTGCTACAACGATCAAATTTGGGCAAATCCCAGGCACGATTTTCTCACTCGTGAGGAGCTTCAATTGGAATTAATTAGTGGCCAACTAGGTTATTTAGTGCACGGAAAGATGATAAAGCGCTCCGTTTACCTCCAGGCTTCCGATTTCATTCAGCCTCTAGTAAATAGGTACAGTATTTACGAGGACGACTGCTCCCTCATTTTTGGTGTGTCCGTATTCGCCTACACATACCAGAAAATTGATCTCTACGGCTACAATTACAACATTCACTCCGTTTCAGTCATTAGGGACGCGCAAAAATCATCCAAATTCGCCCTCCAGTTCGTGAAGGACAACAGGGCAGCGTTCACTTTCATCTTTTACAACATCGTCGCGAACAGGAGGAAGGCCGAACAGAGAATAACTACATTCGTTTACACCTACGGAATTCACACCCAATATTTCCTGAGGAGGATCACCAATCTAAGCTGGGCGAAGAAGTGCGAGCTCTGTACCAGCTCATACTTGTACATTTAATCAACTGAGAGCTTCATTGATATGTGCGGCTACATTTGCCAAAAAAGTGTTAACGACTTCATAGAAAGGGGCGTGTGCTACGAATACTGAGGATTGTTTAAATGAATTAAAAATGATATAATATACTTTGAAAATACGATAAATCAGGTATGTCCTGAATCAAAGTATTGTTATTAAGATGCAGTTCTGATATTTACGCTGGTATTTATGATAGTATTTATGATAGCTAAGGAAAAATTGATCAAAAAGCTTGTGTTAAGAGACTATTTCATTTTTCAAATTTTTAATTATTTTATTATAATAATATTTATGTACTTTGCGTATTTAATTAAGATTATATAAGTCTATTATATATGATTATATTTCTAATAATTCTATATTACTAATAATAAAATACAACATGGATCACACTTAAATAGTTTTGACAAACTTTCCTTAATTCAGTTACGAGTAAGTCGATTATTTTCTGTATCTGAGAATCTGTTCTGTAAACAAATATATCAATTATGCAACTTAAGAAACTTGCAATTATGATAACAATGCCTAAACCTAAATTAAATTATTTTTTTACGTTTTTCTATCTAGAAATATTGCGTCATTACCATAATAATATACCGGAAATTCTATAATACTGTTGCAACAAATGTATATTCCAGTTGCCATAATACATATATACATGAATGTTCTTAAACATATTACACAACAACGCTTATCGTTCTCTAAAACTGTTTCTTTAACAATAACCATTACTTGAAGTGGATCACATATAACATATTAATTAATGATAGTTAATATATAATAACAACTAAAAAATAGATAGAAATAGATAATAGAAAGATAAAATTCAATATACTATCATCTATATACTAAATAACCAAAAAATCTTTTGTTAACTTTTTGGGTTTTCTAAATTAGGGTTTTTATACCATTGTAGTATAAATTTCAAAAGTAGTATACCTTATTTTGTTATATAACTTAAAGAATAACAGTTTCTTTCCTTTTTATTTTAATTTTCTAATGACCCCTGGGGAACTTCATTTATTTTGGTTTTATTTCTCCCACTTCAAATTTAAATTAACTAAATTTTCTAAATCAGGAATATTGACATATTTACACCTTTTAATGTGAATCATGAAGTATACTTTTTCAAAAGTAGTATAAAGTAGTTTAAAAAACCATCCTTATTCTCCACTTTTCACTTCATATTCTTTGAATGATATTTAGAATCTAAATATCATAATTATATAGGATTTAGCTTAAAAGTTTAAAGCATTAATTTTAATTATCTCAAATTAGTTAATATTTTTATATTTCTTTCACACAACATCCGCGTACTTCATTCTTTCCTCTTCTCTCTTTTGAATAAGTTTTTCCGCTCCATTAACTTCATTTTGCATTACAAGTTCTTCTTAAAATAGTTCTTCCTCTTGAACCGCGTTCATGATCCTTTGTTTCAGGTCTTGGTAGAGTTCGTAGTCCATTTCCATCTTTTTCAGTTCGTAATAGCTCAGGAGTTTCTGAGTGAACTTGTCACTCACGTCAACGGCCATGAGCAAAATAGTTTCAAGGCTGGGGGTTTATATTTGAGAGCCGGTTACAGAACGGGAAAGGGGCTTCAAAACGGGCTCAGTTGGAACCCTGGACAGAGGTTTCGGTGAGGGATTCAGAAGCGGTTTTGAAGCGGGTGCCCTGGATACTGGGCGCTAACCGGTTAAATGGAACCAGGTTTAGTCGTCTATGTCAACGGGAATGAATAGTTTGGAAAAGAATGAGTGGGCGTGTTTTGATATGTCGGAAGTGAATTATGGATATTTTTTGATAATTGGGGGAATTAGGTTTATCAATTGAATACAGAGGGATAAGATAGTTGTTGACTGCTCATTGGGCTGAGATTAAGAGAAAGACTCCAAATGAGCGGAGTATGCTGTAAAAAGAGTGTGCTCATCCGGGTCGTAAATATCTTTAAGCAATTAATTCAGCTGAATGTTACGAAGTGGATATTTTTACACCATTTTATTCTTCTAAATCTGCTAAACCATGTCTTCAACTTACTTGTAGTGATTTTACAAGAAACGCTTGGTTCTTGAGTATATTTCCATTTGAGCATCTCTCACTAGATCTCTTCCATAAATTTCAAGATCCTCCGGCTTTGCATATAAAGAAATTAGAATATTTTACCTTATTTATACGGTGTACTGCTCGAATTCGGCTGTGCGCATCTTTTTCTGCTCACAGAGTGTGCTCAGCATCAGCTATAGAGCTTCCTCTACTTTAATTGCAAGTTCGAGTGAGTCTGTGCAGAATTTTGGTGCAAGTTTTGTATTTTGATCATTCAGTATTTACTTTAACACTAGAATGTTTTAATCGCAGCTTTATGCTTGCTTTGAAGCTATAATTTGATAGTGAACAAGAACCGAATCGTCGTCTACATATTATTAAAATCTGGCCAGAATCTACTCAGTTTTTAGTTTCATTATTTGTACATCTAAATTACTTCGTTTTGTTATTTCAAATGATTTATTTGATGCGATTTCTGCTGATAGGTTATCTAAAACCGGCTTTTATACAAATATTTGCACTATTATCTAGTTTCTAGCCTCTTTTATGATTCTTTTTAAGTTATTATCATTGTTCAGCTCATAGCATTTTCCTCTAAGGTATTTCTCTAAGTCGATCAACTTTTCCAATTAATGACACTGAATTGAGTTGTTTTTAAAGTCTTACAATAAAGTTATAATTTTATCTGGTTCTGTAAAACTTTTTGCTTCCAAAAACGAAGTGATAAATCCGTATGTAATATTTGTATATTCTGGATCATCAGTTGTGTCCATCAAATCAATTCTGAATTTAAGATCGCTTTTAATTATGTTCAGTTTTTCTTGAAGTTATTCATTCATAATTCTTGTATTTTCATTAATTTTTTCTATCTTCGATACGTATTTTTGTTGAAGCTGAGAGCGCACCTCAATACTTTACACCTCAACCTACGCGTTCTAGTGTCTGTGAATTTGCTTCATTTCACGGATGCTTATCACAGGTGTTAACTTTGGCTATTTAGGTTCTACTCTATTTAAATTGACTTCAGGATGCTTTATAAGCTTTCTGTCTGTTTCTGGTTTTAAAGGTTACGGTACTAACAAATTTGACTAATTTCGTGTTTACTCAAGAGTCTCTTGCAGCGAAGCCCTTCTTAAAATGTTCTTCGTTTTAGTAGCCGACTGCTAAATTTGCTCAGAATGCTCATTATCAGAGGCGATTTCCTCACTCTCTTCTATACGATGTACTTTATGCACTCTAGACTCGTTATTTACTTGTGGTGAGGAGTAGTAATCTAGTTCTGCATCATAAATACCTGTCTTAAGAAGCCTTGGTTTTTATTCTTGTTGTTATTAAGCGGGTGCTGCTGAAAGTATCAACTTATTAGTGAAAAAATTATTTTAATAATTTTATAATTCATAGAGTTTACTCAGTTACTAGTTTTTCTCAACTCTTGTCATTAATAGTTATCCCTTTGTTAATAATTAATCATTTAGTTATTAAGGAGATTAATTAACAATTGTATCCTCAAATATTATTGACTTGCGGATCATTTGATGTGGACTTGTTTAATACATATAGTTAAAATAGAGTGCAAATATTTTTATTATAAATTCCATTCTATTTCTAATAATAATATTCAAAATTTAGAATAATATTGTAATAAAATAACAGATTATATCGACTCATCTATTATATTTGAAACATTATATAATGAATCACTTCTTTTTGAATAAGTCTTTAAAAACTCCTTTAACTTCATCAGCTATTTCATCTAAATGATCATACCATTTAACTTACTCCGGATATAAAATTACGAGTAAAGGAAATATCTCGTCATTTTCATATTGCTCCATCGGATTTGCGATATCCTTTATTCTAATTAGCTTATTATAAACTGATTATCTCTAAAGGAGTTCATTAATTTTTGGATCTTGCTCTAAATCTAGAGCAGGAAATAATCTTATAATCTCGGCTTTTCGTATAATTTTAGATGTTCTATCAATACCATCTAATGTGGCTTCTGATTATTTTAGTGTATTTTGTTTTAAATATATATTATACGCGCTCTAATAATTGTTAATATGCTCGTAAAATTAAGCTAAACGCAACCATGCTTTTTCATACCCTGGATCTAATTCAACTGCGATTTTTAAATCATTAATACCATCTTGAACTTTATTTAAATTCTTCAACGCGGAAGCTCTATTAGCATAGTATACAGACCTTAACTACTTCGACTCTGAAAGAAGAATTGATTAATCAATGGCTTGAGTATACTAAAGTATAGCTTAAGTATAATCTTGTGCTTTCATTGCAGAATTTCCTTGATCTTTGTACTGTTCAGATGATAGTTTTTATTAATTGTAGTATATAATATCAAGCAGTTCTGAAGATGGTTGAGGTTGCATATTTAATATTTCTTGTAAATGGGATATAACAAGTTAGAGTTCGTTATTATTTTTAGTTAGCTTGTTTTAACTTAAGTATTTTAAGTGTTTTAGGACAAGTTCGTTAGTTTTTAACAGCAGTTGTGTTTATTGCATTTATGTGGTGGAATTGTTGATAATATTCGTTTTATATAATTGTTATTATTGCGTAATTTCACATCAATTATATATATATATCATCTAAAATATATTAAAAGAAATTGGAAACTAACAATGCTATTTTCTGATTATATTATTTTAAATCTAGACATACTAATATCTGCTTAAAATAGAAATAAATACAATTATTGTTTTCATAAAATATGTCTTTCAAAACAAATCTATTGCGATGCTTGAAACTACAGAAATTAGTGACAATTCGTATAATAATCTATCATTCAAAAAAGTCGTTCGAGAAGAAGTTTGTGAACAGCACCTCCGTATTCGAACTCATACAGAAAACTGATTCTTTCGTTTCATTAACTGGTTCCAAAACTAAATGGACCTTTTCCGAGATGCTGCTTGAAACGGAGTAACTTTGTTTGATTCGGTTGTAGTAGTGGCTTTTGACTTGGGAATAAGACCTCTTTAATAATATTTCAGATATGCGCTTAAAGTCCTTGCTATATAGTTCAACCAGTTTCGCGAACTCCTGGTTTTCCTGGTCGGACCAGTGCTGGGATTTCATTGCGAAGTGAAGAGTCTACGGTAGAATATAATGCAGACGATATTGATGAACCGCTAGAATGTAACTTAATTTAGCGAATCTGGTTTAAACAATTTAATCTGGTTAATTGGCTGCAGAGTCTACAAAATAGTAAATAGGATCGTAAATCTTCATATCTCGTTCGTAAACATAAACTTCAGGTTGTTTGAAATTTCTACGGTGTCCACGCAATAGCTCTCGGCCCCGTTGATTTCAGACACGTTCACGTTCAGCTGCGTGAGCAAGGTCGACATGTGCTCCGACAGCTCTTCCGACGAGTTGGCTAGCGTGGACGCGTATTTACCCAGTCTCGGGTTCGAAAAGTTCAAAAGGCTCTTACAACTCAACTGCGACGCACTCATTTGCAGTGGAATAAACTAAACAAGGTAACACTTCCATTTAGTTCTGTGTTAGATATTACAGTAACTTTCCTGTGTTTAAACACTTTTTCATAAAGCGAGATATAAATAAACTTGTTTGCTCGCAAGCCCACTCTGTAATATTCAATACCATTTTTTGTTGTTTTGTGCTATTCGGTTTACATGTTTAAACAATATAGACAAACTATTTGATTCACTAAATTCAGTTTGATGGCTTACTATCATTAAAGCTAATATTTTATTAGACGATATTTATGGATTCTAGTAAATTACTTACATAAAGTACAATCTAAATTCATTCTAAAGTCATTACAATAATAATAATTTGAAACTAGTGAAAAAAGGTATTTCATCTATATTGAGGATATATATTGTCATTACATGTACAACCGGTGATTAGTCTTGTTACTTTCTCTCCTGACCGCAAATATATTAGCTTTGGTTGAAATACGATCAATATAGACAAAAAGTATGTAGCAATTAATTATAGATACTTAAAATAAAAGCTTTCACCCCCTTTTGGGATATTGAATGTTGTTTTGGTAGATTTTCGTTTAAAACCAAGTTTTGATCATTTGATTTAAAGGTTTAGGAGTGGTGATATTCAAAATATAGTAAATAATAACATTATAGTAAGACTTCATTTCTTATTAGAACCCCTTACAAGCAAGGCTATATTGTAAACTTGCAAAAATAGTGTGTTATGATATTAAATTGTATTACAATTGTTTGCACTACGCTCCCCTATTACTAATTATTAAATATAAAATAATAAATATACATGCTAATAATATTCACAAATCGTTTAACGTATTTTATATAGCATTTCATTATATAGTAATTATAAATTCACTCCAATGACACTATGCATCTTAGCTTTAGCAGCGGAGCCTTAAATCTCGTTGGTTCTGACCGTCTACAACCAAGCCAAGTACCTCAACGACACGCTCACGAACTTGCTTTTACAAACTTATCAGGACTTCGAGATCGTTTGCGTGAACGACGCCTCGACAGATAACTCAGTAGAGATCATCCAGGAGTTCATGGAGAAAACCGACAAAATAGTGCTCGTGCACCAGGAGTACAACAGAGGAACGCTGAACACCCGAGTTCTGGGCATTCGGTCGTCCAGAGGAAAGTACATCATCCAGTTTGATCCAGACGACTCCTTCACGAGTTACACCGTTCTGGAAGAGCTATCTGCGTATATTGAATATGACATTGACTTCTACCACTTTAACGAGGTGTGGTTGGTGAACGGCCTTCCAATTTAATAGTGTGATAGAACAGACCCTTTATAACCTATTTGTTACGACGACTAAATTTGGGCAAATCCAAGGCACGATTTCCTCACTCATGATCAGCTCCAGTTGGAATTAATGAGTGGTCAGTTGGGTTATTTAGTTCATGGAAAGATGATCAAGCGCTCAGTTTACCTTCAAGCTACGGATTTTATTTAACCCTTAGTAGATAGATACAGCATTTACGAAGATGATTGTTCCCTCATGTTTGGTGTATCTTTATATATTGAATCCTACAAGAAAATAAATCTCTACGGCTATAATTACAACATTCATCCTGATTCAGTTATAAGGGACGCTTAGAAGTCAACCAAATTCGCTATTTAATTCGTGAAAGATAATAGAGCGGCGTTCATTTTCATTAACTTTAATATTATGGCAAAGAGAAGAAGATCCGGGCTGCCCATAGCCCCCTTCACGATCACCTATGGAATGCATACTCAATATTTTTTACGAAGGATCACCACTTTGAGTTGGATGTAAAAGTGCGAGCTCTGCACAAGTTCGTACTTGTACATGTAATCAGTTTAGAACTATATTGACATGTGTAGCTATATATGTTAAAGAAGCATTCAAACTGACTTCATTGAAAAGGGTGTATGCTATGAATACTGATTCTTAACTTACCTATTTAAAATTTATTAATGAAATATTTAATTGGTGTGTAAAATTCGAGCAACGTTCGTATGTATGCTTTCATGTAACATTTTCACTCCATAATGCCCAAGTTTGAGATTAAAAAGCCCGTGTCTCGCACTCAGCTATCCGCCCCTTAGCCGGCTCCCACCACCACTTAACCTGCTCAAAATTCCGAGGTGAAGCCGAACCTCAAGCCAGCATTGAAAAAGAAAAGTAACAAGAGCAAGGAGCCAATTGACTTCGAGGTGAATGATCTTGAATTCGCGGCCGTGATGGAGCGCCTAAAGCAGAAGCCCAAACCAACCACCATAATATCCGAAGTGTTAACCGAGGAGGAGAAAGTGCAAAACCAGAAGAGAGATAAAACGGAGGAGGGGCTCCTCGTGTTCTCGGCCGAGGAACTCAAAATAGGGTCGAAGGGGAGCGGAAAAACGGCTCTCTGTCCGTTCGACTGCGACTGCTGCTTCTGAGTGAATTATTTCTTTCGTTTTTATTTGTTCGGAAGTTATGAACATTTATAAACTGCACTACATTAAAATTACGTGTATATTTGAGAACAAGAAAGTCTTCTTATTCCCCGGTTCAACGTGCTGAGCGTTAATAATTGGAAAAGCTAAAGAGGTGCATTTAAAAGGGCTGACTGCATTTAAAAGGGTGATATGAATGATATTAAATAGATGTTAAATCATACCTATATATGTATATGTGATATAATTTCAATTTCACACTTCAATTATAATGAAGGTGGAATCATAATAAATCATCAAGCAAAGTTAAAGCAGCATTTTAGAAACGAAATTCTTGATAACTACTTAATTATTAAATTTAAGTGACTTATATGTATTATTTAGGTATAATAATAAAATTCAAAAAAGGCTCATTTAACTTTGCTAATTGTTTAAATAATGTTAAACACAATACGTTAAGCTTATTTTAATTTCTAATTTAATTGCTTTCCGGCCTTATATAAGTCCATTACTGTAATAATCATCTTGATAATCATCATTTGAAGATAAATAGTTAGATTGCTGTTGAATACTGATTTCTATTCATCTTTTTTAATGAAATATTGAATTAATAAAATAGTATTCGAGCAGTTTGTATGCTTTCATTAACATTTTCACTCCATAATGCCCAAAGAAGAAATAAAGAAGCCAGCTCAGTTATCCGCTGCTAAACCATCCACCTAAGTTGAAGTTAAGTAGGTGGAAGCTACTTAGGATTAGTTTGGAACGAAGGGGATCGGAAAAACGGCTCTCTGTCCGTTCGACTGTGATTGCTGCTTCTGAGTGAATTATTTCTTCCGTTTTTATCAGTTTAATAATAAACGGTTACGAACGTAACCCATAAAGTTAAGTGAGTGGGATAAATATTTGTTGGCTAATATCGGTTGGTTCAAAGTGCTGAGCATAAGGAGAGTGAACAAGTTTTGGTATGGGTTCATTTAATCACGTTTCTTGTCTTTACGGAGCCTCATAATTCCTGGGATGTGCTTTGGCTAAATTGGTTGTTGAATTTCTGGGAATGTGAAATTCCCCAATGCAGAACTGTCATTATAGAATAATATATATCATCCACGTATTAAATTGAATAGCGATTCATTCTTTATTGTATATTTATATTATTCATACTAAGTTCATAGCATATCACATGCCGTCATATATTCGATCAGGTGTATTTCATTATATTTAGCAATATTTTTCTTAATAATATAGCAAAATGCATCAACGACCATCAGAACTGAAATACAGTAACCAGAAACGCAGATGGTACGTACTACGCCTATCCAAATAATTGTTATTGGTTATTTAGGCTGTCGAACCTGTATCTAAAACTAATAATCATTCGCGTAGATCATTCGCTTTCAGTTTCTAGTTAAGTAGAGTACAAAAAGTGAGTGGATATATATATGTGAACTATGATATAATTATGTCATTTATACATAAACCTCACTTCTAGATTATCTTTTTGTATCATATTTTGAAAATAGAGAGGAATGAACATGTTCAGGATGAGTTTAATCAGATTTCAGTTGAATGACCATCACCTCATGTTATAAACATGATGTATAAGTTATACTCCTTTGTTTATCACTGGCTGATTTAGGTTTTGGATGCTAATATATATTCTGTTGTTGTATATTATATATATTTAGATATATTTAGAAATATAATTTTTATTACCTAAAAATTAAAGATTTACCACTTCTAACAAATAAATGTTTGCGGATGTTCCAAATGCAATTGAAATAACAGCCATATCATTACTTGGGCTAGCATTTATTATATCTGTTTGCATTGGAGTGTATTTACAAATTATAGCGGCTCATTCTATGTTTAAAGTACTAGGAACCACATTTTTAGCGACTGGATTTGTTGTTACTGTAGCAGTAGCATTTATGTACTCTAATATGATCGCACTTGTAGCTGGATTGGCAGAATTTTTAGTTTTGGGTATTTGGGTTAATGCTTGTTTCACCTATAAAGAAGAAAATTTTGTTAACGAGCTGCTTAAAGTAACAGTAAAATATGTTATGACTGATAAAAATAGAGCATTAATGCGTAAAAGAGTTAGAATGAATATGAAAATGCTACGAATTAAATTAGCTATGGGTAATAAACCCAAAGAAGAAGAAAAGCACTTAGTATTCCATGCACTAAAAGATTGCATTTCTCAAACTTTGGCAAAAGGAGATGAGGCTCATGATAGATTTAGCCCAGCTGATTAAGAAATATTAATTGCAACAATGGAGTAATTACTATTTAAAGAATTAAACATACCAAAAATGATTAAAATCAAAGGCAAATTAAATTAGATCAATAAAAATCATTTGTGGTGGAACGAACGTCAATATATTTCAGAAATTTAATCATATATTACTTCGCTTAAAGAATAGGAAGAAGATGAGGAAGATGAAAAAGAAGAAATTGAAGAAAGAGATCATAATAATATTAATTGGGCAAGACTTGGTGCCTAAATTCTAATGTTCACATGTTGGGTTCCATTTGGATTATTTGATTTTATTCTCTCAACTACGGATATGGTTTAGTTTTATGAACTGTGTGGCTTGAAAATGTCAGGGCTTGATTCCAAATTTTTCTTCATTCCAAATTAAATTTATAAGTCAATTCAGTACTTGGCAACTATTTATGGATTTATCGTATGTATTTTAATAGTAATTACAATTCAAACTATTACTGACTATTAAGTACAAGAATTTAATGAAAAATCAAATGACTTTTTGGTGTTAGCTAATTTTTTTACCAAAATGTGGGGGAAACTAGGAAAAGATAAAGTTTGTTTCAAAGGATATATAGATACTTAAAAATTAATTCACAAGTTTTCTTTAGCATTTTTAGGTTTAATAAATAACTATTGTGGTACTATTATGACTGAGTATGGAACTGCTATGATATCAGAATTTTCTGAAATTAACAAGATTATGCCTCGTGCCATCGTTTTCATTGTTTTTGTTGTATAAATTTTCGACTGTAAATTCCTTTCGATGATTGTACAGATGTTAATAATGTATGTTAAAACTACAACTTTAAAGGATTTACTTGATTTCAGATCATGGGGAATGTTGCTATTTATTATTTTGACAATACTATTAATGACATTTGTAGGATTTTTTGAACAATTACTGTTTCCATTCGAATTTGTAGGGACACTGTTTTCTGTAAATAATGTTACAATTAAAAACGTTTACATGTAATTTTAAAATGATAAGCCAACTACTAAGTTTATGAATTAAATTTTCATTTTAATTATGCAATTAGTTTTACTTTCGGTAAGTCCAAATGCAGGGGCTATTTTATTGATTGTTATAATTGGAATTAATGTTTGTTATGTTTTATTGCTCAGCGGATGTGTTTCTGCTGGCAATAAAGATTATATGGATATTATAACACATCAATTTGCCAAATGTTCTACACTAGAGGTACACAATGAGCAAAATGGTATTTGGCAAGATTTTATGTGTGCTCAAAAATGTATGAAATATTCTGCTATTCCTTTTGTTGGAGGGGTATTAGGTTGTATGTCTGGATATTTGAATGGGCCACCATTAGTTATAGAAGGCTTAATTGATGATGTAGGTGAATATGTAAAATCCTGGGCAAATTTAATTGCTTTCTTCGCATTTACAATGATGTTCGGCTTTGAAAATAAATGGTATTGGATACCTTTGATAATATGGGCTATCCTGTTCATTTATGATCTTTGGGATGATGGAATAGACTTTATGGCCAAGGACGGTTATGGAATTAATGATCTTGTTGGAAGAGCTATGAAATAAATGTGTTGCGGTGTAGATGAAGAAGACGGAGATGAAGATGAAGAAGGCGAAAAAATAGATACTAAAGCCTTTTAAAATAAACTTAAAACAGAATGAACTCTATAACCTATTGAAGTATTTTGTAAAATTGTATGTATAATGTAGAAGTATTTGGTATATCAATCATAGACTGCACTGAATTTATTTTTCTGAATGGTAACTTTGTTGTTAATATTGCCGATTCTGTCACATGAAAAAGAAGATGAAAAGAATATTGAGAAATTGATAATAATTTTTAATATAGGATTTTGCTGTTTAAAAATACTATCTAAATAATACCACCTCCAAATGTTTGCGGGTATTCCGAATCAGATAGAAGTATTGGCTGTGGTATTTATTTGCTGTGCATTTATTATATGTTCAATTTGTGGGCTGTATTTGTAAATTCTTTCCGGTCATAAATTGTATAAAATTCTGGTTACGGCTATTTTATCGATAACTTTTGTGATTACTTTCGTGGTGGGGTGGATGTTCACCAGTACGACAGCGATTATCACTGGAATTGGTTTTTATATTGTGATGGGTGTGTGGGTCTGTTCTTCTTTCGTGTAGAAGGAGCAAAATTTTGTGGCGGAGCTAATGGAGTTTCTCCTTCATTATCTTTTGGCCGAGTAGAATAAGAAGCAAATGAAGCGGAATCACAAGCACAACATGAAGGCGCTCAGAACGAAACTGGGTATTTAAAATCCGCCAACAGAAGAGGAGAAACAGCTTATTTGGGAGCAGTTCAGGGTCTCCATTGACACCCCGGTTCTCAAAGGAAAGGAAGTTCACCAAAAGTTCCCCAAGAACATAAAGATAATAATCTCATTGATGGTGACTGAACTTTTGTTCAAGGAAATGGGCGTTAAAAACCTGCAGAAAATGGCCGACACGTTGTCACTTGTTGATAAAAAGAAGCTCTGGTGGAACGAAAGAGAACTGGTAACAAATTTATTGGCCTACGTTATCAAACTTAAAGAGGACACAGAAAACGAAGACGAAGACAAAATACAGGATTACGAAAGAGACTCAAAACCAATCAATAAAGCACTCCTCGGAAGCCACGTTCTTATGTTCTTTTATTACCTGCCATGGGCAATATTCGGATTCATATTGAACACAACCGATATGGTGCAATTCTTCGCACTCATCGGACTGGAAATGAAAAACATAAATAGCACATTCTTCATTTTACCAAATGCGATTTATGATTTTATCTCAAGAATCTCCACGCTCACCGGATTTCTAATAAGCTTGCTAATCGTCGTAATAACGCAAACCATAACTGACTATCAAACAAAAGAATTTAGTGACCTTTCAAACGGAGACTTCCTCGTGCTTGCTAAATTCTTCACCAAATTATGGGATAAATGCTGCATTGGTAAAACTTGCATCAAAGGATCAATGAACCTCAGATCGCTTCTTCACAAAACAATACTAATAGTACTCAGTAATATATTGTCATTTTGCGGGATGATTATGCAATAATACATTACAAATCTCATCTCAAATTCCACAGATATAAACTAAACCATTCCACTGCTTATTGTGTTTGTCGTGTTTGTAATCTAAGTATACGACTGTAAATTTATGTCTATGGTAATATAGCTTTTAGTATATTACGTAAATTCTACCACTTGGAAAGATTTACTTGATTTTAGGTCATGGGCTATGTTATTCTTCGTTTTAGCTACCATTCTTCAAATAACATTTACAGGGTTCTTTGAATAACTATTGTTCCCGTTTGATTTTATTGGTGGAATATTTTCAATTCACAATGCAAATCTTAAAGCATCGATGACAGAATTTTAAAAAGAAAAACCAATAGCTAAGTTTTCTGTAGCAATATTTATTTTATTATTTTTATTAACCCCATTATGTGATCAGCCCGCTAAAACGGCTTACATATTAATTGGTTTGATTGTTGCATGCATAGCATATACTTTGTTGCTATCTTTATGCACATTTACAGGCAGAAAGGATTATTTAGATATTGCAACTGAATAATTTAATAAATGTTCAACCCTTGAAGTTAGAGATGAATAACATCCACTTTGGTAAAACTTTATGGTTTCTTAGAAATGCATGAAATATTCAGCAATACCATATGTTGGCTCTATTGTCGGATGTATAGCAGGATATATTAATAATCCACCATATATTATAGAAGGAAAGCCCGAAGAAACTATTGAATATGTAAAATCCTGGTTAATGTTGGTTGGATTTTTAGCTTTTGTCTTTTTATTTGGTAGTGGTAATAAATGGTACTGGATCCCTCTTTCTGAGTGGATTATTTTGTTTATTTATGATACTTGGGATGAAGTTTAAGATTTTCTTAACGTTGAAAGTTATGGAATTAATGATTTGGTAGGAAGAGCTATGAAATCATTGTGTTGTGGTATAGATGCAGATTAAGAACATGAAGGTCCAATTTAGGCCGTTTCCGAGTCTGTATTGCATGAAAGTAAAAAGTAAGAATAAAAAGTTGAAGAAGTAGCGTGAAATATATTTAATAACTAATACAAATATTATCAAATAATTATATATTTTATTGAGTGATTTCAGAAAAATTTTAAGAATTGAATGACTTTAGTCAAATACCTTATATTATAAACTTTCAGAAATCCTATTTAACAATGACACGTTTAACGAAACTATTTCTGTGTAAGTTACGTAATTCATCAAATTTCATGTAGATATTTGTTTAAACTTTAAACAAAGTATTTACACAAATTTATAAACATAAAGTCTGATTGTGAAAATATAAGTGAAATATATAACATAACTAAAATAGTACCACACCTAATGAATAAGTATAACTCCCAAGATGATATCATTAACTTTGATATATATCCATAAACACTTGAAAACTCGTCTAGCGAATATTCTGAGAATGTTGGTATATTATTATCATAACTAACAAAAACTGTGTCAGAGATCCGTGGGTCTGAATCATATTGTGATGATGTCGAAAGTTTTATCCCTTTGAATTTTTGCATAAGTGATTTGTGATTTTTATTGTTGGTTCTACGAAAGATTATTTATATTTCATGTATTTATATTTCAATGTTAATTTATAGTCAAATCATAAAACTCACTCTTCATCAAAAATGCTCTTTCTCTTGGTGGTGTCAATTTTTCCAAAGCTGAATGAACCAGTCTTTCTGGCGTGCTTTTGGCTTCTGTAGGCGTCACCAGATTTTTCATACATTGCGCCAAATTCTTTAGATGGAAGGTCACCTTGTGGTTTGTGGGCATCATATTTTCTGTTGTTTGGTCTTTCGTTTTGATAATTTTGCTTGCTGTTGTAGTTGTTTGTGTTGTTGTTATTATTATTTCTGTTATCGTTTCTTTCATTGTTCTTTTGTGGTGGTGGGCATGAGTTTTTGAGTTCTGGAGCAGCAGAGAGCTTCATTTTGTCATCAGAGGAAGATTCCTTAGCAGCGGATGAACTTGAAGAAGATGAACTTGAACTAGAGCTGGAAGATGATGAAGAGCTAGAGCTTGAATCTGAGTCAGAAGTGGACTTCTTTGAGTCAGAGTCTGAACTTGAGCTGCTTGAACTTGAGCTAGAACTGGAGCTAGAACTAGAAGAAGAAGAACTTGAACTGGAGTCTTCCTTCTTGGCTGGTTTGGAGGAACTGCTTGAGGAGGAACTGGAATCAGAAGAACTGGAGCTCGAATCGGAACTTGAGGAAGAGGAATCTGAGCTGGAATCAGAATCAGAAGATTCAGAGTCAGAGGAGGAAGAACTGGAAGATGAAGATGAGCTGGAGGAGGATTCAACCTTTTCAACTTTTTCTTCGGCCTTTGGAGCTGGCTTGGAGGATTCTGAGCTGGAGCTTGAAGAACTGCTTGAAGAAGATGAACTGGAAGATGAGCTAGAGTCTGAGCTTGATGAGGAGTCAGAGGATGAAGAATCAGAAGAGGATGAGTCAGAAGTGGAAGCTTCAACTTTCTTGACTGGAGCTGGCTTAGAGTCAGAGCTTGAGCTGGATGAGCTTGAGCTTGAATCACTGGAGCTTGAATCGCTGGAACTAGAGGAGTCACTTGAGCTCGAAGAAGAACTGGAGCTAGTGCTCGATGAGGAGCTGGAAGAGGAATCAGAAGTAGAACTTTCTTCCTTCTTGAGCTGAGAAATGGCGAGGTCGCCTGTGATCTTCTTAGCAGTTGAGTGCTCTGCTTCGGCTTGGGAATGATTAACAGCAGACTTCACAGTTGACTTTCCAAGGTTTTACTTGGAAGTGTACATGTCAACAGTTGATTGAATGAGAGATAATGAGTTTTACAAAACACCAGAGACAAAATTATCTGGAAGTTCAATACCAGACTTTTGGAGTTACTCAGCTATTTTCTTAGTAGCTTCCTAGATAATAGGATTAAGATTCATGTAAAAGAACCGAGGTGGAAAATAATAAATGCATAATATAAATAAATATTTAATTGTTGAAAAATTACAATCCAATTCTAAAATGTTTCTGAAAGTTTCACTATTTACTTCTTAGAACTCTATTGAAATTATTACACAGCATAAATCTTAGTTCTACTGACTAACTTTATCACCACAAATATTAACTATATTAATATAAACTATACAAATTTTACGTTATCGTTTTATTTATTTTGGTTAGTACTACATTACCTCGAATGCAGACCACCACCCCTATTCACTTACAGACCCCCTGGCCTTTTTCAAAAAATAGGCAGAGGGTCTATAACTGAGAGCAAATCTGGTTGATTTTGGTTTATATCTTGCATCAGATTTGGTTTTCCATTTCAGTTACAGACCCCTTTTCTTAAAATATTCTTAAAATATCAACAAATTTTTGAATTTTTGCTATTTTATGTATATAACGACTTAAATAGTATTATGTATTGTAGATTGTTAAGTTTCCTTGTTTATATTTGGCTTAAAACACGTTAAAATCAATACTATTTAATCAATTAAATTTCAAAGCATTTCAGTTACAGACCCTAAATACAATTCAGTTATAAACCCTTTTATTAATAAAAATCAAAAGGGTCTGTAACTGAGCACTTTTGGGGTCGTAAGTGAATAGGGGTGGTGGTCTGCATTCGAGGTAATGTAGTAATTTGTATTGCTTGTAAATGAATAGTTATAAGAATAATAAATATAAAGCTGTGCTTTTATGGTGTAGTTGGTTAGCACGTCGCATTTACGTTGCGCCGGTCCTGGGTTCGAGTCCCAGTAAAAGCATATTTTTCATAATTATTAAATTACTAATACACACAATAAATCTTATAATTTCTTATAATGACATGATAATAAGGAGCTTTTAACGACATTTGTGTTATACTTGTGATAATAGGATAGTAAAAGATAGACAATTTTACAAAATAAATACTCAGTTCCACAAATTTATTAATAGTAAGTTATTTTTATAAATAAGTAAGAGTAATTCTAAATCAATAAATTACATTTGATTCATTCTATATTTCATTCTGTTTAGGTATTACCGAGTTCTATCAACATAATTGTACGAGTAAACAATAATTATCCACTTCAATGATGAAGTCACCTCCAAAAGTGCTTGATTAACTAGATGACAGAAAAAGTGCCGCAAGCTTCTTTTCTTCCGACAGCTCATATAATTTACAGGTTGAAATGGTCTGTATGAAAATGGAAAGTAAATTAACTAAGAAAATTGAAGAAGCTAAGTAACAGATAATAAGAGCTGACGAATTAAATTAGTGTGTCTCTGTAATACGAGAAAATTTAAAGCGACTCAAGGGTAATTAAGAATGCATATTAGAATTTTTAGTAGAAGAAGCAGAAGAGCAATAACAACAAGAAAAAATTAATCGTGAAAGACGACGATAATAATTAAAATAATAACAATAGCAATAATCTAAAAAGTGAAAATATTACATTTAACAATAAACAAAATCCAAAAACAAAAATAACAAAAACTGGAAGTCACTTAACACAATAAACATTTTCATTAATTACTATGCATTTATACATAATATTTTCATTTTCACTTCTTAAATCACAATACACAAATGAATAAAGACTATATTTTGTGTCGTGAAGATCTCCAAAACAAACTCCATTAGCCCGAAAGAGCTAACGGAGAGTCTGTGAGGAGGTGTGACGTGTGATAACGCCACGCGAGATATTTGGTAAGAGAGGAATGTTGTTGGTTTCTTAGAGATCATTGGTTTAGAAAGGAAAGGAAATGTGATGATCAGAGAAAAAGGGTGACCAGTATAGACGTAATTTACGGTGTGATGTCTTCTTTCTATTTTGTGTCGTGAATAAAGCTATATTTTAGATAATTTTCTGAAATATTTATTATATATTATCTCTAATTTTTAAACCAATAAAACAAATAAAAATATCTTCATACGTCAGTATTTATAAATTAGTTCATAAAATCAGATCATCCTTCTGTTTCCAAGGAAGCAATAGTACGGATGAGATTTTTCTAAGATCCTTCATTGATCAATCGATTTTATGATATTACTTGGTCCAACTAATCATATAACATTAATTTGAATATGATTATTATAACATATTATAACTATATAACATTTTCACCCCCTTTTTGGGATTTTAAAATCTTTTTGGTGGTTCTTCGTTTTAAACTAAATTATTCTATTATTAGTTTAAAGGTTTTGAAGTCTTAATCAAATATGTATATATTCTCGTTATAATTTATAGCGCTAATATAAAATGATAAACTTACAAACAAAAGTATAGTAAAGAATATTTTTCTAAATATAGAGACTTAATGATTATTTCTTCCTAAATTCTACCTAAATTAATATCTAAATTATCTATGAATGTGTGATATGTAAATGTAAATAAGCTTTAAAAATTTGTAATGATAAATAATAAGTAAATCAAAAAATATTATCATGTATAATAAATGCTAATTAACACTTTTCACCCCATTTTGGGATTTTGTAAGGTGTTTATGCTTAAAACCAATTTTAGTATTATTGGTGTTAAGCATTGGAGTGGTAGATTATATTAATAATACATTTTATATACTAATTTTAATCATATTAATTTAGTGTGAAGAAATCAATAAATGAAGTACTTTTTTTCATTACTTTCGCTTATACGTGAGTATGTCAACTCACTTATAAGGGAGTTCCATCATGCAAAACTCCCTTATAATCAAGTGGCTAATACCATAGTTTTTAACCTCGTTTTTTGACCATAAATCATTTTCCAAAGATACATTTTGGATACATTTTTGCTTATAAGGGAGTTGAAAAAGGTAACTCCCTTATAAGCAAATAGACTACTCCCTTACAAACAAGGTTATGTAGTACTGTAAAGCTTCATAAGTACACTAGTTCGAGATATCTAGTTTAGTCTTATTTGCCAACCACTTTGTTCTTTTTATGATAACCTTTGTAATTCATCTGTTCAATCCTTTTATTCTTTAATATAATAAACGCTCCATACTTGGTTAATGATTAGAAACGTTACATATAAGACTGTTCAATGATAATGCAATTTATAAGAAACTATTCGACTAGAATGTTAACAAAAGACTAATAAATTAATTTTATATATGACGCTCTGACCTTTATGAGTGGTTTAAATTCTGATATTAAGTTTGGTCCATTCGTCATCAACTCTGTTCTATTCGTGAGATATCTTAAAATATCTAAAAACCACATGAAATGACAAATAAACTATTCGTTTTCCCTAGTACTATTCGTGAGACTCGGTATCTAGTGTACTTGTGAGACTTTACCATAGTAAATTGAAAGAAACGCAATAGTTATATTAAATTTAAGTTAAAATACTGTATATGATGATATTGTAAATCACTTGGTCTTTGATAAAGATAACCGTTTCTATCAGAGATCGTTTTTGCAGACGGCGACAATTTTATCGATTTCTTCAAAGTTTTTGTCCATTTTCAAACACTGCGCGATTCGAAGTGGCCGAATGTCCAGTTCCCCTTCAAAGGACCTTAAAACGCATTTATAAATCAGCAAATCAACTAATTCGGGAGTGGTTTAGAATAGTTCCTTGCATTTTATTTGGTACTATGTTAGTTCTGAGGAGTATTTGCTAACGAAATGGTCAAGCACGACTTATTCCGATATAATCGGAACAAATCTGCCGTAGCAATGGATTTAAGATTCATCGTTATACTGGTCAGCAAGATAGTCGCATTTGGGACAGATGTTGGATACATTTTCGAATATATGTTGAGTAAATACAAATTCACAATGCTTGCACTTGAACTAAGCAGATTTTGTGTCTGGTTTCACTAACTAAGCACAAAATTTTACCTAATTACGAATTAAATCAACTGGCTTCAACTACTGCTCACGACAAATCGGACAATTCAATAGCTCGTCCTAAATATACAAACGCTCCACACATAGAGAATGAAACGCATGACCGCAATGCAAACTAATGCTCATATCAAATATCTAACCTTAGCAAATCCCACAACTCAAGTCTGACGTAAAATCTTGCTTTTTCCAATTTATTTTGCACTCTGGACAATTAGACGTGAACGATTTAGAATTAAATTCACAATTTAAGCATCTATATTTGCTCACCACCATATCGTGATCACAATCATGGCAAGCAGCACACGCATACCATTTCTCACAACTCTGACAATAGACGTTGTAATTTGACAGAGTGTGGTCACACCCAAATACCTCAGAAATATCATAAGTAAAATGAACTGCTTTATCAGGGTTAATATACTTCTTCCAATTATGATGAACTTAGTAGTTTCTTATTTTATCGTTAAAATTATTGACTAGATCATTAAAACTAGTATTTTTCTAAAAATATTTTAAAGGAAATAATAAACCTACTTCAGGTAATAACCACATTTACTTAGCTGTTTAAATAAATTTTGTTTGGTTGTTAAATGGATATATAATTTCAGAGTAAATATTTTTACCACAATGTGTAAGTGTAGCTCTTACTGCTTTTATCATTGGAGTGATAAAATACAATACCATATTATATAAACTTATATGTGTAATAAACTTGAATCACACCATTTTAGTATATTTCTCCTCAAATATAATGTTAATACTTAAAGGCGATCTTCATTATTTAACGTGGTAACGAGATAATCCTTATATTAAACATCTAAAAATCAAAGGTTCAGATTAATTTATTGAAGGTATAGCTTATGAAACGCTTTATAAGAAAGCTCCTACTTAAATTGAACATTTTGAATTTGATACAGTTAATTTGCAGTAAGCTAACGACTTCAATATAAAACATACGTGTAAAAAACTTACTTTTATCAATTGTAATTTTGACAACATCAGCTCATTGAGTTTCCAAATATACAAGAAATTAAAGTTATAAATTGTACTGGCCACTTGAAATTATTGATAAATCACAAGTACAGCTTAATTCTATTTTCTAGAAATGATTAGAACATAATAAGATCAAATGCCAACTGTAGAATTGTATTTATGCATGAAGCGCAAGACTTTTAATTGCAAATCAGAATATTATAAGGTAAATTGAAAGCATATCAATGCTAGCATGTACAATTATCACAGTAGAATGTGATGGGGTGAGAAAATACATTAAAATAGATGTTATATTATTTATAATTAAATATTATATTTATATTACATTATTTCACTCCAAATGTTGACCTATCCTACTTAATCGTCTTTGACTGAGGAAATCATACATAATTACAAGATGAATAAAACTCTTGACACGGCAGAGATATGCCATCTTCTTTCCCACAAGCCCAAAGAGGAAGATTAGTTGCTTTTCACGGCTTCTCGCGATGTTACGACCGCAAATGTGGGCGAGATGGTACATTTGCGTGCGATTATTGAATTTTCGAATGTGTGCGAGGCCGACTGCCTGTACTGTGGAATTCGCAAGTCCAACGACAATGTTGAGCGGTTTACGCTACCAACCGAATAAATAGTGCAGACCGCTGTAGAGGCCATGAAGCAGTACCCAGGTGTCCTCCTCTAGTCCGGTGAGGTGCAATCTCAAGCGTTCGTTAACCGCCTGGCCGAGGTCGTGAAGCAGATTAAGCAGCTTGCTCTCACGAACTCCCCCCTCAAGGAGAACTTCCGCGTGATCCTCTCTGTTGGAGAACTCTCTCAAAACTAATATAAACAACTGAGGGAGGCCGGAGCGGACCGTTACCTTTTAAGAATTGAAACGACGAACGAGCGTTTGTTCAAGAACATTCACGACCGCTAGTCGTCCATGAACGAGCGCATGACCTGCTTGCAAAATATTAAAGACCTTAACATGCACGTTGGAACTGGTGTATTAATCGGAATTCCGGGTCAAAACCTGTTCGACTTGGCAAATGACGTTAAGTTCTTCAAGAAAATCGGAGCGGACATGATCGGGATGGGGCCACTCCTCCCGGCCAAGGGGACCCCAATCGGAGATAACTACAACGCACAGCAGGTTCTGAAAGACATACACTCAGAAAACCTATTCGACACCGTGAAAAGAATGATCTCGGTCACCAGACTCATGAACCCGAAAGCTAACATATCAGCAACCACCGCCATGGAAGTACTCAACCCAGAATCAGGCAGAGTAGAAGCAATACAAGTAGGATCAAACGTTGTCATGCCAGTTATGACCCCAATCGGAGACAAGAAAAAATATTACCTCTACGAAGGCAAATCAAATGTTAAATCCGGACTCGACGTACTCAAAGCACAAATCACACAAGCCGGAAGAAAATATGACCTGACCAAACCTGGAGACCCAGTAAGCTGGGTCGAAAGACAAAAGTGATAATAAACATTAAATAATACATTATAATCACAAAACATCTACAATCAAAAATTTTGCTTCATTTTTGAAGTCATAATCATCTGATTCAGAATAATATATCTCTGAGACGTCATTATCAATTTATGATAGCAAATATCCCGTAATATCATCATAGTTTTCATCTAATGGCTAAATTTATGAGTTGTTGAATAAACTCAATTAACTATAATCAGAATTGCATTTCATTTGGTGTGGAGTAAACTTGATACATATATTGAATATAAAAGCATAATAACAAGTAATGTTTATAGATTATAAACAATAATTGCAATTTACACAAATTTATTTAGACAAATCCAAATTTTAAACTTGAAAATACTGTTTCATTACTGCAAAATAAGTATTGATTTATGAAAAAGATTATATCTTTTATGAATCTTCATTTATAATTTGCTGAAGTTTTATGATTAATGTATATTGATAATGATACTATTCTTGAACAATCTCACATGATAAGCTTCCATTCTTTTCCAGTCATCTTTTCAATGAGTTTTATCATCTCCTTGCAATCATCTGCATATTCTTCTACTTCCATACCTTCCGCAACAGCACCTTTTATTTCTGAGATAACATCCACATCACAGGCAGCTTCATGGATACCTTCACAAGCAGCTTTGAGTTCAACAAATCTTTTAGCTTCAGCTAATTCTCTGGTAAATTCTTGAACGAGATGTTGTGTTGTTGGATTAGTTGTAACAGCAAGACCCAAACTACGCATGCACTTAACTGAATATTATTCGAGTATTTGGTTTGTGAGCTTAGGTTATTCTTTGTTGAAAACATATGAACAGTACTATTCAAAGATTTATGGATTAATCATATCTTTAATAAATATTTGGTTGAAGAATTCGGAAACTCTCAAGTTCATTTAAGCTTTCAAATAATCTTTAGAATCAACAGCAAGTTATAATTACAAAGGATTGATGCACTTAAACTCGAATAGATTCTACTCAGAAACAGTAACATTCAGAAGTGATTATGTTAAATCAACCATTTTATCTTCTAAATAATTTTAAAATTGTTTGTAAACAAGAAGGGAAGAATACAACTTAAGAGCAGTTGTGATTCTGTGGATATTTGGTTCATACAAAGATTCTTTAATATCTGAATAAAGTTTGACGCCAGATGTTTATTCTAAGAAGAATTGTTGCATTTAATTAACATATTTAACAAAGTCTTCAGCAGTAAGTTTACCAAATAGGTTTGAAATTTGTTATATGAACATATTTTCAAACTAATTGATAACTGTTTAATACTTATAATCGGCTCTAAGGGCAAGCAGTTATACAAGATTAGCTAATTATTTCTGTTCAAAACCTTATGAAAACATTTGAGCAATAAATGAACTACAGACGAATTGCATAGAAGCAATGAAATGAGCTGGATTGTTCAATGAATATCCTTAAACAAATTGCACTAAGCGTGGAACTGTTACTCTAAGTGGGAGATGTTGTGCCAATGATTGAAGGGCTTAGAAACAATCTGAATCATTTACCAATGTATGAACTGATAAGTAATTAAGGAGATTGACTACATATGGTGCTAAATATTTACCACTGCAAATAATCAAGTTGATTACGAGTTGCTTAAAACGATAGTTGTTTTCTATCAAAGAGAACAAGCGTGGGAAGTATTGAATAACTTTTTGTTGTAAATGTTGTGGGCAAAGGCTTAAATTCAGTGAGTAGAGTTCTAGCAAATCTTCGTCGAATTTAGAGGTGTCTAGGTCGAGCATAGCTTCAAGGAATTCTTGAACGATGTTTTCGCAGCCTTTAACTTTTTGCAGGAGTTGATTGGCTAGGTATTGTGTGGCTTTGCTTTCAAGTTCGGTAAATAGCAGGACGTTGAGCTTCAAGACCTGGTCGAGTTCTACAGCGTTTTGGTCTTGTATCAAGTCTCCGATAAGGTATCTTACTTGTGAATTTTCGATTTGGACCACAGATTGTATAAGATCGTCGAACGAGAACAGTTGTGCTACTTATTTGCTGATGTACTGCACATTTTCGGGCATTTGAATGCAAACTTTGAGTAGGAATGATAGTGGTGACTCCTCCTTTGAAATTGAGCTTGATTTCTTCATGATGTCCTCAGTGATTGGTTATTGCAGTACAACAAGTAGTACGTGTAAAACCTTGTCTATTATGCTCGCGTCCTCCTTCATATTTTGATCTAATATTTGAATTGGTGAGTAGTTCTCGTTTTCTTCCTGTAAGAACGAGACCACTTCTGGAATGTTGAAAAGATAACCGAGTAAAACGCTCGCGGTTCCGAGCACTTCCTCCGATTTGAACTGGGAAAGGAGCTCAACGGGGTCCACTTGGTAGTCGTTGCTCACGTTCATGATGATGTAGGCAGAGAGGAACTCTGGCATGAAGTTCATAACATTGGTGAGGATTTTATAGGTGTAGTCTTATTTATTCAGTGGGGACAGTCTGGTTAATTACTTGGTGCTAATGAGATCTAAAATGAATGAAATAAGGACTATGCACTCCTTCTGGTTGTACTGGTTAAAAATGCTGGTTATGGTCTGCACGGACTGAATTACGGTTATCTGGTTGTCGTACATCTTGGAGAGCATTTGACGCAGGTACTCGAAGTCAAGGAACTTAATGAACTGGATTAACCTGTCAATCATTTAATGAGTGATCTGATTGTTCAGGATGAACTCGGAAATGTCTCTGGCTTCATCAGCACTGAGCACTATCTCGTTGTTCTCCAAGAGCTTAACGATTAACTGCATCACGTTCAAGTGGAGGATCTCGTCCTCCCTGGTGAGCATTAATTATATTAATTGCTTGCAGAGCTCTTGTTTTTCCTCTATTTATTAAACATTCAAGAGTTACTGGACGAACACGATCGGATTGGATTGAATAATAGATTGACACTTGGACACCTTGATTATACTTCCCTATACATGTTTCTGAGCTAATGTGCGCAGCTTGTTGAAGTTGGCTGCCTTGGGCAACTATTACAAAATCTGTATTTCCTTAGACTCGGCAAAGGAGAAGAAATCAACCAGAACCCAGATGATGTACGGAATTTCTTCACTATTCTCAATTGGCTGAACGTGAGATATTTCCAAACAAATTAACATGTTGAAAGCAAGCTTATCCACTTCAATGGTGTTTTCGCCAACAAATATTTCATCATTGATCTGGAATAAGTAGTCCATTACCATTTAACCAAGGCAGAAATCGATGTGCTGACGCTACTCAATGAAGCTTACCACCTGATTCAACAAAACCTTCTTAACGGCAATCAAACAGTCTTGAGAAAGCATGAACGTAACCATATCAGTTACAGACTGAACTACAACTTGCTCGTCAATGCAAACATGCAAAAAGGTGAAGAATTGCTTGAATATCAATTAGATTTGTTGGTTGTGCAACTCTTGTTGATTAACCATCTGGCAGAACTCAGATGTGGAGATTAAAATGTCCTTATCGAGCTCGAACATTTAAATAACTAATTTGTTGGATTGCTTGCTGATCAAAACATCTTTGATTTGAGAAATAAGTGGGAGCTCGTTAATTTCTTTCAAGAAGAATATTAAAGCCATAACCTAAATTTATTGTTAGAGAGTTAACTGGGTGCTGTTCAAATTTTCAAGTAAGTACTAACCATACACTTCGATGTTTGCTTGATTACCTTCGTTTATAAACAAGTAAATAAATTACTGGAGGGTGTACTTTGAAAGATACTTTTTCAAGTAAACCTTCAATTAATTTTTATCAAGTTACTTGATAAACTTCTTTTGGACAGAATCTTCAGTGATCAACAAAAATTTGCGCAAGTAAAAGTCGTTGAGCAAATTATTCTGCATTATCTCATTTAATATTTTTGGTGAGAGCAATTAGATAAATTCTGAGATGTAGTGGATGACGTAAACAACCAAGTAAGATTTGTAGTGGAAATGAGAATCTAATGTATGCAGCAATTACTCTTTTGAATCAAATGGTTAACAATCAATGGTAAGCTGTGCTTTGGTGATAGCTTCTTCCAGAGCGTCTACAGAAGTGAAATTTTCAAGCATTTCTTAAATCTTAATTTGTTTGTGGATGCTTTCCATTTCAACGGTATTTGTGAGTTATGAAAGCAGTGCGCACAATGTGTAAACTTATTAAGTTTAGCTACTAACAATTCTTCTCCAGACAAGTTTTAAAACTTATAATCTGTTTTCAGCTTCAAGATATTGCTTGAGGCTGATGGTGAACTGTAACATAATTTTAACAACTTGTAAATCAGTTTCGAACTGGAGTTCATTGAAGACGAACTGAACGAGCATTTTCTTCAGATTTTCATCAAGTTGCATTGTTTGCAATTGAAGGTAGGCTTCATATCTAACATTTGACTGTTAGTTTTGAAGGGCTGAGATGAATGTGTAACGTGAGTCCGCTTGAGTGTTCAGGAACAAGCTCAGTTGGTTGTGGACAACCTTAGAGACAGCTTGAACGTCGCCACCGTTTTTGATGTATTCAGTGAGACCTTCATTGAAGCATTGAGTGTTGTTCTTTTCAATGTGAGTGAGCATCTGTTGTACGTTGACTTGCTTGTTATTATTGTACAATTGAAGCAATAATCTGGTGAGGGTTATGAGACTCTGCTGAACCTTTGATTTGTTGATGTAGTTGTAGATTTCATCAATATTTTCTTGGAGCTTTGCATTGGATTGTTATTTCAACAGTGACATGAAAATTCTTTCGGAAACAAGTTCGATTTTGTCTTGGATCTGTGTTTCCTCTTTGAATTGGCTGATGACATGGAGTGCATTGTACTCTGAGATTTGGTATCCGGTAGCTTAGAATATCTTTGCAAGCAGTTTTACAATGTCTTAGAACTCAATTTTGCTTTCGAGGACTTGCATAACGAATTTGTCAATGAAAACAGTGCTGACAACGTCTCTGTGGTTCACGCAGCAGATGACTACAAGACTCATGCAGTAGTACTTTATCTCAGTTTAAATCTTTTTCTTTATATCACTGAGAGCGAATTCGAGGCATTTACGGATGAGTTCTTGAATGTTACCAGATTTCTGGCTGAGCATTTCCATGCAGAGCGTGTATAAGAACTTTGAATAAACGAGCTTGCCAGAGTGAGTGAGGTTTGCGGCAACTTCGAACAGCTTTTAGAGTTAAAAGTAGTTATTTTTGATGAAGAAGCTGTACATCTGGTTTCTTGGCATGGGGAAGGACTGCTCAACACCCTCAAGGCAGTTTATTTTTACCTACTTGGTGAGGAGGCCGAAAGTTTCAAGGTCGTGGTAGGGCAATAGGTAATAGAAGAGCTCCTCGGAGAAGTGGAGGTCGATTCTGAATCTTCTTATCAAGAATTCGAGAGCGTTTATCGCACAGTTGTACTGGAAGTGACCAACAAGCACTTTCAAGAACTTCTTAATCTCCTAATCGATTTTCTTTACAGTATCAACATCAGACACATCACGATCGAAATTAATCGCACTAGCTGCGAAAATTGAGGACTCGAACTGTTAAAATAGCTCAGAGTGCGTTTGCAGTTCGTGCAAGGCAGCTAAAGATATTTCGTACACAGTTTGCATAGGAACTTGCTTAGCGTTTGCCCCAAAAATAAGAGATGGAGCTTGCTTGCGCATACCAGAAGCTAAAGTTGTAATCTTTTCTAATTATAACGAATTTAGTTGTTATTGGAGAAGAGACATATTTACAAGAAGCGGAGTGGAAATACCATAACGCAAATCATAATGAATAAATACGTTAAATCACAATTATTTCCACATCAAATGAGTATAGTTGAACAGGCCTGCTCGATTCACCTTACTCAAGGCTAGATTCCATCAATTTTTAGTCAATCTATAGATAAATTATAATTTTCATAGATAGTTTCAGCTCTTATAAAAAGAATAAATGACTAAAGGTCCTTATAGTTAAGCACGTTGCTTAATTTACTTCATCAAAATATTGAGTTAGTTGATGATTCGCATAAACAGCTTGTTTAATAGTATTTTGAGCAAATATCTCACAATAGCTCCCAATTTTATAAATATAACAACTTAAAGTGCAACTATGAAGTGCTTGCTGCGTTATTGAAAGTTTAGCATAACGAAGATTTGTAATTATTCGTTTTGCGTGAAGCGGAAGTTCCTGCTAAACGTATTGTTCTTGATATCCTAAAATAAACAAGCGATATTGAACTCATCAATACAATTGAGACAATAAACGATGCATCAATTCATCTTTAAGTGCAAAGGCTTCATGAATTCTTCTCCATGACAGAAAATATTAAGCGTTAAAAGCTTATTCAAACAGTGGCTCATTGTTTCTTGTTCAGCCCCAACATTGCAATTAGAAAGCATTTCCTGCAGTATTTTATTTTACAACAGCCTAAGAAATCTCTCTTAACGGAGGAATTCATCCAATTTTCATTGATTCCAGCTTTAAAAGAAACGAAACTCCTCGAAATGCACAAGTTCTTCGAGTCCATAACTATTTTAAACAAACTTAGCCAACTAAAAGGCGAACCTACTTTTATTCAGGAAATCACTAGCTAGAACAAATAAGAATATGAGTTAGAAAGTTAGACAAATTTACTGAACTCAAACATTTTGTACAACTTGAAAATAACACATCCAAATTTGTTTTAAAATTTGGCGTATATTGACCCATAAGTAATATTTCTCGTTTCGCTTCAAAGCTATTTACAAAATTTTGATATTTTCAAAATTAGCATTGAAAATGTTTTCTTATCTGCTCCAGTTGTCCAGCTTATTGTAAACTTATACGTTATGTAAAAGGATGATGCATAACTTGAGTCTAAATAAAGTAAGCTTACTCAAATTCAATCATTGTTGAAAGGTCTTGGAGTTGAATTAAGATAAGAATTAGTTCAGTAATTTGCTCATCTGTGTTGTGAATGTTAAAGCGTTCATTTGCTTGCAAGTTTTATAAATGAATTAAATATAAACATCAAATATGAACAAAAACCTAACTCTTTAGAAGAAAAACTTGTTTGTGTGGCTCTTGGCAATAAAATAGATAATATATTTTAGCTTTAATAAACATAAAACGAACTAAATTATGTTTTATCACTTAACTTAAACGTAGTTACCAAGTTATGCTAACTTGAAAAAACACCATTAGATATTTACAAGATGCACTCAGAAAACAACTCAAAGGTGTAGATTTCATAATATTTTTAGAATCTTGGTAATTTTTAAAGTCTTGAAACATTTATTCAAACGTTCCAGTTCTGCACCAAGGATGTTCTCGATATATATTTTGAAGTAATCAGGTTGAATAAATAACACTTAACACCAGATCTTTTGAAACAAGTTTTCTCACTATAAAACAAACACACATCTGTAGCATAAGCAGATCTTTACAAATAAATTCTATCGTTTAGTGATAAATTCTCCACAAGAGAATTTATTCCAGAGATCCTTGCATACTGTTAGAAAAATATGTAACTGACTGCCTACATTTTTTGCGAGTACACGACTACGGACTTCGAAATTGCTCTCACACTTGCAACTTTTACCACAAATGAAGCATTCGAAACAACATCAACATTTTACGTTAAAAATACTAACTCTAGCATCAGCGATGGGCTCAAACATAATTTTGTTAACTCAGAACTGAATTTAAATCTACGATTTGTGTAATGCATCTGGAACATGCTCGAAACTAATTGCTACGATGAATAACTGCTGATAAAAGCAATGACATTAGTTTAAAATGCAAAATCGATAGTTTATGCTGATTAATAAACTTAAATATTTAACTCAAAAGCAAATTAGTTCACTCTTAACTCTCTCAATTACAAGAAACAAGTCAAAACATTCAAAATATTTAGATTGATAGCCAACAAAATAGTTATCAAGAATTAGAGTGCGTTAATGCAGTTGATTGAAGACGTAAAATAACCATTAAACAACCCAAGTTGGTTGAGAAGCTCTAGAGAAATGGTAGAATAAACACTAACAGAGCTGATATTAAAGTTAGCCGATCCATCAGCTTATATAACATAACTTTTGAGCGATTCCAATTCCAAAGTTGTGTAGCTTAGTGCTCACATTATTGCAGGTCTTGTGATAGTGCGTATGAAAAAAGCTGATGAGGAGATTGTGGGTAGATTGATAGCTGGATCGATGGGTTCTAACCATCAAATTAGGTTCGTATCCAAACAGATTTTGTAATAAATTCAAGTGTAGAATATTTACAAGTTGGATAAAGCGATAGTTACCGCGTTGAACTAAACCCAGCTTGCGATTCCTGGTATGTCACTTGATAATTTGATTACCTTAATGAGCGTTCCGTTCACTTGTGTCATGGATGTTATTTACAATCAGGCCAGGCCTACTGTACTCCCGTTTGTACTTAATAGGGATGCTGTGTATTTTTCATATGAGTAAATCCTGCAGGCAACTCAGGATGAGTAGTACGTCAGCAAGTTGTAGTCAGAAATATCTATTTATTCAGCGTAAAAATCTGTTCCAGAGGCTAAGCCGGTTTCTGAGTCCGAATTAGTTGCCGTTCCGTCTCATTAGAAGAAGTTTCAGCCTACATCAGCTAGTGTATTCCCATTGATAGTTGTTGCTTCATTACTTGATAATGAGGTTAACTTGGGCGGGATTGCTCGCACTTGCGAGATTTTTAAGGCCGAAACGCTTTATTTGTCTTCCTTATCACTAATGAGCACTCCCTAGTTCATCTCGGCTTCAGTTACGGCTTCAAATCACCTTAACATTTAATAATTACAATAATAGGACCTTAAAAGCAAACTACTTGAACTTAAATCAGCTGGATACCAAATCGTATGCTTGGAGCAGTCGCAACGTAGCATATATTTGAACCAAGTTTAGCTGCCCGAAAAAGCGGTCATTCTCCTTGGGAACGAAACCCGAGGAGTTCCGGACGAATTTTTAAAGATTTGCGATTTGGCCGTTGAAATTCCACAGTTCGGGCAAGTGAGGAGTCTGAACGTTCACGTTTCAGCCGCTTTGATAATTTGGGAATGGGTGAGGTAGAGAGGGTTCGAGTGAAAATAATTGAAATAGGTGATAACATACTAAAATAATATATCAATATCTAAAATATATTATAGATACACATCATAAATACACATGGAAAAATATTTTTTGGGGCTGAATCGAATATTTCTTGATTTTCTATTTATCGTTTATATGTATATATGTGCGTAATATAAATATATTTAATTTTTCTTAAATATCAATATTGCTCAAAATAAAAAACGCTCATTTTCGCCTTTTTTCATCTCTTAACTTATCTGTAAGCAAGGTGTGGCTGCAGTATTCAACACGGCTATACTTGGATACAAACGTGATTGTTTATACGACATAAAAGAATCTTACTCAAAAATTTATTTTTTCGTTGCTAGTTTTGATTGTCTGAATTTATTTCATCCATTCGAAAATGTTAGAGATTCTATCAATTACAACTTCATAGTCCGACTAATTTTCAGTTAAATAAAACAATGATATGGGTCCACTTGTTTGGAGTTACAGGCATCGTCTAGATTCACTATATTTTGTTTCATTCAGAAGTGTCATTATTATACCTACTTTACTCGAACATTTATTTTATAAGTTACGCAGCTTAAATACGATGCCATATTTATTGCGCAATATTATTGTTAGTAATAATTTAGTTATTGTGGATTCAATATATAATTTAATATATAATTTATACGATTAAAAATGATCGGTTTTGATTTTGATTTCACTCGCAGATCATCAGATAAGAAGTAAATACGATTTCATTTAAACATGATGAAATTAACTCCTCGATCAAGAAAAAGACGAGTTTTAAAGACATGGCTACTTTTTCTTTTAATCCCCCGTATATACACAGATGCTACCAATTAACGGTGATTACGTAATAACTAACGAAACCTTTGTGTGTATTCAAAACGCTGTTTTTGATGGTAACTAGTGTATTTGCATAGAAGACCATGGGAATTAATGCATTTGCATGGAAGGCCATATTCTAAACGGTTCTATTACAACTCTAAATTAATCCGTTTTAGATCTAAATATATCACTTATTTAAAACATAAGCTAGACAAACAACAACATATAAAATTTTATCTCGGAATATATATAAATGTATATATATGTATGTAGATATATATGTATGTAGATATATGTATGTATATAAATGTATATATATAAATGTAGACAAAAGACATCTCAGTCAAACACAAAAATATAATAATTGATACCGAAATAACACAGAAATCAACAATAGTTACCACAATTAACAATGATAACAATTTTGCACTCTTCGGATTCAACAACAATGTACAGCAAATTCAACAATCAGTTATATATATAACTGTTGGATTCAATTTGTATAATGGAGCACTTATTTGCTTTCAGTGTGATGTTTCCATTGCCAACTCTGTCACTGTATTCATAGCAAGTGGTCAATTTTTATCAGGGCTTGTATTTAACTCTGTGTCTGTTTCTAGTGCGATATATCGATTGCTAACTCTATCACTGTATTTATAGCAAATGGTTAGTTCTTATCAGGGTTGGTCTTTAACTCTGTGTAAACTGTTAAACTCCAAAATACTTCAATACAATATAGATTCACAGGAACTTATTCTGCTGGTCTTATATTTAATCTTTCGTAGTAAATTTCTACGTTTGATCTTACAACTGTCAACATTTTGGGGTACAATACCATTAGTACAAACCAGGCTCAGTTTATCTTTGTTTTGAATTTACAACAAAGTGTGAATATTACATAAGTTCAAATTTGTTAAGAAATGGCTATGTTTGCGACCGAAAGCCAATTTATTAGTTTTTCAACTCCAGTATAACAATATTGTAAGTCTATTTGTGCATCAAACACATATTATGCATATGGGATTTGCGCAGATTAACCTGTAAACAGCGATTACGTAATAACTAATGAAACATTTGTGTGCATTCAAAACGCTATTTTCGATGGAAATTAATGCATTTGCAAAGAAGACCATGTTCTAAACGGTTCTGTTTGTGTTAACGTCTCGCAATCTTTGACAAATATATACTAGCGTATAGAATCTTTGTCTAATGTAGAAGCAGATATGAACACTGTATTTCAGCTAATCAACAATCTTAATCAAAGTGTTGAAACGGAACTCGCCTAGCTTTAACAAGATATAGCTGTAATGTACACCAAAGCGGAATCTCACTTGATTAATAATATTTCTACTTTAAATTCTAAATTAAATAACAACAGCAATGAATTAGATAAGCGCATTTTTAACAATATTTCGTAACTGTAATAAGAACTTCTAAATAGTAACTTAAGTTTATAGTAATAAATAAACTCAAGTATCTATTCATTAAGCAATTCTATATCGACCACAAACAGCGCACTTAATATTTCAACCACAACTCTGAATAAATCTATTTCGGATCTGAACTAAAGTCTAATATAAAGCATAAATTAGATAAACAGCAGTATATAAAATGTACAAAGTTAACTACAAAGTAATATTATCACCAACTTCACAACACTTGACCAGCGACTTGCTTCCAACATTACCCAGAAAGACCTCCAGATCCAGTAACTTACGGACTCGCTCGCATTTGTAACAAGTATCGTAATGAACACAGTTGAACAGGAACTTTGGTTCGAGTGCTAGTAGCAGCTTTATACGTTCAAGGTGTTCGATATGGCATCTGCGACCAACTCAATTCAAAGTTCTAACTTTGCTTCTGGGTTCGCCTTTGATACCCAAGTAATTCAAAACGCGTTCTTGGACGTGCAATTTATTTCTTCCAGCTTCACTCTCTTCAAAAGCCAAAGTGCGTTCTTGAACATCAAAGTACAGCTTAGTGACATCAGCTTCGGATCTGGCGCTATGTTATCTCCGAGTTCGTCTATCCAGATCAACCAGTTAGCGATAGTCTCCAAAACAGGGACACAGATTAAAATAAACGCCGGAGTCGTTCTGAGCTTTCTACAGCAAACGGCCACGGCCACGAATGTCACCAACTTGTTGTTGAACATTAACATGAACCACAGTTCCGCTGGCATCATAAGCTTTATTAATGCAGTCAATGGGCAGTTGATCGTTAAAGGGTATCAAATTCTTGGGAGCTACAGCAGCACAAATACAATATCGTTTGGAGTTTGCTAAATAAAAGGGAATAGTAATGTTAAACTAAATTATCAAAGCGCTTGCGGCTGGGTTAATTGTTGATACGCATAATTTATAAGCGATTATTTAACAATCAATCGTAGATTCTTCTTATTTCTTTGTTTCTGGCACTATTAAAAATTTAGTGAGTGCTGGTGGTATTTTTGGGTACATGTATGATTAATTCGTATCTGTTTAATAAATTTAAGTCACAAACTCGAATATTTCATGCCAGGGCGTTTCTTTAGCAACGTTTATTGGTGGCTTTGTATCGTATTTCAGGAATCAGAATTTCACAATTTCGGATTCATCAGTAACGAATATTCAACTAACTGCGTAGTGTTCGAAAAAAGTATATATTGGTTTAATTATAAGTGCAAATGTGGTGAATGTTTATACAGTGACGAACTCTGTGTCTTTAGTTAAAATTTTATCATTGAAGTGAAAATTGAATTTTCTATTATGCTAAAATGACAATATACTATAAAAGTCTGAATATTAGATACATGATATTAATACATGATATTAAAATGTAACAGAGTGTACGTAAAAGAGTGTAGATAAATTACTCATTTTATTATCTAGTTAACTTGATAATATAATCTTCATGTCTTTACCGCTCCAAATGCTATGTGCGATAGTTTTAACAGAGCTCTTTCCGGGTAAGTACGGGAAGGATTTGCGTATTCTTTTGAAGGATTATACTGCTGAGAACGCTACCCAGCTCGGCTACAACCGTGCGCGTGAGTACATGTACGGTTATATATACAACGATCCGGATTTGAATGCTCTTACGTGTATATACACTGGGACGCAGATGAGCTGCCCGTACAACTCGAATTCTGTTAACTGTGATAAGGAGGACAATTTGAACTGCGAGCACACTGTCCCACAGTCCTTCTTCGGCAAGAACGAACCCATGCGCTCGGACCTGCACCACCTCCGCCCAACAGGAGCAGATGTTAACGCAGCCCGCTCAAATTTCCCCTTCAACTAACTTGAGGACAAATATATTGACGAGTACTACGGGATTAATTATTAAGTACAATAAACAAAACCAAGTGATGTGCAAAACTGGTCCAAGCTCGATGAAGAGCACGCATTCGAACCGAGGGACGCTTAAAAGGGTGACACGGCCAGAGCAGTTTCCTACTTCTACGTTCGTTACCCGAACAAGGGAGGAAACGTAAACAGGGTCTTCCAAAACGTTGACTACATGATCGAATGGGATGAATAGTTCCCAGCAACTGAACTGTAACAACAGTAATACAATAGGGCAGTTGAAATATAAGGGAATAAGAACCCGTTTTAAGAAGAAAGGGGACTTGTCGCAAGAGCGTACTGCGACTTCTCAAAGAAATACCCGTGCAGCAGGTACCAGTGAAAGGAACTTGATTTGTTAATTTATTAATTGTTTGATTGCTAAATTTATCTTTCATCACATAAATGAAGAAATATAGTGTTGATAGGAAGATAACACACCGTAAATTATGTATATACTAGTTAGTAAAAAAGATATCAGTCTGTAGTGGTCACCCTTTTTCTCTGATCATCACCTTTTCCTTTCTAACCAATGATCAATAATGAAACAACAGCATTCCTCTCTAACCAAATATATAAAGTGTTGATAAATAGTAAAGTAAACTTTATGAAATTTTTAACAACATCATTTAAGTGATTGTAATTTGAAATCTTCAAATATGCATGGTTCAAATGATACCAATGTAAAATGATGAAAATGTCTTATAATAACTGTAAATAACACAGTGACAGATATATTAAGTAATTATATTTCCAAAACACAAATATATTAATGTACTAAAGTAATATATTATAAAACAATTAGTTAATTTTGGTAGCTGAATACTATTTATGAATTAAAGAAAAAATAATTTAATGGCTCATTTTTGTCTTTCTAGCCATATTAATGGATCCCCAGCAACAGTTAAGTCGCATTTTCTTCCGGCTTCTGCAATTTGCTACTTAAGAACATCGATTCCTGATTTTGCAATTGTTTTTCCATCATATAAATGATATTTTTTCTTATCTTGTACGGGAGTCATTACAGGCATCACAACATTAGATCCAACTTATATTGCTTCAACTCGACCCGAGTGTGGACTTAAGACTTCCATAGCAGTTGTTGCAGAAATATTAGCTTTGGGAATAATCATTCTAGTTACAGCAATCATTCTCTTAACAGTATCAAATAAATTTTCAGAGTGTAAATCTAATAAAACTTTCTTTTCATTATATGTGTCGCCAATTGGAGTTCCTTTAGTAGGAATTAGTGGTCCCATACCAATCATGTCAGCTTGAATTTTCTTATAAAATTAAATATCTTTTGCTAAATCATAAACGGTTTAATTAGGAATACCTATCAGCACTCCGGTACCAAGATGTTAATTTAGACTCTTTATTTCGTCTAGACATTGCAATCTCTGAGCTAAACTTGAATCCTAATCATGAATTTATTTGAATAATTTAGGATTTGAAGTTTCGATTCTTAAGAGATAACGTTCGGCACCAGCATCCCTTAATTATTTAAATTAACTTGCAGTTAACTCACCTACAGACATGATCACACGAAAGTTTTCTTTTAATGATGAATGAATTAAAGCTAGTTTCTTAATTTCTTTAACAATTTCAACCAATTTATTTACATATGCTTATGATTTTACTTCTCCGGATTATAATAATAAACCTGGATACATTTTCATAGCGTCTATGGCTGTTTGTATTATTTGGTCAGTTGGCAATGAAAATCTTTCAATTTCATTGGATTTACGAATTCCACAATAATCACAATCGCATTCGCAAATATTTGATAGTTCGATAATAGCACGAACATGAACCATATCACCAACATATTGAGTTGTGAGATTACGTGATGTTTAAAACAGCAATTAATCTTCTTCTTTAGGTTTGTGAGAAAGTAAATGACATATTTCTGCGGTTGTTAGAGCTTTATTAACTTAATAGTTTTAAATAATCTCTTCAGTTAAGGATGAATGAGTAGGATAAGTTAACATATGAAGTGAATTCGTGTACATAAGTTTAGTTATAATTATGTTATTTTGGTAATTGTATTTTAGTTGTATTGAGTTTTATGAGAAACTAGTTTGACTTTTAGATGAATTTTGACATCGTTATTATTCGTTAATAAGTCATTTCATATATTTATTTTCCCGATCAACTTTTAATTCAAATTGAAGACTATTGTAACTATTTGGTATTTATAAGTAATAAAACATAGTTATTCTAAATCTATCGATCATCTTTTCACTTTAATTGATATTTATATTGTGTATTATTTTAGTGTATTTATTTTACTAGTTTTTTGTCCACTCCATTATGATGTTCACTCCTGTGAAGATTGCGAATTTTGTGTGTGAGAACCGTAGCGCTCGTTCTCCGACTGCGACTGGTACGTGTTCTTAGGAGACGGGTGTTCCAGAGCAGGCTTTTTACGATTTTTACGAGAAGCAGGCCGCTGGTCATCCTGGTTTGATGGTGTAGGAGCATTCTTTCGTGTCTTGGCGTGGTCATGCTGGTCATAAGCAGTTGGGACTACATTCTGACGAGATGATTTAGTATCACAAGCGCGCCAATGATTTGATGCGTTCAGTGAATCCGAACATCAGAATTTGCTGCCAGCTCGCGCACGTGGGTGCAAACTGCGATAAACCGGACAAGCTAGTAATAGACACCGCGACTCAGGAGGATTTTGACACAATAGTAAAAGAGTTCACCGCTGCTGCTTCTCGCGCACTTTAAGCCGGTTACGACTGCGTGTAAATCCACTCTGGGCATACGTATCTCCTCTCCCGCTCCATATCCAGCTACTACAACCACCGCACGGACTCTTACTCCCACTCCACGTTCAAACTTCTTCGTTAAGTACTTGAAGGGGTGCGAACTGTAAACATTCCAGTTGGAGTGAAACTGTAGTGTGACGATTTTATAAACGGGCACACGATGAACGCGCGGTCGGCGGTTCAACTCTTGAAGGATCTCAGATTCGATTTCGTTGAGGTCACTGGTGGGGGAAACGAAAACGCTGAATACGGAACTTTAAGGCAGGGGAGTGGAAAGTATTACTACAAACACGTTATTCAGCTTTTTAAGGAAGAAAGAATATTATAGATGATGCCAGTAATCGTTTCGGGCGGGTTCTAATCTGTGAGTGATGCGGAAGAAGCACTCAGTGATGGAGTGGCAATGGTAGGCTTCTCGAGAAAGTTCCTTAGGGACCCCATGTTCCTCGTGCAAGAAAAAGACAACAAAAAATGCGTCAGGTGCAATATGTGCATCAAAGACCTCGTAGAATGCAGAGAAGTAAAGTGCGCAATGCACAAAAGAGACATCGAATGAGGAAATAACTTGAAGCATTTATAGATAGATAATAATACATAATAATTAAATTATATTGAGAATACAATTGATAATGAAATTATCAATTGTATATTTTAAAGTGAAGTTAACCCAAATATGGTATTAATTGCAAAATATAAGAATCAATCATATCCACATCTACATAAATGCCAAAGACCATATACCTAGTTCGCCACGGTGAAACGAATTTCAACACAGATTCAGAACCACGCGTTCGTGGACGCATTGAAATCCCACTCAACGAAGAAGGACTCCGCCATGCTGATTAAGCAGGTGAATTTTTAAAAAACGAAAAAATTCAAGCCATATATTATTCAAAAATACAAAGAGCTAAATAAACTGCCGATGCTGTACATAAGCACCACGAATCTGCTAAATTTGTTGAAGAACCACTGATGATTGATATTTCATGGGGTGATTGGGAAGGAAAAACGTACAAAGAAGCCTTTGGTAGCGCAGATGGTGGTATGTTCATGAAAAATCCGGCATTACTAGAAATACCAAATGGAGAAAGTTTCTATCAAGTTATAGACAGAATAGATAAGATGATGAGAAAAATCTTAGCCTCACCAGAAGATACTGTTTGTTTAGTAAGCCACGGAGCTATTTTCAATCTGTTAGCTTGTTATATGTTCTAATCTCCATTAAAAAACTTTTGGTCTTTTTATATGGGTGGCTGTGCAGTTAGCAAGATAATAATAAAAGATATCGACGACTTCACCGTTAAATACTGGAACCAAACAATTCATTTGAAATGAGTTATTGATATATAATTGTAAATTTAATAATGTGATGTGGTCATTTTAACAGCATTATTTCAAGTTATATTTGTCTATATTATTTTTTCATTCCATTTTTTAATGAAGCGCTAGAATGAGGTAACGACGGAGAGTAAATTGGGTGGGAATTTCCATCGTGCGAAGGAGTTCGACATGAAATTCTAGGTGGTTAAGACGCATAAACTGGCTAAAGAAGATAGTGGTAAGCAGGCCGCGCTGTCTCAGGCGTAAACCGAGGAGAACGAGATGCTAAAGCGACGTATAACCGCTCTCGAGATGCAGCTTGATATTTAAAAGCAGGAGCAGCAGTAACTCGAGGACACTGTTGACACTCAGCAAACTATGATAGAAACCATGCAGAAGAAGCTCATTTTCAACGGGAATCTGTACGCGGACATGGAGTAATAACAAAGAGCATTATACAAACAAATCAGCGCGTAATAGTTAGTGAACGAGAAACTCGCCTCCTGTTAACCAGGCTGGCTCAAGCAAGTTAGCTCCGATTTGCACCGCCTACAGCAGAATTTTGACATTTTGCAATTGAAAATAGCCATTTGCGACAAGCAGCTGAAAGAGGTTTCAAAGGAGGAAGTTTTCAATTTTGAAGACCTTCAAGAATAAAACGCTCAAAACATTCTCTTAATAAACAAAATGGCCGAGAAAAGGAACGAAATTGAAACCTTTATGGCCAAAAAGGACGAACAAATTCCAGTGAAAACGTTTTTGAAAGAAACAGGAGAAATTCGGGCTGAAATTAAAGCACTTGACGAATGGGTCGGGAAGCTGAAGTTCTCGACCAAATTGTGAAAATTTTGTAGTGAAGTTAAGAATTTAATTATACCGACGTACAATTAGGGATACATGTATTTATCTTAAAAAGCCCATAGCGTATAAATTTTCTTGGAGTGAAATTTCGAATATATTATGCATTATGATGCAATTAGGATTGCTATGACCGAATACGAAAGACTGAAACTTGAGGTGAACACCAACAAAATATCCATTTGATACACAATAAAACGTTATTCGAAAACAATTCAGGAATTGTCACATATCTCGGGCAAGAATTCGGTCAAGACGCAAAACCATTGACGGATCAAATACTAGCAAACGTACAAGAAAGAATAGGAAGCCTATTTGATCTTGATATCTCATTACACAACCGATACACATTGTACGAAAAATGTATCTTAACATGTGCAAACAATGGACTACTTGTAGATGTATGCGACGATACGCAAGAAAATATCAAGAAATATCTCTAAATAGATGATGAATCTAATTAAAGGTCTCCGGAAAATAATAGAAGTAAACGTGCCTAAAGAAGAACTGATGCGGTTTGCTCTATCCCACAAATGTAAAGGTGGAGCTCATTAAATATATCCCGGACAACACTATAACCTCATGAAATAAGAAGCTCAAGCTCAATGAAGAAGTCTTTCAAACAAAACAACCAATCTTCCAGATCACAAAAACAAACTGAACACAACAAGAAAAACAAGCAAAACAACCAGAGCAACACGGAATAAAGCAAACCAAAAGGCTCCCAACAAAACCAAAGCAAGAAGAATTAAATTAAAGAACTCGTCAAATCATTTAACAAAATTCTTAACGGTAACCAAAAACCAAAAGGAAACTCATTCACTGGATAACAGAATCACAACAGCTCCACAAAATAACGGGCAACAAGTGATCAAAATCCATACATCTACATCAAATAATGTGAGATGAACAACTGCTTCGATCGCAAACAATAAAACAAAATCAATGATGCTTACAAGAAAAACTGGAAGAAACACTCTTGGAACCAAGCAGACGTAGTCTAAAAGCTGACGAAAGTTTTACAAAAAACTCTGAAACAACAAGGCAACTATTTCGATCGAAACAACAATAAATTCAACAACAACTAAGGGAAACTGTTCAACTCCCTAAGCGAATACAGATACGATGATGTTAAATCTAAACGCAACGATGACTCATTCATACGTCAAAATACCAATAGGCTAGACCAACTTCAGCAAGCAAAACAAAGGAGGAAACAAGTCGTTTGGAGGTTATAAGTAAGGAAACTTCAACCAAATATTCATATGAGGAGCTAGGCAGCTGTCCTATTGACTAAATAATTGCTATCTGAACTGGCTCCGTGAGGGGCCATGATAACTGGACTGTGTATCAAAAATTGATAGATTAAAAGTATAAGCAAACATTGAAGAAGCAAATTGAAGAGAAAAATTGAATCACTAGATTGATTATTAAAGTAGAGGAAAATATTCTGCCATCTAACGATGGTTTTTAGCTATATATAACATAATTATATGATATTAGAAAAAGGTTGGTACGGGATTCGAACCGTTGACAAAAATGATCTTACACAAATTAAACGGAGTCCCAAATCTCCCTCGACCTACCGGAGACATGGACTGTGGTGACTAAATCGTCTTAAAACATGCTAAATGAGAGTATATATTTTTGCATTCTATTAACTGATTTTTTCACAGATCTGAAATCTCTTTATGTGTTTTTTTGAGAATGAAAACTTTAAATATATTATTTATTAATTTTACATATTTTGTGGCAGTAACACTACAGAATGCCACACCACCAACATAAAATGCAAATGACGATCATATTCAGGTCATTTCAAAATATGTGTTTCTATTTTTGATAAATGTTACCGAAATTACATTAAAATCTGAATTAAACTCATAAAAATATAAATTTTTATTAGCGGTTCAAATTTATAAGTATAGTAGTGACCGGCCAGGCCTTCTTTAGAATATTTGAAAATTTGACTTTTATGATGGAGCTCAGTTTCTGCTCAATTGTAGGGAGAACGTTTATTACTATTAATGTAATAGCAGGTAGGTACCTACCTAATATAGTAGGTGCCTACCTGATTAGAAAGTGAAAAAACAACTACCTACCTACCTTAGATTTGTCATAGGTTAAAATCTGTAACACTATGTGTTTGGAGTAAGCTGTCCCTTTTTGGAAAAACCGCGTACACACGCGGCACCAAAACCAAATTATAACGCGGCAATCAAATCAAAACGTTAATTTTCGCGGTTTATTTAAAATCCATTATACGTAAATGGATGATTTATAACTGATTAACAAGTGTTTTACTGACATTAATCCTTACATTATTACTATTTCACTTAACATTATTACTAAATTCAGTTATATTCATTAATTATCATATTTATATGATAGTAAATTATGCATTACCAATAATAATATATTATTAAACATATAATATACTGTAACTCCTAAAATTATACTTAATTATGACTATTTGATTGGAGTGGATTTTAGTAAGAACGCATATTTATATGTGAGTATTATAAATATAATAAAATTTCATTTAAAATGGTACCAAAATGCACATACTGTCATGTCAAAAATATATAATAAATATTAAACGAATTTCATTCAACAACCATTTTCAGAGTTTATATTAGTAAATAAACAATTATTTAACAGTTTGTCATTTATTTAATTGATTCCAGAAGCTGTCATATTATTTATTTAGTATGTTCCACTTTGATAATAGATATAAAGCATTTTTTGTATTTAAGGACCGTAACCCCAAATTGTTGCATAACTTAAACTAAAATCATCAATTTTTATCGTTGTGTTTACAGAATGCCCTATTACACCAGCAACATAGCTGTATTATTATGATTTGGAAATCAATGATATTTGAGATATTAAATTATTTTTAAGAGTTATTGACGCTTCAGATAAATCTGTTAGAAATCCTACTAATCCTCCAACTCTACAATTAATTTTTGCATCTCCTTTTAAAGTAATATTATTTAATTAAACATTTATGATTTATCCATTATTTTAAATTTTACCTATAATTCCTCCAGCGTATGCATTTCCAGTTGTATTAGAAGTAGACGTTACGACACATTCATTAATTTTCGAATTTTCTACAACAAATTCAGAATTAGGCGCAGACTCACCGAAGAAACAACCACCAAGAGATGCTAATGTATCACTAGCCACCATATTATTAAACTTTATAGAAATAATATTAAGTGCATAAATTGTAGATTATTACGATATAAATCCAATTAAAGCCCCTGCATATGCATGCTTAGTTTATCCATCTGATAATGAATCGCAAGAAACTAATTAAATATTAATTATTGAACCATTATAATCAGCATAACCAGAAATTAGTCCAGCCTTTATCCCACTAATTCGCGAATTAAATATTTTAACATAATTAACACTCCAATTCTTAGTCTACATATTGGCAACTAATGGTGAAATCATATCTCCATTGTTGGATGATGTATTCATCGATACAAGAACATGATGTAATTTATTTAATGCGCCATTTGTTTTTCCTACAAGTCCTGTACTATTATGCAAACCATTTATATATTTTGAAGTAATATTTGCACTATAAATTTCAAGGTAACCGTTATAGTATCCAACCAATCCATAAATTTAAAATATTGTATTTATTTCAGAAGTTATAATTTCAAAAGACTACAGTTATAATATTTTAGTTTCACTGTTATTAGTATAACCTAACAATTAACCACTTTAAAAAACAAATTAAGTAAACCATTATATGTACAATTTAAACGTAATATCTTAAATTATTGTTGTAGTTGTGTTTTAATTGTTTATAATTCCGCCGAATTAGAAATAATACGAAGAATTTGTAGTAACATAACTTATTTAATTATTTTAACTATTATTTCCAATTTAAATTGTAACATGGTATATTTCTATTTAACTAGAATTAGAATACGAAATTAAATATGATGACAAATTACCACACGAGAACGAAATTGGTTTAAGTTACACATAATTGATTATGATATTACTTTGTTATTAAATTTAACAAACTCCAAATGTAATAGTATTTGTGCTGTTATAGTTCCCTAGAATTTGATATCCTTTAACTATCAACTGACCATTAACTGCATTAATCAAGCTTATAATGCCAGCGGAACTGGGGTTCATGTTTATGTTCAACAGCAAGTTGGTGATATTCGTGACCGTGGCTGTTTGCTGCAGAAAGCTCTAAACGACTCCGGCGTTGATGGTAACTTGTGTTCCTGCTTTGGAGACTATCGCTAATTGGTTGATCTATATAGTTGAACTCGGAGATAACATAGCGCCAGATACGAAGCTGATGTCATTAAGCTGCACTTTGATGTTCAAGAACGCACTTTGGGTTTTGAAGAGAGTGAAGCTGGAAGAAATAGATTGCACGTCCAAGAACGCGTTTTGAATTACTTGGGTATCAAAGGCGAACCCTGTCGTGAAATCAGAACTTTGAATTGTGTTGGTTGCAGAGGCCATATCGAACACCTTGAAAGTGTAAAGTTGTTGCTAACATTCAAACCAAAGTTCCTGTTCAACAGTGTTCATTACGATACTTGTTACGAAGGCGAGCGAGTCTGTAAGTTACTGGATCTAGAGGTCTTTCTTGGTGATGTTGGTAGCTAGTCGCTGGTCGATAGTCGTGAAGTTAGAGATAATATTGTTTTATAACATGTTCTATACATTTAACATGTTACTGTTCGTTTAGATAATACTTTAAGTTAAATTTTAGTTCAGATCCGAAATAGATTTATTTAGTGTTATCGTTGAGGAATTAAGTAGATTATTTGTGGTTGTTATTGCATTGCTCAACTACTATGCGCTTGAGTTTATTTAATACTCTAGACTAATGTTGTAATTTATAAGTTCCTACTACAGTTTTGAAACATTATTAAAAATACGCTTATCTAATTCATTGCTGATGTTATCTAATTTATAATTAACAGTGGAAAGGTTATTGAACAAGTGTAATTCAACTTAGTTATACATTGACACCATATTTTGTTCAACTTGAACAAGTTCATTTTCAATGCTTTGATTAAGATTGTTGATTAGCTGGAATACTGTGTTCATATCCGCTTCTACATTTGACAAAGATTCTATATGCTAGTATATATTTGTCAAAGATTGCGAGACGTTAACACAAACAGAACCGTTTAGAACATGGTCTTCTTTGCAAATGCATTAATTTCCATCGAAAATAGCGTTTTGAATGCACACAAATGTTTCATTAGTTATTACGTAATCGCTGTTTACAGGTTAATCTGCGCAAATCCCATATGCATAATATGTGTTTGATGCACAAATAGACTTACAATATTGTTATACCGGAGTTGAAAAACTAATAAATTGGCTTTCGGTCGCTAACATTGCCGTTTCTAAACAAATTTGAACCTATGAAATATTTATGCTTTGTTGCAAATTAAGAACTAAGACAAATTGAGCGTAGTTCGTACCGATGGTATTGTACCCCAAAATATTAACAGTTGTAAGATCAAACGAAGATAGTTTCTACGAAAGATTAAATATAAGACCCGCAGAATAAGAACTTGTGAATCTATATTGTATTGAAGTATTTTGGAGTTAAATTGTTTGTACAGAGTTAAAGACCAACCCTGATAAGAACTAACCATTTGCTATAAATACAGTGATAGAGTTAGCAATCGATATATCGCACTAGAAACAGACAAGTGCTCCGTTAAATAAATTAAATCCGACTGTAATATTTATAACTGATTGCTGAATTTGCTGCAAATTATTATTAAATCCAAACAGTGCAAAGTTGTTGTCGTTGTTAACAGTGGTAACTATTGTTGATAATTATGTTATTTCTGTATCAACAATAATATTTTTGTGCTTGGTTGAGATATCTTTTGTCTACATTTATACATCATTCAGCAGTAGTATGTTATTTAACTATTTAACTTTCTAACAATATTAGTATTCTTATCTATTCACTAAAATGTTGGCTTTGCAATTATTAATTTACAAGTTATTTAGCGCTCTATTAAATATTATAGAAGATAGTGATAGCATTTGTTCTAATTTTTACTCAATATTTTCTTTTAAATTGTTAAATTTCACAATGGAAATAGTCCTACGTCGCCTAACGCAGAACCTTACTGCACAGCAAAATTTTATTTAACTGAGTGCCATGCAGGGAGTGATGGATGCAATTTCAAACCAGACTGTATAATTTATAATTCACAAAGAATAATGCCGCATAACATAAATATTTACATATTGTTTGCAGATATACACGCTTTTATTGCAGAAGTGCAAGACTAGTTGGAATAATAAAGCGCGCTATCCTTTCATCAGCGGTATTGGTATTTTATTCATGCATTCACAGAGACCCAATCCGCCGATCGTCGGACGACAACGCTTCGCCGTTGGGAGATTACTATTTCAAATGATTTCCGCGTAATTCCAGCTCAATATTGTATACGGTGAGCACTTACTTTTGGCTCAGGCAAAATACAATTGATTGTTGTCGTCGAACCTCAGTTATTTTATGCAATAATGCATTGAAATTCAGATTACATTTCACTTTTGTGTGCAATCAGTTGTATCTCAGCGCACTGCAAATACATTTCTAAATAAGTATGTGATTCCTTCAATTTACATTACATCCTGTAATTTATTAAATGACAGTTTAATAAAATTACACATTTAAAATACTGAGTTTGATGGTAGATTAACGTTCACAAGCCCACTAAATCACCAACACATGTGATATCATACACCCTTTGTAAAAGAGTCCAACGATCGACAAATCACAGTTCAGATTTACCTTTTCTAAGTCCGCAAATAATCGCCTTGTGAGAGTGCTACAGTGAAAACCGCGACGTTAGTTACACATCGACATAGAAACAGGATCTGCCAGAAATCGCGGAGTTACAAATATGCCTTCTATCCGCGATGGAACGGTCCAGTTAACATATTCCTCGAGCTACCGAAAAGCTTTAAATTATGGCGCACTACAAGTCAACTGATCTATTACTCGTCGCAAGACTTTACATCAAAAGAGAACTTTAGTCTATCCTAATATTTTAGAAATATTTATAACTCCACACTCAACAGTCTTTTAACGCAGAAATAGCTACGACCTTCTGTAGCGTTTACATCGTGTATTTGCAAAATATAATTCATTTTTATACAGAAACAGATCCAAACAATATAATATTACAAATGCAAAATGTCTGATTTGAAAATGAATTATAGGATTACTTCACACTTGGTGAATAACGGACACAATGGCACAAAAGTATCAGCGGGTGTTTTCCAAGTGTATTGTATCTCATACAATTGTTTTGGAAGACGTTTGCACTTGAGTTCGAACATAAAACTTTAGGAAAGTAGCAAAAGATTACCGCCATTATGTTCATCATACGGATTTAGTCGTATGGGATACTCGACCCCATTTCACAATGGAAATAGTCCTACGTCGCCTAACGCAGAACCTTACTGCACAGCAGAATTTTATTTAACTGAGTGCCATGCAGGGAGTGATGGATGCAATTTCAAACCAGACTGTATAATTTATAATTCACAAAGAATAATGCCGCATAACATAAATATTTACATATTGTTTGCAGATATACACGCTTTTATTGCAGAAGTGCAAGACTAGTTGGAATAATAAAGCGCGCTATCCTTTCATCAGCGGTATTGGTATTTTATTCATGCATTCACAGAGACCCAATCCGCCGATCGTCGGACGACAACGCTTCGCCGTTGGGAGATTACTATTTCAAATGATTTCCGCGTAATTCCAGCTCAATATTGTATACGGTGAGCACTTACTTTTGGCTCAGGCAAAATACAATTGATTGTTGTCGTCGAACCTCAGTTATTTTATGCAATAATGCATTGAAATTAGGGATGGTTTTTATACTACTTTTATACTACTTTTGAAGAATTATACGAACGTATAAAATAGTATACTTTTTTCACAATTTATACTACTTTCAAAAATTTATACTACTTTTGATGATATTTATGAAGTGAAATAGGGTTGTTGAGGAAGAAATTTTCATCATATGTATTTTATAACTATTATTTTAATACACCACACCCAATAACATGAACTTGTGGTCAAACTTTATATCAACCTTTATGGATCATATGATAATTGAATTTAGATGTTTATATTAAGTTAATATATTAGATCTTTACTGAAATTTAGTTTAAATATGTCGCCTATTGTATTTTAACAAAACTAGACCTATAATTTTATTTGTATATTTTAATTTTGAATTTTAATGAAGATTATTTATTATATTTATAAAGTAAACATTTTTGCAAACATTTATAAGTATTAAAAGATTTATGTATGATTTATGTATTATAATGAACATAATTGATGAAATATACAGGTTATAATAAATATAACGGAGACTAAGTATGTATCGTATGCCATTTAGTTGTAAATTAAGAGTGAAATACTTTTTAGCTCTAAAATCATTTGATAATAACTCTAGAAGTTCATAAATTTATAGAAATTACTTAATTAAAGCATAATAAATCATTATAAATCACTAATAAATAAAAATATCACATTTAAGCATAATAATATTCAATTATTTACTCCGAAATTACACAAATATTACTTTAAATAGAAATACTGAATAATAATTTCAACTAATTTTAAAGTTTACAACTTTAAAAAGAAGATTTAGTGCTGCTAAGTTTTATATACTGATTTAAAACACATATTTTTGCATTATAAACGAGTATAATGAGTTATATTCTATAATTTGAATAATATATGATTAATGGAGTGGTAATATATTACTATTATGTACTACAATTGTCTAAATAATATAATAATTTAATATTTAGAAGAGAATAATGTTAAATGTTATCAAAATTATACTAACAATTAAGATTTATACGAAGTAGTATAAATTTATACTTATACGTATACGTATACTACTTTTAAAATTTATACTACTTTTTCGTATAAAAACCATCCCTAATTGAAATTCAGATTACATTTCACTTTTGTGTGCAATCAGTTGTATCTCAGCGCACTGCAAATACATTTCTAAATAAGTATGTGATTCCTTCAATTTACATTACATCCTGTAATTTATTAAATGACAGTTTAATAAAATTACACATTTAAAATACTGAGTTTGATGGTAGATTAACGTTCACAAGCCCACTAAATCACCAACACATGTGATATCATACACCCTTTGTAAAAGAGTCCAACGATCGACAAATCACAGTTCAGATTTACCTTTTCTAAGTCCGCAAATAATCGCCTTGTGAGAGTGCTACAGTGAAAACCGCGACGTTAGTTACACATCGACATAGAAACAGGATCTGCCAGAAATCGCGGAGTTACAAATATGCCTTCTATCCGCGATGGAACGGTCCAGTTAACATATTCCTCGAGCTACCGAAAAGCTTTAAATTATGGCGCACTACAAGTCAACTGATCTATTACTCGTCGCAAGACTTTACATCAAAAGAGAACTTTAGTCTATCCTAATATTTTAGAAATATTTATAACTCCACACTCAACAGTCTTTTAACGCAGAAATAGCTACGACCTTCTGTAGCGTTTACATCGTGTATTTGCAAAATATAATTCATTTTTATACAGAAACAGATCCAAACAATATAATATTACAAATGCAAAATGTCTGATTTGAAAATGAATTATAGGATTACTTCACACTTGGTGAATAACGGACACAATGGCACAAAAGTATCAGCGGGTGTTTTCCAAGTGTATTGTATCTCATACAATTGTTTTGGAAGACGTTTGCACTTGAGTTCGAACATAAAACTTTAGGAAAGTAGCAAAAGATTACCGCCATTATGTTCATCATACGGATTTAGTCGTATGGGATACTCGACCCCATTTCACAATGGAAATAGTCCTACGTCGCCTAACGCAGAACCTTACTGCACAGCAGAATTTTATTTAACTGAGTGCCATGCAGGGAGTGATGGATGCAATTTCAAACCAGACTGTATAATTTATAATTCACACTTATAAAACCAATGGGGATTTCGGATGCTGAGTGAGGACTAAAACCAATACGTCAGGTACCTGAAAATTTTTAAGATGATTCATTTAATTAAAGGATAAATATCATTTTGTAAATAACTAAAAATATATACGTATAAATATAATTAAATATATTAACTATTCAGTTCAACATCCGCTTTAACTTTAAGCAACAACACTAGCGCAGTTAACTATTACCCCACCATTAATTTTGTTAACTCCATCTGTGCTTACACCATATGCAGTGTACCCAATTGTCCAATTAACACCTAATATTATACCTACATATTAATTTGATGAACCACTTACATTTATGTGTATCGATGATATTTTAGAATTTCTTAAATGTATTTTTTGTCTAATCAAGAAAGCTGCAAAAGTACCACAAAATGTACTCATTCCAGGTTAATTATAGGATATAGCTGTAATATTAGTGAATTTAACCAACACATCTATTGCGTCCATTTACCCATCAAATTAATATCCAACAAGACCACCAGAATTAATCGATGAACTAACGGATCCAGAACTGAAAATTTAAGATGATATTAACTGCGTTTATTATATTTACGTTAAGGTGGAAAATATATCACCAAATAAACCTCCAGATATAGCCCATGTATAATTGCTGTGCGATTATATTTTTATTTTCTTAATAATACATTATATTATTTACATATACCCATCAGTTGATGCTATTAATCCAGCAGAATATTAATTTTCGTTCTACATGCTACCAATTGCTTATGATTAAAATATTTATGTCTATGTTATTTTACAATTTTTTCCTCCAGCAGATATTAAACCCACTATACTATTTGCTTAAATCTATGATTCAATTGAGATATTATAAATAGATTGTTAATTTGCTCCTAATATACCAGCTAGTGAACCACTTACATTTCCTTTATTCACAATCATTTAAAATAATATTTATATATTCATAAAAATAGATTGAGTTCCATTAACGTGCCCTATAACTCCCGTGTAAGAAAATGTACCTGGTAATATTATTCTTTATGTTGATAATAATTATATTGAAAGTTAACCATTAAAGTATCCAATTAAGCCAAACATATTAAACTATGAGAATACACTTGAATTAACGAATTATATTGCACAAATCATTTATATATTAGAGATACTACTATTTACGTATCCTAATATTTGTCCTGAATAGTTTATTTATTAACTATTCCAAAATTCATAAGAATTTAATTAAATATCTTGTACTTTGATAATAGAAGTGTTGCAATATGTGATTAAGCCGCCGAATGACAAATATTCGACTGCTGTTGTAATGATATTACTCATTGTATTATACATACTATTATTTCCAATTTAAATTGTAACATGGTATATTTCTATTTAGCTAGAATTAGAATACGAAATTAAATATGATGACAAATTACCACACGAAAAATTCTTATTCCAACAAAACAAATGGAAGAACTCTCACGTCTCATAAAGTGACAGCTACACATTCACATCCCAGATGGGCGAAAATAAGAGAAGGAAGAGCAACCATCAAAAAGCCAATACATCGGCAAGACAAATAAATCGGCAAAACAAATTCGCGTCACTGAACTCGGAGGACTCCAGCTCCAATAGTGGAAACTTCTCGCACTACTAAGAGCAGCCGCATAGGAAGGAATATAATGCTCCTCGAACCGATCATCGGAAGCCTGATAAAGCAGATTATAGTGCTATATCGGAAGCCTCTGAAGCACTTCAATCTCTGATCTAATCATGCTCAAGTTCAATGAAGAAGCCCTTCAAGCAAAACAACCAATCTTTCAGATCACAAAAACAAACTGAACACAACAAGAAAAACAAGCAAAACAACCAGAGCAACACGGAATAAAGCAAACCAAAAGGCTCCCAACAAAACCAAAGTAAGAAGAATTAAATTAAAGAACTCGTCAAATCATTTAACAAAATTCTTAACGGTAACCAAAAATCAAAAGGTAACTCATTCACCGGATAACAGAATCACAACAGCTCCACCAAATAACGGGCAACAAGTGATCAAAATCCATATATCTACATCAAATAATGTGAGATGAACAACTGCTTCGATCGCAAACAATAAAACAAAATCAATGATGCTTACAAGAAAAACTGGAAGAAACACTCTTGGAACCAAGCAGACGTAGTCTAAAAGCTGACGAAAGTTTTACAAAAAACTCTGAAACAACAAGGCAACTATTTCGATCGAAACAACAATAAATTCAACAACAACTAAGGGAAACTGTTCAACTCCCTAAGCGAATACAGATACGATGATGTTAAATCTAAACGCAACGATGACTCATTCATACGTCAAAATACCAATAGGCTAGACCAACTTCAGCTAGCAAAACAAAGGAGGAAACAAGTCGTTTGGAGGTTATAAGTAAGGAAACTTCAACCAAATATTCATATGAGGAGCTAGGCAGCTGTCCTATTGACTAAATAATTGCTATCTGAACTGGCTCCGTGAGGGGCCATGATAACTGGACTGTGTATCAAAAATTGATAGATTAAAAGTATAAGCAAACATTGAAGAAGCAAATTGAAGAGAAAAATTGAATCACTAGATTGATTATTAAAGTAGAGGAAAATATTCTGCCATCTAACGATGGTTTTTGTAACGTGTGTGTAGAGGCACATGTTATGAGCTAAGATAGCTCTCAGTTACGCGTGTGGAAATGGGGATTTTGGATGCTGAGTGAGGACTATTTTGCAAATACACGATGTAAACGCTACAGAAGGTCGTAGCTATTTCTGCGTTAAAAGACTGTTGAGTGTGGAGTTATAAATATTTCTAAAATATTAGGATAGACTAAAGTTCTCTTTTGATGTAAAGTCTTGCGACGAGTAATAGATCAGTTGACTTGTAGTGCGCCATAATTTAAAGCTTTTCGGTAGCTCGAGGAATATGTTAACTGGACCGTTCCATCGCGGATAGAAGGCATATTTGTAACTCCGCGATTTCTGGCAGATCCTGTTTCTATGTCGATGTGTAACTAACGTCGCGGTTTTCACTGTAGCACTCTCACAAGGCGATTATTTGCGGACTTAGAAAAGGTAAATCTGAACTGTGATTTGTCGATCGTTGGACTCTTTTACAAAGGGTGTATGATATCACATGTGTTGGTGATTTAGTGGGCTTGTGAACGTTAATCTACCATCAAACTCAGTATTTTAAATGTGTAATTTTATTAAACTGTCATTTAATAAATTACAGGAGTAATGTAAATTGAAGGAATCACATACTTATTTAGAAATGTATTTGCAGTGCGCTGAGATACAACTGATTGCACACAAAAGTGAAATGTAATCTGAATTTCAATGCATTATTGCATAAAATAACTGAGGTTCGACGACAACAATCAATTGTATTTTGCCTGAGCCAAAAGTAAGTGCTCACCGTATACAATATTGAGCTGGAATTACGCGGAAATCATTTGAAATAGTAATCTCCCAACGGCGAAGCGTTGTCGTCCGACGATCGGCGGATTGGGTCTCTGTGAATGCATGAATAAAATACCAATACCGCTGATGAAAGGATAGCGCGCTTTATTATTCCAACTAGTCTTGCACTTCTGCAATAAAAGCGTGTATATCTGCAAACAATATGTAAATATTTATGTTATGCGGCATTATTCTTTGTGAATTATAAATTATACAGTCTGGTTTGAAATTGCATCCATCACTCCCTGCATGGCACTCAGTTAAATAAAATTTTGCTGTGCAGTAAGGTTCTGCGTTAGGCGACGTAGGACTATTTCCATTGTGAAATTTAACAATTTAAAAGAAAATATTGAGTAAAAATTAGAACAAATGCTATCACTATCTTCTATAATATTTAATAGAGCGCTAAATAACTTGTAAATTAATAATTGCAAAGCCAACATTTTAGTGAATAGATAAGAATACTAATATTGTTAGAAAGTTAAATAGTTAAATAACATACTACTGCTGAATGATGTATAAATGTAGACAAAAGATATCTCAACCAAGCACAAAAATATTATTGTTGATACAGAAATAACATAATTATCAACAATAGTTACCACTGTTAACAACGACAACAACTTTGCACTGTTTGGATTTAATAATAATTTGCAGCAAATTCAGCAATCAGTTATAAATATTACAGTCGGATTTAATTTATTTAACGGAGCACTTGTCTGTTTCTAGTGCGATATATCGATTGCTAACTCTATCACTGTATTTATAGCAAGTGGTTAGTTCTTATCAGGGTTGGTCTTTAACTCTGTACAAACAATTTAACTCCAAAATACTTCAATACAATATAGATTCACAAGTTCTTATTCTGCGGGTCTTATATTTAATCTTTCGTAGAAACTATCTTCGTTTGATCTTACAACTGTTAATATTTTGGGGTACAATACCATCGGTACGAACTACGCTCAATTTGTCTTAGTTCTTAATTTGCAACAAAGCATAAATATTTCATAGGTTCAAATTTGTTTAGAAACGGCAATGTTAGCGACCGAAAGCCAATTTATTAGTTTTTCAACTCCGGTATAACAATATTGTAAGTCTATTTGTGCATCAAACACATATTATGCATATGGGATTTGCGCAGATTAACCTGTAAACAGCGATTACGTAATAACTAATGAAACATTTGTGTGCATTCAAAACGCTATTTTCGATGGAAATTAATGCATTTGCAAAGAAGACCATGTTCTAAACGGTTCTGTTTGTGTTAACGTCTCGCAATCTTTGACAAATATATACTAGCATATAGAATCTTTGTCAAATGTAGAAGCGGATATGAACACAGTATTCCAGCTAATCAACAATCTTAATCAAAGCATTGAAAATGAACTTGTTCAAGTTGAACAAAATATGGTGTCAATGTATAACTAAGTTGAATTACACTTGTTCAATAACCTTTCCACTGTTAATTATAAATTAGATAACATCAGCAATGAATTAGATAAGCGTATTTTTAATAATGTTTCAAAACTGTAGTAGGAACTTATAAATTACAACATTAGTCTAGAGTATTAAATAAACTCAAGCGCATAGTAGTTGAGCAATGCAATAACAACCACAAATAATCTACTTAATTCCTCAACGATAACACTAAATAAATCTATTTCGGATCTGAACTAAAATTTAACTTAAAGTATTATCTAAACGAACAGTAACATGTTAAATGTATAGAACATGTTATAAAACAATATTATCTCTAACTTCACGACTATCGACCAGCGACTAGCTACCAACATCACCAAGAAAGACCTCTAGATCCAGTAACTTACAGACTCGCTCGCCTTCGTAACAAGTATCGTAATGAACACTGTTGAACAGGAACTTTGGTTTGAATGTTAGCAACAACTTTACACTTTCAAGGTGTTCGATCTGGCCTCAGCGACCAACATCATTCAAAGTTCTGATTTCACGACAGGGTTCGCCTTTGATACCCAAGTAATTCAAAACGCGTTCGTGGACGTGCAATCTATTTCTTCCAGCTTCACTCTCTTCAAAACCCAAAGTGCGTTCTTGAACATCAAAGTGCAGCTTAATGACATCAGCTTCGTATCTGGCGCTATGTTATCTCCGAGTTCAACTATATAGATCAACCAATTAGCGATAGTCTCCAAAGCAGGAACACAAGTTACCATCAACGCCGGAGTCGTTTTGAGCTTTCTGCAGCAAACAGCCACGGTCACGAATATCACCAACTTGCTGTTGAACATAAACATGAACCCCAGTTCCGCTGGCATTATAAGCTTGATTAATGCAGTTAATGGTCAGTTGATAGTTAAAGGATATCAAATTCTAGGGAACTATAACAGCACAAATACTATTACATTTGGAGTTTGTTAAATTTAATAACAAAGTAATATCATAATCAATTATGTGTAACTTAAACCAATTTCGTTCTCGTGTGGTAATTTGTCATCATATTTAATTTCGTATTCTAATTCTAGTTAAATAGAAATATACCATGTTACAATTTAAATTGGAAATAATAGTATGTATAATACAATGAGTAATATCATTACAACAGCAGTCGAATATTTGTCATTCGGCGGCTTAATCACATATTGCAACACTTCTATTATCAAAGTACAAGATATTTAATTAAATTCTTATGAATTTTGGAATAGTTAATAAATAAACTATTCAGGACAAATATTAGGATACGTAAATAGTAGTATCTCTAATATATAAATGATTTGTGCAATATAATTCGTTAATTCAAGTGTATTCTCATAGTTTAATATGTTTGGCTTAATTGGATACTTTAATGGTTAACTTTCAATATAATTATTATCAACATAAAGAATAATATTACCAGGTACATTTTCTTACACGGGAGTTATAGGGCACGTTAATGGAACTCAATCTATTTTTATGAATATATAAATATTATTTTAAATGATTGTGAATAAAGGAAATGTAAGTGGTTCACTAGCTGGTATATTAGGAGCAAATTAACAATCTATTTATAATATCTCAATTGAATCATAGATTTAAGCAAATAGTATAGTGGGTTTAATATCTGCTGGAGGAAAAAATTGTAAAATAACATAGACATAAATATTTTAATCATAAGCAATTGGTAGCATGTAGAACGAAAATTAATATTCTGCTGGATTAATAGCATCAACTGATGGGTATATGTAAATAATATAATGTATTATTAAGAAAATAAAAATATAATCGCACAGCAATTATACATGGGCTATATCTGGAGGTTTATTTGGTGATATATTTTCCACCTTAACGTAAATATAATAAACGCAGTTAATATCATCTTAAATTTTCAGTTCTGGATCCGTTAGTTCATCGATTAATTCTGGTGGTCTTGTTGGATATTAATTTGATGGGTAAATGGACGCAATAGATGTGTTGGTTAAATTCACTAATATTACAGCTATATCCTATAATTAACCTGGAATGAGTACATTTTGTGGTACTTTTGCAGCTTTCTTGATTAGACAAAAAATACATTTAAGAAATTCTAAAATATCATCGATACACATAAATGTAAGTGGTTCATCAAATTAATATGTAGGTATAATATTAGGTGTTAATTGGACAATTGGGTACACTGCATATGGTGTAAGCACAGATGGAGTTAACAAAATTAATGGTGGGGTAATAGTTAACTGCGCTAGTGTTGTTGCTTAAAGTTAAAGCGGATGTTGAACTGAATAGTTAATATATTTAATTATATTTATACGTATATATTTTTAGTTATTTACAAAATGATATTTATCCTTTAATTAAATGAATCATCTTAAAAATTTTCAGGTACCTGACGTATTGGTTTTAGTCCTCACTCAGCATCCGAAATCCCCATTGGTTTTATAAGTGTGAATTATAAATTATACAGTCTGGTTTGAAATTGCATCCATCACTCCCTGCATGGCACTCAGTTAAATAAAATTCTGCTGTGCAGTAAGGTTCTGCGTTAGGCGACGTAGGACTATTTCCATTGTGAAATGGGGTCGAGTATCCCATACGACTAAATCCGTATGATGAACATAATGGCGGTAATCTTTTGCTACTTTCCTAAAGTTTTATGTTCGAACTCAAGTGCAAACGTCTTCCAAAACAATTGTATGAGATACAATACACTTGGAAAACACCCGCTGATACTTTTGTGCCATTGTGTCCGTTATTCACCAAGTGTGAAGTAATCCTATAATTCATTTTCAAATCAGACATTTTGCATTTGTAATATTATATTGTTTGGATCTGTTTCTGTATAAAAATGAATTATATTTTGCAAATACACGATGTAAACGCTACAGAAGGTCGTAGCTATTTCTGCGTTAAAAGACTGTTGAGTGTGGAGTTATAAATATTTCTAAAATATTAGGATAGACTAAAGTTCTCTTTTGATGTAAAGTCTTGCGACGAGTAATAGATCAGTTGACTTGTAGTGCGCCATAATTTAAAGCTTTTCGGTAGCTCGAGGAATATGTTAACTGGACCGTTCCATCGCGGATAGAAGGCATATTTGTAACTCCGCGATTTCTGGCAGATCCTGTTTCTATGTCGATGTGTAACTAACGTCGCGGTTTTCACTGTAGCACTCTCACAAGGCGATTATTTGCGGACTTAGAAAAGGTAAATCTGAACTGTGATTTGTCGATCGTTGGACTCTTTTACAAAGGGTGTATGATATCACATGTGTTGGTGATTTAGTGGGCTTGTGAACGTTAATCTACCATCAAACTCAGTATTTTAAATGTGTAATTTTATTAAACTGTCATTTAATAAATTACAGGAGTAATGTAAATTGAAGGAATCACATACTTATTTAGAAATGTATTTGCAGTGCGCTGAGATACAACTGATTGCACACAAAAGTGAAATGTAATCTGAATTTCAATGCATTATTGCATAAAATAACTGAGGTTCGACGACAACAATCAATTGTATTTTGCCTGAGCCAAAAGTAAGTGCTCACCGTATACAATATTGAGCTGGAATTACGCGGAAATCATTTGAAATAGTAATCTCCCAACGGCGAAGCGTTGTCGTCCGACGATCGGCGGATTGGGTCTCTGTGAATGCATGAATAAAATACCAATACCGCTGATGAAAGGATAGCGCGCTTTATTATTCCAACTAGTCTTGCACTTCTGCAATAAAAGCGTGTATATCTGCAAACAATATGTAAATATTTATGTTATGCGGCATTATTCTTTGTGAATTATAAATTATACAGTCTGGTTTGAAATTGCATCCATCACTCCCTGCATGGCACTCAGTTAAATAAAATTCTGCTGTGCAGTAAGGTTCTGCGTTAGGCGACGTAGGACTATTTCCATTGTGAAATTTAACAATTTAAAAGAAAATATTGAGTAAAAATTAGAACAAATGCTATCACTATCTTCTATAATATTTAATAGAGCGCTAAATAACTAGTAAATTAATAATTGCAAAGCCAACATTTTAGTGAATAGATAAGAATACTAATATTGCAAGAAATAATAATAATTGAATTATATTAATATTTATAATAACATATAAAACAAGTTATACTTCATATTTATGGATACAGAAATAATGCAATAGTCAACAATAGTAACCACTGTTAACAACGACAACAACTTTGCACTGTTTGGATTTAATAATAATTTGCAGCAAATTCAGCAATCAGTTATAAATATTACAGTCGGATTTAATTTATTTAACGGAGCACTTGTCTGTTTCTAGTGCGATATATCGATTGCTAACTCTATCACTGTATTTATAGCAAGTGGTTAGTTCTTATCAGGGTTGGTCTTTAACTCTGTACAAACAATTTAACTCCAAAATACTTCAATACAATATAGATTCACAAGTTCTTATTCTGCGGGTCTTATATTTAATCTTTCGTAGAAACTATCTTCGTTTGATCTTACAACTGTTAATATTTTGGGGTACAATACCATCGGTACGAACTACGCTCAATTTGTCTTAGTTCTTAATTTGCAACAAAGCATAAATATTTCATAGGTTCAAATTTGTTTAGAAACGGCAATGTTAGCGACCGAAAGCCAATTTATTAGTTTTTCAACTCCGGTATAACAATATTGTAAGTCTATTTGTGCATCAAACACATATTATGCATATGGGATTTGCGCAGATTAACCTGTAAACAGCGATTACGTAATAACTAATGAAACATTTGTGTGCATTCAAAACGCTATTTTCGATGGAAATTAATGCATTTGCAAAGAAGACCATGTTCTAAACGGTTCTGTTTGTGTTAACGTCTCGCAATCTTTGACAAATATATACTAGCATATAGAATCTTTGTCAAATGTAGAAGCGGATATGAACACAGTATTCCAGCTAATCAACAATCTTAATCAAAGCATTGAAAATGAACTTGTTCAAGTTGAACAAAATATGGTGTCAATGTATAACTAAGTTGAATTACACTTGTTCAATAACCTTTCCACTGTTAATTATAAATTAGATAACATCAGCAATGAATTAGATAAGCGTATTTTTAATAATGTTTCAAAACTGTAGTAGGAACTTATAAATTACAACATTAGTCTAGAGTATTAAATAAACTCAAGCGCATAGTAGTTGAGCAATGCAATAACAACCACAAATAATCTACTTAATTCCTCAACGATAACACTAAATAAATCTATTTCGGATCTGAACTAAAATTTAACTTAAAGTATTATCTAAACGAACAGTAACATGTTAAATGTATAGAACATGTTATAAAACAATATTATCTCTAACTTCACGACTATCGACCAGCGACTAGCTACCAACATCACCAAGAAAGACCTCTAGATCCAGTAACTTACAGACTCGCTCGCCTTCGTAACAAGTATCGTAATGAACACTGTTGAACAGGAACTTTGGTTTGAATGTTAGCAACAACTTTACACTTTCAAGGTGTTCGATCTGGCCTCAGCGACCAACATCATTCAAAGTTCTGATTTCACGACAGGGTTCGCCTTTGATACCCAAGTAATTCAAAACGCGTTCGTGGACGTGCAATCTATTTCTTCCAGCTTCACTCTCTTCAAAACCCAAAGTGCGTTCTTGAACATCAAAGTGCAGCTTAATGACATCAGCTTCGTATCTGGCGCTATGTTATCTCCGAGTTCAACTATATAGATCAACCAATTAGCGATAGTCTCCAAAGCAGGAACACAAGTTACCATCAACGCCGGAGTCGTTTTGAGCTTTCTGCAGCAAACAGCCACGGTCACGAATATCACCAACTTGCTGTTGAACATAAACATGAACCCCAGTTCCGCTGGCATTATAAGCTTGATTAATGCAGTTAATGGTCAGTTGATAGTTAAAGGATATCAAATTCTAGGGAACTATAGCAGCACAAATACTATTACATTATGTATAAAGACAGTAAATGCATTAAGTACTATTGATTTTAGTTATTTAAGAATTAAACCTTATTAATTTAATTGTGGAAATTTATCATCTTACTTAATTTAATATGCTTCAACTTGTACCATTGATATTTAAAAAGTTTCAATAGAAGTTGGAGATTTATCCACATTTAATACAATTAGTATATCAACAAGCCAATCGAAATATTTATTATTTGGTGGATTAATAGCCTATACAAATACTTCTTAAATAAATATTGTTGATGTATCGTCTCAAATATTTGAATATTATAATATTTTGTTTTCAGGAAATACTGGTTAGTTACTTGGATACACTAATACATCGGTAACATAATTAAATTCAATTTGTGTAAACAACGAAATATAAGCCAATCTAGAAACATAGTTTACAGCATTCGGCATTATTGGTCTCCATACAGGTTCGCTAACCGTAAATTTGTTAAGTGCTATATATATAATAGATTAGGGAGTGTGCAATAATGTTGGAGTTCTTGGAAATGTGAAAGGTGATTCAGCAAATTTATTAAATATGCAGATATAAATGCAAAAATCTACCAATAATATGGGAACGTTTGTGGCTGCACTGTGTGGTATGTTATGGTGTTCGAAAATATCAATAATAAATGCTACAATTTAGGATTCAATTATAGATGCTAAGCACAAGGCTGGTTTGATTTCAGCGACTACAAATGCTATTTATTTGTTTTAGATAACGGTACTCTCATCATACGTGAATACAAAATGTAATATTTCAGAAGGCGAATTAACTGCTTTTGCTGGTGGTTTAATTGGCGACACGTGGGGTTTAGCGCAAATCTAGTAGTGTATTATAACAAACCTTACCGCTGTTTCGTACAGTGCGAATACATGGGCGATTTCAGGCGGTTTGATTGGTGATATTCATGATTATTAGACAATTATTCAGTAGTCTACTGTTGATTCTTCATATATTAATTCTACTGGTTCAGTTAAGAACATAATTAGTGCAGGCGGAATTCTTGGCTACATCTATGACGCAAGTTCCGTTTAAGTTTCTACCACTTCTTTGACAAACAGCATTCTTTATGGAGCGGGTATAGGAGGTGGTACTTACGTTGGCGGGATATTCGCATATTAAAGGAATTCATCGTTCGCCATCTCGGATTCGTTCGTTAAGAACGTTCGAATCTACGTTTAAGGTTCTGAAAGGCAATATGGAGGACTTATAATTTGCTATAATGGAGCTAATGTTTATACGGCCACGAACGTTAAAACAGATGGCGATAATTTCATAAATGACGTCGCAATCGTGAATTGTCCGAACGCTGTGAATTAAACGCCAAGTGGATGCTGAAGTGAAGATGTTAATTATTGTAATTTTTGATTTAAAGAATTGTAATTAAATTTAAGTTATAGGATTTTAAATAGCCTTCAAGCTCAAAGTAAAACTTTGAAAATAGATTGGAGCGGTATTCATTTTTATAATTTTATTTAGAAATAAAATTATTATTATATTTTCACACAAAAATGACTAATATTTTCAATTTGTATGAATTTTAGTTATGTATAGTTGGACTCATTAAATGGGCACTTGAAGTACTTTTTGGCGTTTCCGGAGGTTACGTAAATGGAACCGTTGGGGTCGTTAGTCTGCACCAAGCACAAACTCTAAAATAAACGCTGATTTACTGAATCACCCGTACAAAAAGGAGAGAGGGTGGTCGCATTGCACCAACACTGTTGAAATATTCGAGTAAACTCATAATTTGGAGTTTCTTTGAAATAAAGGATACACTTCATTTTAATTAATATAAAGTTCTTTTCAATCTTAGGATCTAGAAGTAGCATCATTGTTTTATTCAAAAATTTTGAAACTAACAATTCTTGATTAATATAACTAAGAACTGATTTGCTATATTTACTACTACAGTTATTAAATGAATTTATGTAAAAATCATATCTTTTGAAATAGAAAGAGGTGATGAATTTCATTACGTAATATAATTTATTACTATAAAATTAATATATTTATACTAATCATGTAATATCTAATTTAGTGTAAAATAATGTAAAAAATGATTGATTATTACTATTTCGTGTTTATGTGCTATATAAAAACATTTATGTTTCCACTTTAACAAAAGAAATATATTTGAATATAAATTAAGTGATGTAAGATAAATGTAATATATACATAAATAACTCTGAAATTTTCACTTTACTCCACCCTTTTCACAATAAAGATTATTGTTATATTTTCTTTCAGATATTCTTTCTATTGTTTTTATTTTTGTAATTATATCTTTGATTTATATATTTAAATTCGGTTACTAGTAACTTAGCTATGATATGTTCAATTTAAAGTTCCAGTTCCTCTGTATTCCACATAATAAATATGTTAACATACGGGAGTGGAAATACTAATTAGCGCACAATATTGATTATATTATTTAAATTTTGATGTTTAAAAGTATAATGACAATATTGATAAAGCAACTTCCTACATGTGAAAATTCATTAAAAATTGATAAGTTCTTATTAGTATTAAAATTAACACATTAGTACTTTCAAAATATATAAGTGGACGTATTTTAGACTTCAGATTGCAACGCCTACTTAGTGTAATTCCTATAAATAGAACACATATTTTTGACACAATATATCATCTATTCACAACATTTTACTATGACAACATTTTTACAATAATTAATTCAAAATGTAAGTGTTTAACTTACCTCGAAAATTTTTCTATGTGACTGTTATAACATATATAGATGTATAAAATACAATCATTGATTGAACATTTATCGACATTAATTATAACTGTCCTGATGTCTTATTCAATAATGTTGCACTATTACAACTACTGCACTATTACAACCCCTCACGGAGCCAGTTCAGATAGCAATTATTTAGTCAATAGGACAGCTGCCTAGCTCCTCATATGAATATTTGGTTGAAGTTTCCTTACTTATAACCTCCAAACGACTTGTTTCCTCCTTTGTTTTGCTTGCTGAAGTTGGTCTAGCCTATTGGTATTTTGACGTACATGAATGAGTCATCGTTGCGTTTAGATTTAACATCATCGTATCTGTATTCGCTTAGGGAGTTGAACAGTTTCCCTTAGTTGTTGTTGAATTTATTGTTGTTTCGATCGAAATAGTTGCCTTGTTGTTTCAGAGTTTTTTGTAAAACTTTCGTCAGCTTTTAGACTACGTCTGCTTGGTTCCAAGAGTGTTTCTTCCAGTTTTTCTTGTAAGCATCATTGTTTTTGTTTTGTTGTTTGCGATCGAAGCAGTTGTTCATCTCACATTATTTGATGTAGATATATGGATTTTGATCACTTGTTGCCCGTTATTTGGTGGAGCTGTTGTGATTCTGTTATCCGGTGAATGAGTTACCTTTTGATTTTTGGTTACCGTTAAGAATTTTGTTAAATGATTTGACGAGTTCTTTAATTTAATTCTTCTTACTTTGGTTTTGTTGGGAGCTTTTTGGTTTGCTTTATTCCGTGTTGCTCTGGTTGTTTTGCTTGTTTTTCTTGTTGTGTTCAGTTTGTTTTTGTGATCTGAAAGATTGGTTGTTTTGCTTGAAGGGCTTCTTCATTGAACTTGAGCATGATTAGATCAGAGATTGAAGTGCTTCAGAGGCTTCCGATATAGCACTATAATCTGCTTTATCAGGCTTCCGATGATCGGTTCGAGGAGCATTATATTCCTTCCTATGCGGCTGCTCTTAGTAGTGCGAGAAGTTTCCACTATTGGAGCTGGAGTCCTCCGAATTCAGTGACGCGAATTTGTTTTGCCGATTTATTTGTCTTGCCGATGTATTGGCTTTTTGATGGTTGCTCTTCCTTCTCTTATTTTCGCCCATCTGGGATGTGAATGTGTAGCTGTCACTTTATGAGACGTGAGAGTTCTTCCATTTGTTTTGTTGGAATAAGAATTTTTCGATAGGTTCTTTTTCGCTTTTATCGTTATCTTCTCCCAAGTCTGCCAGAGGAGCGAATTTATTCATGTCCAGCTTGCCAATCGGTGCTTCTTCAAGGTTTATTTCCTTTTCAAGATTTCGCTTTTTGTAGAGTGAGTTGTTACACATTTGAGCGTACCTCGAGATTTTATATCCAATCTCTGCGTAGAATGTTTGCATGTTTACCTTCAGTTCCTTTAAAAACAAGTGGCTTTCCTTGTGTAGCGTACAGTTTTTGCCCACTATAATTGGTATGATTTTGGCCTCATAACCTTAGTAGTGTTTGACCTTTGCTTTATAGTACTTTTCTTTGTACCACGTGACCCCAACGTCTAGGTAGATTCTTTCGCCGCGATAGTTTATCGCAATGTCAGGTTTTATACCGTCATATAGGCGGTTGTGATTTTGTTTTGAGACTTTTACTGCCTTGTATTGTCTTAAGACTAGTTCGATGTGATCAACAATTTTATCGTGAACACCTATGTGGTATTCTTGAGCCTTTTTGCAGTTCGTTTCATTAATATATGTTGATCACTGATAGCTATTGAAATAGCCATTCAATACTTATAAGTATATAATATATATATATATATTCATTTCACTTCCTCGAGACGGCACAAACAGACTTCATTGAGACTTTCGAAAGCAAAACATTGGCTCTCGCACGCCAGTGTTTCCACTTTCAAACGGGCTCAACCCGTCATTTATGCCCACTCAGTAAAGACCCAGCAGGGCCCTCACTGAGTCGTTAGCGGACCAGTTTCACCTGATTCGCTAACTTACTTTTTAGAAACTGGTTCTCGCTTCTCAGTTCCTTTTTGCTCGTTATTTCCTTCGGCTTGCACGAGAGGTTGTTCCGTTGTATTGGCATTGCTTGGTGGTGGTTGCCTTTGATGCATCGTTTCATCAACTTGATTAGGTACCTGGGGTCCTTCTTAGTTTATTTGTTTTTGCAAATCCCTAATTTCGGAGTATATTGCCGGTGGTAGATTAACTATTTCCTAGGGTTTAGGCGCATTGATATCTTATTTAGCTCTCTATTGTTAGATAAACTATTTCTGATATTCTTTAACTTGCTTCTTTTTCTTCTAGGCTTCCGTTAAGATTGGCATGGTTTCCTATTTTGCGTCAGCTATCGTTTTTTATTCATTTGGACCATCTTTTGGCTATGATTTGACAGGCTTTTCTAAGACAGGTTATTTATCCTCTTTCTTTTTCTAAGTTTCCTTTTGAGGAGACTTTGCGCTAGATTGGGGCTTTTTAGTGGTCTTTTGATCTTGTAACTTTTAGACTGGGGGCTTTTCCTCTTTCTGCTTCTGAGCGTCCTTAGGCTTCGTTTTGTCAGGCGCCTTTTCTTCGATATTCTTCGTAGGTTCAGCTTTCTAACTTGCTTTAGTCTTTTTCTTCTCGTTTTCAGGCTGGGCTTCGGCATTGCTTGTCTTTTAAGTGATCTTCTTGTCGTCATGCTTTTTTTTGGTTTCTTTGAATTTACGCATCACTGCCGCCGCTGTATCAAATTAACTTTACAATTCTCTTTACAATTTGGCGATCTTCTCTTTGAGAGACTAAATTTTCTTGTCATTGCCTTTCGCGTTGGGGATTACTTTGGTCTGGGTTGGTTAGTCAGGTTTTTTCTTTGTGGACGTGTCCTCCAGTTTATTGTTGCCTTTTTCTGCTGTTTGCGTTGACTTCTTTTTAGTCTTTGTCTTGTGGGCTTTTTCAAAGTTTTTCAGTGTTTATTTAGGCTTTGCAGGCACTTCTTTGATTGGAGATTGTGTGGCTACCTTCATCATTCCTTTTTCGTGAAGGTAATCAAAGATTTTCCCGTAGTTGTCAGTGCGTTTGAATTAAACATCACTGTCTGCTTGGGAGGCAAAGCGGTTGGCACTGGGTTTCTCGACATCGATTTCGCTATGTTTTTCGCCCCGTTGGACTACTTTCTTTCTATACATAAGCTCGGCTCGATGTGTTTGAGAGGTACTTATCATGTAGCCTATCTCTTCATAAATCGTCTCGAAATTAACTCGGAGTTCTTCCAAGAATTCTCTCGACTTTTAATGAATAGTGAGATTCTTACCGATTATGATCGGAATAATTTTGAGCGGGTTACCATTTTGATCCTTTTTGTCCCGATAATGCTACTCTTTGAGAGCGTAATACTTATCAAGATCCCAAGTGATTCCAATATCCAAATAAATCTGAACTCCGTTGACCACAATGCTGATGTCCGGTTTAGTCCGGTCTTCCAGCCTGTTGTCGTTGTCTTTGCAGACTTTTCTGGCTTGATATCTCTTTCTGAGGATTCTTTCAAGGAAGTTTGCAAAACGATCGTGGGCTGCAATGTTGAGCTCGTTGATCTTTTTGCAGTCTTGTTCGTGGCCTTCCTTGTATGGTTTTTTGCACAGTTCGCAAATTTGTGGGATTGGCGTATCCCTCACGTTGTTGAAAACCCAGTTGATCATGTACTAGAATGCAGTGTTATCCATTCTTCTACGGCCCAACAGTGTGTACCCTGGTTTAGGCACCGTGTCGTCGACCTGTAGTGACATTTTTTCTTGGATTTTCATTTCTTTGCGTGTGTCTCTGAAGAAATTCTTAGATTTAGTCATCTTGGTGTTTATTTTGCCAATGATTTGTTCGAGTTTGGATTTGGTAATTTAGTCACCATTTTCTCGAATATAGTAGTCAATCTTTTGGATTTGATCTACCTTCATCTAATCGTAGTACGCGCCGGGTAAGATGATTCCAAGACCTCCTTGGCATTTGAAGTCAAATGCGAATTGTTGGAGTGCATCAGAGGATGCATTTGAGTGGAGTATTTCTTCCATGTCTACCATTAGCTGCTTGTCAATTTCTTGATAAAGCTGCTTGTTCTCAGCGCAGTGCTCCGCGACGTCGATGAGAGGTCCGTAGTTACAGGCGCTTACGATGCATTGGCAGAAGAGTAGAAGTTTATCCTTGTTTGGAATGTCTAATTTTGCGTACCCATCGAATTTCTTCTTGAGATTGTCCGTGATTTGTTTTGCCAGTGGTTTCGCTGTTTTTCCAAAATCTTAACCTAAAAAGTTTACGATGCCTGATTTGTTAAAGAAGTTGGGGTGAGTGCACTCGCATTTTTCGGTATTTACTTCTAAATGCATTTCTTTGTACAAGGCAATCGTTTCGTTGATAGTTTATTGGATTTTGTCGGGGGTTGTGATTACGACCATGTCGTCTATAAACCCCAGAGCGAATTTATATGAGTTTCCATTTTAGTCTTTTGCAGCCTGTGTTTTCTCCATGATTTAGTTTGAGAAACCACAGTATAGGATAGTACTAAGGTTGCAACCTTAATTTATTCCTACTTGGAGTTAATGGAAGTTGTTTGACCATCTGGCTTTAATTTGGTTCATAATATAGCGGGAATCTATATTACTTACCCCCTGCTCTATCAGCATTTTCTCAATCAATTCATGTCTAACACTCGAGAAGGCTCTTTTCACGTCGAATTTGATGGCGACAAGGCCGCCTTCGATTGCCAGAGCGAGTTTGTGTTTGGCTAATAGCATTCCGGATGGTGTGATTGCAAATTAGTTTTAATTGATTTTAATTTTGCTGACTAAACGTCTTTTGAGCATGGAATGGTAGCAGGAGAGCAGTGTACTTCTTGGACTTATACTGGTCTATAATCCTGTTTTCCATCGCTATCAAGTTTGTGCTTATCTATGTATACTACTCTAGATTTGTATAGTTTAGATTTGTCCTTGATAGTTACTGCTTCATGTATCTGATTGAAGCCTTATTTGAACATTTGAATGAGTAATCTGTCACAAGTTTTATATGCGTATTTTAGATGCAAGTTTCCGAAGCCTGATTCTCCAGCTGATGTGTATTCATACATCTACTCGATTTAGGTTTCGACTTCCTCGATTTTAAATAGCGGAGCTTGTGACTGTACCACAGTATCTTCATCCCTTGCTGGAACGTAAATAGTTTCAGCGGGTTGTGTTTGGGAGAAGTGTTTGGCGTCTAATTCTTATGTTTGCTCAGGTGTTAAGATAACCTGTTTTTCGCCAGCGTTATATCTTTCAATGTGTGATTACGCTAGACCAAATCGGTTGTGGTTGATGCAGAACATAATATAGTCTTCTGTTCGAGACTTAGTCTGATACTCTGTCTCTTCGAAGCCATTTAGATAGCTTTGAGGTCGTGTGAAACGTCCTAAGAAATCGTCCATTAATGCCAGTGCATTTTGTGGGGCATGTACGAATTTGAGGATTATTTCTTCAGCGCGCTCTCTTATAGCTAGTTCGTCTTCGGCGTTGCAGTACTTTGACAACTCATGTACGCTACATTTGGAGCTTTTTGCGGTTGAACTGTAGATGATAGTTGGATTGTCATTATTGCCGTTGTTGTTGCTACTCGGGTTGTTAGGCGGGTTGTACGTATTAGGAATTTTAGAGTTATTGTTTCCTTTCGCGGAGGTTTTAGGTCTCCCCGGTTTACGTTTTCCTCCACTTTGATTGTTAGTTTCACCCCCTTCGCTGTCTTGGGGAGTGTTCTGTTAATCGGTGGCTCTAACGATTTCATGGTAGAAAATGCATTTTTGTTAGTGGGTGATGGCGGCTTTCAGATCTCTGAAAGGGCATTAACAATTTATGCAAAGCAAGTAATGATTGAATTTTTGATTCTTGAGATTGTGAGAATCAAGCTCCTTAACGATCATTTCTCTGATATTCGGGATAAGTTTGATATCATGAGACTTATAATTGTCTTGGAAGTGGCACATTAGGTCATAAACCTAACTAAAACTATATTTACAGTTTGGAACTGGGCATTTTATGTGAAGGTTTCTAGATTTGTAGGCGTGTTAAATCTTTTCCATCTCCGTGGCAATTTCCTGTTTGGAGACGAATATGCATTCCCGTTGGGTCTGAACTAAGTCCACGTTGTTCAGTGGGTTGGTAGGTATTTCCTCAAACTTGCGGGTTGTAGTTTTGCAACTATATATATATATATAATATTCATGTAGGACAGATTAAATTAATCATTTGAAATAGTAATCTCCCAACGGCGAAGCGTTGTCGTCCGACGATCGGCGGATTGGGTCTCTGTGAATGCATGAATAAAATACCAATACCGCTGATGAAAGGATAGCGCGCTTTATTATTCCAACTAGTCTTGCACTTCTGCAATAAAAGCGTGTATATCTGCAAACAATATGTAAATATTTATGGGTCGCTATCTCTGTTCTGGAATTCTTCATAGAAGATATCGTGGTTGTCTGCGTAGGTGAACTATAACTGGAGTTCTTCGGCGTGCTGTTTGACAGCTTCATTGTAGATACGGGTTCTGTTTCCGTGAGATTTGATAATAGATCGAGCTGTTGAGCGTAGGAATTTGTCTACACGACAAAATTAGTTAATTTTCTTGAGGGATTCTGGGTGGATTGTGCATTGGTCGCTAAGGATTATTGGGTGTATTTGGCTAGTGTGGACTTCGTAGTTAGTTGAGTGGGTTTCGAGTTTTTGGGTGTATTCTCTGTTCATGGTTGGGCCGCGTTGGGTTATGCTCATGTCAAAGAAGTGGGGTTTGTCGTTGTGGATAATCATCACATCGGCATTTCCCATCTGATGTAAGACTTTCCCAGGATCTTTATTCGTTTTGGGGTCATCTGGAGCTTTGTTTTTGCTTGATTTAAATTGGCCGTACGTTGGGCTCAACTTCGGCTGGTGTTTGACGGGTAGTGCTGCAATGAAGTCGTACTGAGTTCTGTTATGTCTCTAAATGCTCAGTCCCGAGAAGTTTTGGCAGTATATTGAGTGGTTAGAATCTTCATGAACTGTATGACAGATGCTACATTCTCTGGATGGGATATTAACTGAGACTGTGTCGAAGAGGATATCTATCGCTCTTCTGAATTCGATGTTGTCGTAATCAAAGTCGTATGCGAGTGTGTGCGTGACAAAGTAGTCTTAGTTTGTTGATAACGCTGCGTGCTCCATTTTTTCGTTTTCAGACTTGATTGAGTGCTGGAGTTTCTTGAATCTTGGATCGATTTTATTTGAGGCGAGCAGCTTTTGGGCGGTTTGGAATGATAGTCCAGGGAGTATTAGGCTAAAACCATTAAGATTTTTGATGGATGCTGCCATTAGGGCGAGGAGGGATTGTATCGTTTCCTTAGATCTTGGGCCGTCAAGATCCTCTTAAGATATCGCTTTTGGCTAGGCAATGTTGTAGAAGGTGCGAGCAAGGATTTCATCCACTTTATTGTAGTCATTGATTGTGAAGTCGTTATAATCATCAATTCTGATTGCCCATGAGCATTTTGTGCATACACATTTGAGGAAAAGGCCCATGACATTCGAGCGAGGCAAGCCCCGCTCCAGCATTTATTTGATAATTTGTTGATACTTGGTCGCCACAATCAGAATGTCAGAAGAAATATGAGTTCTTGTGTCGTGGCGATTTTACGAGTATTTAGTGCCCATGAAGGTTACGATGGCTCCGTTAGCTGTTGATTTGCATTTCCTTGTGTTAACCTGCATTCCATATTTACCAAAGAGTTTATCGATGAATTCGAGGGCCATTTTTTCTGTGTCGAGAGGTTTAAGTTCGACAATCGTGTCGTCTGCAAAATTTACACATGCGAATCGTTATTTAAGCTCCAGGATCGCAGGATTTGCTGAGTAACTGTACAAAATTGTTGACAATGGAGCTCCTTGTAGAATACTGTGTGAGTGTGTTTCAATGCAATTTTACGCTTATATCATGCCTATAACGAACAATTAAATTTGTTGTGGGACTCCTTGTAGTTCCATACCGTTGATGATGGCTTCAGTTGTGAGGTTGTTATACGCTGAGGCCAAGTCGACGGAGAGGATTATATTTCTATTCGATAGAGTTTTCCCAGCTATTTTGCAGCTGAGCATCGCGTCAGCATGCATGGTGTGGACTTCATCACAAAAGTTGTGGGGGAGCATGTTTCCTTTTAAGCATTATCTTCTGAAGGACGTTGATCATAGTCTCATTGATCGCAAGTGGTCTGCTTGAACCATCGTCTTTCGGGACAAGAGTTACTCTAAATTCAAAAAGTGGGAGTATTTAAGACATTTGCTTCGGATCATTGATTAGAGTTTCAAATGCGCTTGCAAGTATCTGGATGAACCGACCGTTGTTTACTAATTTTTTAATAATTTTATTTGAGAGACCGCTTGCCCCACAGGATTTTGATGCGTCAAGTTCTTTTATGGCGTCCACAACTTCTGACTCTTTTATTTTAAAGTAAGCATGTTTAAATGGTCTGAAGACAGCTTTTAGTTCAACCTTTCGTGGTGTTGGAAACAGTTTTGCTAGTTGTTATTTCCTAATTTTCTTCAATTTATTTAAGATCCGTTCTTGTCTGACCTAAACTCTCTTTATTTAGATTAATTTCAATTGCTTGAAGGGCTTTCGAGAATTTACTTTCCTATATTAAATCATGGATTTTACCCTAAAACGCACCTGTGAACATTTTTATTTTCTACTTGATTTCGAGTGGGCTGTCGCTCTCGTTTGTTTCCCTTTGTTATGGAGTTGCGTTGATCGTTTCGACAACTTCCGAATATAATGGATTACTTGGTCTGTTTTGTGCGTTTGGTTGAACCGAAGGAGGCTGAACCGACGGGGGAATATATATTCCCTGTTCGCGGTCGTAATTTGAGCTGTTTACTACTGTACTTTATAGTCTACAAGAGGTCAATAATGAATTGATGGCTTCAATGGGCTTCTTAGGATCTAGCTTTTTGATAAGATCTACGATTCTTTCAAAGGTAAGATCGTGGACGCATTCCTCTGGTGTTATTGAACATTTCTGGCGGATCGCATGTATGCGCTCCTCACATTCGAGCTATGATTATTTCATTACAACGATTGGAGTGATGATCAAGGTCTCTTGTGGTATGAATTTGACAGTTTCCTGAGTCGGGATTAGTTTATTATCGTTGATCCACGTTTAAAATGGTTTCTCATGAAGTTCCTGTTGTTCTGGCTCAATGGTGAGTTGACTTTTAGCTTTAATAATCAAGATTGGTTTCTTCTTTGCTTCGAATTGACCTTCGATCACAGACCAAGGAGAACACGTAGTTTTTGGACAATTGAAGTGTTAATGAAACAGTATGTCCAGGGCGGTCATTCCGACGAAACTACACTCGCACTTAAATAAGACGCCGTGCGATATTGATGTGAGATCTGGATATGCATAGTTGATCATCATAAAGCTGAGTGACTCGATTTGATCTATTGTTTTTGTAAAGCTTTCCGCAGTTTATTTGACTCGGAGTTTGTGATCAACAGAGTCCTGGTGTCTTAAAATTCCATATGATGAGAAACATTCATCATTGCACGTACTACATTTGAATGTTAGAGCAGCTTACGCTATGACTGCTGTCGTATTGTTGTTTCGGGCAATCTATGTCATCTTAATTATATCCGAAGATAGACTTTTGCTCTTTTGGAACCTTCAGTGTCGATTTTCACAATTACAATTGGTCCATTTTCTGATGTTTTGAAGTTCATGGATATTTGTAGTTTTAAGTTCTTCGTTGGTTCGGAAACAATATTTTACACCATACATAGGTCCATAATTGCATAATCTGATGGTTCTCCAGCATAAATGAGGATGGAAGTTCCCTACAGGTTGTGTGGATCACTGCAAATTTTGATTAGAACCTTTACGCTATTGAATGAATCTGTTTGAACCGTGCCAAGGGTCCATTGAGTAGAGTTGTCTATGATGAGGGCTGTAGAACCTCGTGGGTCTATGAATTTCAGCCGATGGTTGTAATTTTAACAAGTTCCGTTGTAAAACTTCAAAAAGTTGCGAAGTTCTACTGCCACTTGCTACGAATGACTTATTTATAAGATTATTTGGGAAACAACTTGAAAAAATATATTTTGTACTAGCATCAACAGATAATTATTAATCTGAAATTTATGTTGGACATGTAGCTATTATACAATGGAATAGATTCATCATATTATGAAATAGGAGTGGTTATAATCTATGGAAAACATATTATGAATTTATTAACATATAAACAGATTAACACTTCAAATGTATAAAATATTTAACGATTACTACGACGCAGAGGATATAATTCTTATGTTTTTGTATGTAATACTTCCTATAATTATAGCTTTATTTAATCTAAAGAATTTATATCGAGCCACAAAATAGGTATTAGAAGCATTTGGAATTTTATTTAGATTTCTTTTCGAATCAATAGTCGATCTAACAAGGCCTGTTTCAATCATTTAAACATATCAAAGAACTGATAGCTTTTAAAGAATAGTTAATTCGTCATTGTGTAAGGTATAAATTTAATTATCGAATACATATCTTTGTGCAGTGAGTGCGAGTACGAGTTTAATATAAACTAAATCAATTACAAGTAATATCGCAAAAGTTAAGAACCCGAAATTCAGATGGTACAATGAAGATAACGATATTTAAACTGTTGAGAGGAAGAAACGTTCTAACTTAGGGCGAATTTAAGCTAGCTTATTTCATCTTCTGTTTCGTTTTTGTCAGGTGCAAATTTGGCGAACGCCGAATCCAATATATCCATTAGATCTTCCGACTGTTCTCTAGACATTATAGTGAGAGCTGATTAGTTTACTAGATTTAGTTTAATTTTAGAGATCGAACTTCTATTAGATGACGTTTTGAAGTGGAATTATAAAACCATGACACATTAACAAATAAAATGGAGGAAATGTGGTTTTCATTTTCAAATTTGAATCTGAATTTGGTAAATTATGTTAACTCTTGTATTTTTCAGAATCTGAATTACCAGATATCGAATCGTCATAGCAGTATATAATTATTAGATAATAAAAGAAATATGATATGACCAGATTGATTCGGTTAACATGAAACGATGACACGATTTTGATATCATTACCAGAATTATATACACGGTTATTGGGTAGAAACATGTGTTAAATTGGCTGTTGATTTTATTATTATTTATTAATATGCCACATATTAACTCATCATATAAATTAAATATACTAATTCACTTCAGTCACCAAATTTTGAGTTACAACTACACTTTGTAACTTACATTCTTGATATAATCCTTTATTTGGTTACATTTTCATATTCATCTTTATAAACAGTTTATACTGTACATTATTTTACAAACTTGATTTGTGGATTGTCACGATTTACGAGGTGAAGATGGAATAATTAAATTGAGCCTTAATACTGATGATAAGGTTACAGTTAAGTGAGTCATTTTATTTTACAAACTAAAAGAATACAGCCGCTAGCGAAGGTACTATATTACATCATATATATTACTGATGTGTTTAACTAGAAAGCATATGCAAGTCGTTGAATTCGGAGGGAGAAATATAGTTTATGATTTAGATTTTTTTCAATATTATGCTGAATATAAGATAGAGGAAACTATGTTAAGTGAGTACAGACATGCTAATGAGTGACTTCAGGAAATTGCTAATTGTGTACTATTATATACTAAATATATACTATTTCTTCATACTTTATAGCTTAAAAAAGATAAACAATATAGAGTGTAAAATTATTAAAACAATCCCTTATGGTTATAAAATTCAAAATATCAGGTTGGTTTGTAAAATACAAAATTATAAATAACGTATACATGTTATAATTACAAATAATTATTATATTAGTGATTTATTTATTACATTTATTAAAACTTTATTAATAGATATGACTTTTTGAAATTATATCTTTTAAAACATTAAAAATATTCAACTACACACTCAATAGTTAATATATTTTATATTTTATTTATTTTAGTGTATTTTTAGTGTGATCATGATAACATGCATTAATTATACTGTATTTATTCTATATATTTGATTTATTAGTAATTAAATTAATTAATTGTTAAAAGATTAATTGTTAAACTCAATCTTTCGTCTCAACATCTTTAATTATCATAATATAATCGTTAATATTTTATAAACCACCCCTACATGCTTAATAATGAATCAGTGAATATGCAACCGCTAGATCAAACCTAGATTTCGTGCGAATCAATACCTCACGCTTCAGTTTTGTTGTACTCAGGCTCTCTTTTCTTCAAGTGTATCCAACACTGCAACTTGGTTCCGAATCCGTTAAAAATCACTCATAGCGGCATTGTGATCCATATATCTGGATTTGAGTTAATGAGCTTCTTGACCACGGGCCAATTCGTGAATGTTAAACCACAAGCCATATAAAGGATAAGAGACGCTATATACTACGAAGACGATATTGTAAGACCATATACCATCGAGGCGTGCTTCCCTTATGTTTTAATTGCCCCTGTTGATAAAATAGTTGCTAAGTACGAAGGTTCCGTCTATATCAGAAGACCTATATTTCAACACCAAATAATCTGGAAAGATTTGATCGGACTTCCATTCAAGCTGAATCTAAAACAAATGTTGTTGACAGGATGGGAGTTAAATAAACATGAAGATTCTAGGTCTCTATTTTGCTCAGAGTTAGTTTCGCTTATCATCAACCGCAGCGGTGCGATAAAAGTGATTTCAACTAACATACTACCAAAGCTGCTGGTAAGCACCAGTAAGGAAAAAGATATTTTGCAAGGTGTATTCCAAAAGGAGTGCTTGTTGAATTTAATTTTCTTGAAGCTTAAATCGTCTGGAAGTGATTGATCGAACACTAAATAGTAAAGCCACCCAACGTTTCATTTCTAACGTACGTTAAGGATTTCTAACGTTTTTCAATAGACGTTACAAGCACGTTACACTTCTATTTATTTTGTGGGGATTGACGTATTATAGTATTATACAAATAATAATATTCCGTATTTCCACTTCACTTAAAATATTTGAAATATTAATAAATATTCTGTTAGCTTTAAAATGATATTAAGGAGTAATTTAAACATTTAATATACAATATTTTGCTCAGAACACTGAAATATAACGTAGAAAGATAATATATAGTTGTAAAACAAGTATAATAATATATTATATTATATCGTTTTTACAAGCATTTAAAGCTTTAATTGAATGAATTTTTACATTTAAATTAGTTTAATTACTATAATACGGTATAATATAACTGTAAAGTTGATATATATTGATTATTAAAATATAGTGATATAAAATAAATACCAAAAAATCCCATGTAAATAATGATTAAATTTCTAACGTACATGACGTTAGAGACTTTTCTAACGAATTTTCCTTTTCTAACGCTTATTGGTTGGCTTTACTAAATAGTATTCAATATTCCTTTATTTTATCATTGTTATTTTTATTTTCTTGGATCTGTTATTTTTTCAAGGCTACATTTTGTATCTTCTCCAAGAACTGTTCATTCGTGGCTAAGTCTAGCGGGCATGTTAAGTAATTTCGGGTTCCAATTTATCTTAACTTTTTAGGTTCAGCTTCGGTTCCACTTATGAGAATTTTTCAAAATGTACAAATCATGAATTGATAAAAGCTTCCTTTATATTTTCTGTTAAACCTACATATTACCCTAGTGAAATTGTTCACTATAATTCATGCATCAGTTTAGAGCCCTCAGATTTTCTGGACTTCTCCATAAAAATTGATATCAATATTATTTACAAGTATTATAAAAAGTTGAATAAGCATTAGGTTGTATAAATGCAAATAAATGCATTCCCCTATTTTTGACTGCAGCTTTTAACTGCTTGACAAGATCTATTTTATAACCAGTAAATAATTAATATTTATTAAAAAAATTAAAACCCAGACCAATAAAAACTGCTCAGAACATTTCGTCGACTTCTCTTTTCCTCTCGGCGGAGATGAATAATTTAAGTTCCGATACGCAAACGGCTTTAATTTCCATTGGAACGGCCATTTTCTTCAGGTTCCTCTTCAGCTCGTTTCCTCTGGTTGCGTCCTGGTCTAAGAGCGTTAAGGTTATGCGGCCAACGGCTCCACAGGCGAGATTGAAGCATACACCGAAGGGTTTAGCCTGCTGATTGGTGCTGAGTTCCTTCCACTCCTGTATTAACTGGTCGACGAACTCTTGGGTGAGTTGTTTGTGGGTTAGGGCACGCGTGGCCGAGAAGAGGGCTCTCCAGGTATTCATGAGCACGTCATTTTAAGTTGTTTTTACTTTCTGGAGCAGGAATTTGACGATTCTGTCGTTATCGCGGAGCTCTTTCATCCCTGGAACGGATAAAAGCCAGTTGTTCAAATACTTCATGAACGCACTCATCTCAGACATGTTCTACGGATTCAACTTGCTGAAAAACACATCAGGATACACATCGTGCTCAAGCTTGAACACTGAATTCGTTAAGGACACACACGCCAAGAGATTGAACAAAGCCTGATAAGAATAAGTCGAATCCAACTTAGGATCGCTCAGTTCCTTCAAAATCTTGGAAATAGTTTTATGAAACTCATTTGATGCAACCATATCTTATCTATTCTGTACTTAGATAACCAATTATAAAGCATGTTGATTGAATAAATCGTCCTCAGAATCAGTACGCAATGCAATAATTACGTCTTACAAGTTTTCTGGGATTTAAGCACGTGGCTCTTCCAGATATAATGATTTGTATTGTTCATTGACAGTCTCTTTTTTCAACATTTATTGAGAAGTGGTTTAGAGGAATGCAAAATATTTAAATTTAAATATTGTCATTCACATTTCCACTTTATATATTTAGTAAATTAAAATATTAATAAATAATATTAAAAGCCATTTAATTTCCCTAATTTTTAATAAACTGTATGCTTCGATTTAATTTTTTAATATATGAAACTCTATTATTGTATAAATCTTAAATCACTCAACATCCTTTGTCTTCTTGGTTAACTATATTCGCGCAGTTATCAACGATTACTCCGTTGAGTGTGTTAATCCCCTCCGAGCGCACATTTACCACGTCGTACACGTCAGCGTCCCTGTTACTGAGCGCCATTCCCCAGAATATCTTCGGCCAACTCACAAATACCTTTAGCGATGAAATACTCGAGTCTTTTATTTGAACGGTGAGGTTCCCAATTCCGGCCAGAAATCCTCCGCAGTAGGCCCCGAAATTTGTGTTCTCTGCCTGTAATTTAACGTTTTCAACTTAAACTGAGTTCAAAACGATCTTTGCCTGCTGAGCCCAGGCGATAATTCCGCCCGAACTGACCGAATCGGAGGCCGAACTTAAAGTTGAGATATTGGACACAGTTAATATCGTTTATTGAATTAGAACGTCGCTATCGTGAGTGTTTCCCATGAGCCCGCCAGAAATGGTCCACTAACCAGAGCTGAACGCGAAAACTGAGATATTGGACACAACGCACTAAATTACTGTGAAAATATTTGCTGACTTGCCAGTTGAGTCACCAATAATTGATCCAGATAGCGCATACGTGTTTTAATATACCCCCGAAGAATTTAACGCAGATGACTAAATATTAAGATTTAAAAGAAAGCCCGCACTTGCATAAGAAGCTATTAAGCCAGTGAGCACCTTCGCAGACACACTGGAATTGAAAACTGACATATTCACCACTTACCAGATGTCAGACGTAAGCATGCAGGTCAAAGCACCCATATAATTACCAGAATTATTTATACTTATTTAAAATCGCAAATCAACGTTTATAAAATGAGCCGAAGTACCATTTATACAACCAGCTACACCAGCTATATTTTAAGTACCGTTAGTTTAATTATAGATTATAGCAGCGTTGCTCATTTCAATTACTCCATTTCCATATCCAATAACACCAAACAAATAAAATGTTGCGCTATTGTGGGAAGTGAGTTGAATATACGCACAGACATTGATTACTTTAATGTTGCTACTATTAAATTAACCAAATAAGTATCCTGCTATATTAACGTTATTAGTTTCCCACATATCGTTCAAATCGATTTTAATATTGATAACTGTACAAGCAGTTTTATTTTATACTGTTACCAATCCACCAAAAGATACAAAATATGCTTCATTCGTTTATAAATCACTTATAACATTATATTCATTCAAATTATTGATATTGATAATTTGAATATTCCTAAATGACGCTGAACTAGTATCAATATACGAAATTAAATAAGATGATAAGTTTCCACACTAAAATTATTTAGGTGTGATGCTAACATATTATATTTACACAGCACTATTTATTTAAATTTGGAACACTCCAAGTACAATAGTATTTTTACTGAAATAGTTTCCATGAATTTCGTACCCTTTAATATTAAGTGTTCCTCTAACGTCATTAATTATACTAAACATACCTACAGATGCTATATTCATATTTAGATTTAGTAACAGATTAGTTATATTTGATTCAGAGGTTGATTGTTGAAGAATACTTAAAACTGCTCCAGAATTTACACTAATTTAAGTTCCAGCTTTTTAAATGATGCTCATTTGATTTATTCTTAATTATTATCCAGGAGTGATCATCGCCCCAGTTCCAAATGTAATATTGTCTAACTGGATTTTAAGATTTAAAAACCAGTTCTGGGTTTAGAATAAGGTGAAAGTCGAACCAATAGATTAAATATCTATGAACGCATTTTAAATTACCTGAGTGCTAAATACGAAACCAGATGCAAAGTCTGTGCTTTGAATTACATTAGTGGCTGAGGCAACTTCATAGGTTTTGAATGTGTAGAGCTATTGCTAGCACTGGAACTATAGTTCGTACTCTTCAGTGTAAATTAAACTCATTTACAAAAGTTACATTTCATTTTTCAAATTTTAAATATTATGATCAAGTTCGGAAATATTTGTACAAATTTGCTAATCTTATGTTTATATCAATTAAATTATTCCGTTTACTTGTTTAGAATATGAATTTTTAATATCTTGATCTAATTAACTAACATTTAATACGATATTAGCATTTATTCTATCAAACTACTCGGTTATTTACATTAATTTTACTGGAATTTAAATATTATCGATCTATTATTGTAATAACTAAGTATTTTAATTAATAATTTCATGTAAATTAGTGTAGTTGGTTTAAAATGCATCGTATGAAAAATTTCTTTTAATGTATTATAATACTGTTTGAGTTATATCATTGTTAGAAACGTTTATTGCTACTATTTTTGAATCTAACTAGATTAATAACTAATTATTAAGCTAACTGGTTAATTAACTAAAATATGAAATATTACTAACAATACTATTATTCATATCAACCACTAGTTTTCTTATCTATATTAACTTTTATTCATTATCATAGGCTGGTAATAATGTTGCTTATGTTAAATACTTTGCAACATTAACACATTACGAATTATTGAGTACATGATATTATTTACATACACATTAGGAACCATCAAATACAAATGGATCTACACAACTATATGAGTTATTTATTTGCATATAGTTTCCATTAGTTAACGATGAAACACAGATGCCGTACACATAATAATTGTTATTGCATATAGTGAGACATTAAGCAGTTAAAGGTAGCGATAAAATTAACTGGTGTGGATTAACATCAGCAATTTATTAATATTGAAAGCATGAGTTAACTTACTCAACTTTAACATTTATTTCAAGATTTAATTAATAGACAAGTATACTGGTGATAGCATTTGGTAATAAATTAGTACCTAGGAGATTTACATTGATTAATGAAAAATCGGTCATTTCTTGTGTAATATTTATTATTAATCCTGCAGAATATTAACTTATAAATCTGTGTTGAACAGAAGTATTTATTAATTACAGCTATTATCTAGCAGTGTACATAACGGTTGACAATATATATCCTGTTGCTATAAAGATTAATTCAGAGTTTTCAATTTACATATCACATTAAAAGCACATCAATGCACTTTTATATGTATCAAAACCAATGGTGACATTAATAGTTGTTTGTAATACTTTTTATATTTCTTAATTGAACCCAAACACTGCAAAGTTATTGATACTATTAACCACAGTATTTACACTAGACTTTGATAATTTTAAAGCTCCTATAAATATATTATTATTCAATTATTATTATTATTTTTGTTTTGAATCTATTGTGATATTATTATAAACAATAATATTATTTATTTATTTTTATTTATTGCAATAAGAATAAGAATTGTCGTTTATAATCATAGTATTATCACAGTTTTTTCTATACGTTGTGTTGACAATTTTATATATAATAGAAGAAAACAGACCAAACATAGAATTTTCTTTCACTACAATAAATAAATTATGGTCAACTCAAATGATAGCGGGCTTTAAACAGTTATTCTAGTAGATTAGACTGTTTAAGGACAAATTTAGATCAAGTGTTGTTAATAACCTGTCAATCTCGTGAATATTATGAACAAAGTGACATATTTTCTGCTAAAAAATAGAACTAACACCGTTGGTGATATTTCTGGGTCATATGCCAGATATCCGTAATGCAGCGCAGTGCGCTGGTATTTTATATTTTGATATTAGACGCGCAATACCAGACGCCGCCTGCTAAGATATGAAATCTGTATTGTAAATAGTATCTTTGGTAAATTAATTGTTGGCCAGAGTGCTCAAATTGCGAACTAAATCAGCCTAACGAAGAACTGCGCCGTCACGCGATCATCGCAGGCATATTGTGACGCTCTCTTGTTATATCAATACCAGCAAATATGTTGCACCAACCACGTGGAAATACACACGGGCTTCGCTGATCGTTTGTTCTACGAAATATATTATACATGTAATGTACATAATATACTTGAAAGAGCGAAATCTCCACAAGGATGAAAGCGTTCTGCCGAGTTGTAAATGAGTAGTATCTACGAGAAGTCGCTGCGACTTATATTTTCATTCTGTCGTTTACTGGTACATTTATGATCACGTATGATATCAAATAACTAGAACATGAAGAATCACGCATTTGAACACGCATTCACAAACTTTTGACAAAAGTTTAATATAATAACACACTACAAAATTTAGAGTAAACATAATTCAGTGGAATATGGCAAAATTACATGAAAAGAGAAATCCACCATGTTGATTATGGATGAGCTAAAAATATGAAATTTTGTTTTACGCGGTGCCTGACATCACAAAATTGGTAAACTACTTTCAGAGCCAGAATATGTTCCTCGCACATTCGCGTTCCATGCAATGGTTGTCCTTTGCGCATATCTGCGCAGACGCTGCAAAACCAGTGCTACAATATAATAAGATGAGGTCTTCGCCCGTAGCTAGAAACCCGCGTTTCTTCACGCGATACTGACACTCATCAGCGTATAACGCGTGCCTCTTTTTCACGCTTTATAAGAAATAATATTTGTCGTTGGCTCATAAACAGCAGTGGTTAAACATATTGTTTAAAGAAATCTATTTCCGTTATTAATACATAGTTAGCTCCGTAAATGACGCTGGGTATTACGACCCGTCATTATGCCTTATAAATCCGAGTAAGTTAGAAACTACCTAAATAACTGTTCGAATGAAACGCAATACTGCAATAACCAAGCGACGCGATCCAGCTCTATATATGCAGTACGTCTGGATAAATACGTTATTTAAGATCTAAACGCGGACTTATAATTGTACTGCTGACCGAATATTTTCCAAGTCTTAGAAACAACCACAACTAACAAAATACACCGTCTTTAGAAAGAAGATGTATCAGCTCTAGCGTCCTATATCACAGATAAGACACATGCCCTCGCTGTTATGAGATTCGAACGTAACTCTGTCAATAATGCGTCCATTAAGTAATCATAATAACCTGTCAATCTCGTGAATATTATGAACAAAATGACATCTTTTCTGCTAAAGAATAGAACTAACACAGTTGATGACATTTCTGGGCCAGACACCAGATATCTGTAATGCAGCGCAGTGCGCTGGTATTATATATTTTGATATTAGACGCGCAATACCAGACGCCACCTGCTAAGATATGAAATCTGTATTGTAAATAGTATCTTTGGTAAATTAATTGTTAGCCAGAGTGGTCAAATTGCGAACTAAATTAGCCTAACGAAGAACTGCGCCGCCACGCGATCATCGCAGGCATATTGTGCAACGCTCTCTTGTTATATCAATGCCAGCAAACATGTTGCACCAACCACGTGGAAATACACACGGGCTTCGCTGATCGTTTGTTTCTACGAAATATATTATACATGTAATGTACATAATATACTTGAAAGAGCGAAATCTCCACAAGGATGAAAGCGTTCTGCCGAGTTGTAAATGAGTAGTATCTACGAGAAGTCGCTGCGACTTATATTTTCATTCTGTCGTTTACTGGTACATTTATGATCACGTATGATATCAAATAACTAGAACATGAAGAATCACGCATTTGAACACGCATTCACAAACTTTTGACAAAAGTTTAATATAATAACACACTACAAAATTTAGAGTAAACATAATTCAGTGGAATATGGCAAAATTACATGAAAAGAGAAATCCACCATGTTGATTATGGATGAGCTAAAAATATGAAATTTTGTTTTACGCGGTGCCTGACATCACAAAATTGGTAAACTACTTTCAGAGCCAGAATATGTTCCTCGCACATTCGCGTTCCATGCAATGGTTGTCCTTTGCGCATATCTGCGCAGACGCTGCAAAACCAGTGCTACAATATAATAAGATGAGGTCTTCGCCTGTAGCTAGAAACCCGCGTTTCTTCACGCGATACTGACACTCATCAGCGTATAACGCGTGCCTCTTTTTCACGCTTTATAAGAAATAATATTTGTCGTTGGCTCATAAACAGCAGTGGTTAAACATATTGTTTAAAGAAATCTATTTCCGTTATTAATACATAGTTAGCTCCGTAAATGACGCTGGGTATTACGACCCGTCATTATGCCTTATAAATCCGAGTAAGTTAGAAACTACCTAAATAACTGTTCGAATGAAACGCAATACTGCAATAACCAAGCGACGCGATCCAGCTCTATATATGCAGTACGTCTGGATAAATACGTTATTTAAGATCTAAACGCGGACTTATAATTGTACTGCTGACCGAATATTTTCCAAGTCTTAGAAACAACCACAACTAACAAAATACACCGTCTTTAGAAAGAAGATGTATCAGCTCTAGCGTCCTATATCACAGATAAGACACATGCCCTCGCTGTTATGAGATTCGAACGTAACTCTGTCAATAATGCGTCCATTAAGTAATCATAATAACCTGTCAATCTCGTGAATATTATGAACAAAATGACATCTTTTCTGCTAAAGAATAGAACTAACACAGTTGATGACATTTCTGGGCCAGACACCAGATATCTGTAATGCAGCGCAGTGCGCTGGTATTATATATTTTGATATTAGACGCGCAATACCAGACGCCACCTGCTAAGATATGAAATCTGTATTGTAAATAGTATCTTTGGTAAATTAATTGTTAGCCAGAGTGGTCAAATTGCGAACTAAATTAGCCTAACGAAGAACTGCGCCGCCACGCGATCATCGCAGGCATATTGTGCAACGCTCTCTTGTTATATCAATGCCAGCAAACATGTTGCACCAACCACGTGGAAATACACACGGGCTTCGCTGATCGTTTGTTTCTACGAAATATATTATACATGTAATGTACATAATATACTTGAAAGAGCGAAATCTCCACAAGGATGAAAGCGTTCTGCCGAGTTGTAAATGAGTAGTATCTACGAGAAGTCGCTGCGACTTATATTTTCATTCTGTCGTTTACTGGTACATTTATGATCACGTATGATATCAAATAACTAGAACATGAAGAATCACGCATTTGAACACGCATTCACAAACTTTTGACAAAAGTTTAATATAATAACACACTACAAAATTTAGAGTAAACATAATTCAGTGGAATATGGCAAAATTACATGAAAAGAGAAATCCACCATGTTGATTATGGATGAGCTAAAAATATGAAATTTTGTTTTACGCGGTGCCTGACATCACAAAATTGGTAAACTACTTTCAGAGCCAGAATATGTTCCTCGCACATTCGCGTTCCATGCAATGGTTGTCCTTTGCGCATATCTGCGCAGACGCTGCAAAACCAGTGCTACAATATAATAAGATGAGGTCTTCGCCTGTAGCTAGAAACCCGCGTTTCTTCACGCGATACTGACACTCATCAGCGTATAACGCGTGCCTCTTTTTCACGCTTTATAAGAAATAATATTTGTCGTTGGCTCATAAACAGCAGTGGTTAAACATATTGTTTAAAGAAATCTATTTCCGTTATTAATACATAGTTAGCTCCGTAAATGACGCTGGGTATTACGACCCGTCATTATGCCTTAAATCCGAGTAAGTTAGAAACTACCTAAATAACTGTTCGAATGAAACGCAATACTGCAATAACCAAGCGACGCGATCCAGCTCTATATATGCAGTACGTCTGGATAAATACGTTATTTAAGATCTAAACGCGGACTTATAATTGTACTGCTGACCGAATATTTTCCAAGTCTTAGAAACAACCACAACTAACAAAATACACCGTCTTTAGAAAGAAGATGTATCAGCTCTAGCGTCCTATATCACAGATAAGACACATGCCCTCGCTGTTATGAGATTCGAACGTAACTCTGTCAATAATGCGTCCATTAAGTAATCATAATAACCTGTCAATCTCGTGAATATTATGAACAAAATGACATCTTTTCTGCTAAAGAATAGAACTAACACAGTTGATGACATTTCTGGGCCAGACACCAGATATCTGTAATGCAGCGCAGTGCGCTGGTATTATATATTTTGATACATGATAATTTTTACTTTTTAGAAGAATTACAACCATTTGAATATACATTCTTATAAGTTATTAAAAATGTGCGATCAAAATAATTCATTTTTTGTTAATGTTTCCACATCATTAAATTTTTACTATTTAATGAGTAATATAACAATATTATATATAAATTAATAAATTATGATATGCTAATATATTATCTAATATTTATAAAGTTTTAATAAGTCCACTTCACAACTTATTTTAAGTCATAACTTGAGTTTATCAAAATATTTTAGGTAAGGTAATTAACTCATACAAAAATTTGGTGTTTGAACTTGGTCCCTTTTTCCGAGTTATGAATCTCGACCAATATAGTATAAATACAATAAATTATATTATACAAATACTAAGACAATATTAATATGGTGCTAAAGAAAATATAGTTATATATATTATGTCAATATAATAAGATGAAAAATTTAGTAACATAAAATAATTGAAATATGTAATATTTTAAATTATCGAAAGCATAAATTTATATTTGGTTATGCGGTTAGTAGTTTTGCATAACTTCAAATGTTTAATATAATTCAATCTTGTTAAATTAATTATATTAATTTCAATAATAAATATCTCAAATAAAATTGGGGTGATTAAGCTCGGCGGCCAACGTTAGAGCTGAAGTGGCATTGCTGGAATACCAGCTTTGCTTAGTGTGATCGATGATGGATTCATTCGGTTGCGCTTATATTAATTTCAATATTTCGATATTAATTTCAATAATAAATATCTCAAATAAAATTGGGGTGATTAAGGTAATTTAATTTTCTATTAAGCAAGTATGCTCTTTAAATACTTTTTAGTCTTTAAATTAACGAAGCCGCTTATCACTTGAACCTGGATCTCAAGTAAAATATCGATTTTAAACAGACGCCACCTGTTAATATGATGTTTAATGAATATTTAGATAAATAAATAAATGAATGTACTTTCTTCTATTGTAACAGTTTATAAATTAATTAATAATTAGTTTGATAATGCATGCTTTTAAAATATAATGGTTAATGGTAAATAATTTTAGTATTGCTAAAAGCTAAAATAGATGAATAATGTTTTGCTGAATACTAATATTACAATGTTTTAACAGTAATAATAAGATAAAATACATAATATTTTTAAAAATACTAATATTATTTAGAATACATAGATTTATATTTCGCTACACCTGAAACTACTATTAGGCCACTTCGACTTCATTTAACTAATAACTATTGCATTTAACGAAATAATACAACTGAAAAATATCGTGCCTGATAACAGACTATACAAATTCGACCATAAATTCCTCATTAAAGATAACAATCTAACAAGAGACTCAAACGGTGACCTAAAAACCCGCCCAATTGCATGCGCAGAACAACTCCTTAATGTGCTACACCGCATTGTTAAAAGAAGAATTCAAAAGGATCTTGTAATTGACCCAAACTAATATGTAAACCAAGCTTGCGGCCAACTACAAGCTAAACTCAAAGTGGCATAAGCAATAAAAAACGGCTTCACCATTATAAACTTCGATGTCAAATCAGCCTTCAACAGCTTAAGACACGACATCCTAGCTAGAAACTTAAACGGAAATAATGTAGGTCCCGCAACCCATAAATACATTATGTATGCAACAAAAGCCCGATGGAGCGACCATGTAAAAGATATAAAAGTTGGAGTGAGTTAAGGCTGTCCGCTCGCCATGCATTTATTTGCAAGCGTGATTTCTGAGCTAATTTACCGCATTAATCAGAAACCAGCAGACGAAGAACGCTTCATGGTTGCAATCGGCTATGCAGATGACATACTAATCATGGTCACCCCTGGAAGAGAAAAAGATGCGATTAGGATTGCTATAGCCGAATACGAAAGACTGAAACTTGAGGTGAACACCAACAAAACATCAAGCAACGATAAAACGTTATTCGAAAACAATTCAGGAATTGTCACATATCTCGGGCAAGAATTCGGTCAAGACGCAAAACCATTGACGGATCAAATACTAGCAAACGTACAAGAAAGAATAGGAAGCCTATTTGATCTTGATATCTCATTACACAACCGATACACATTATACGAAAAATGTATCCTAACATGTGCAAACTATGGACCACTTGTAGATGTATGCGACGATACGCAAGAGAATATCAAGAAATATCTCTAAATAGACGATGAGCTAATTAAAGGTCTCCGGAAAATTATAGAAGTTAACGTGCCTAAAGAAGAACTGATGCGGTTTGCTCTATCCCACAAATGTAAAGGTGGAGCTCATTAAATATACCCAGGACAACACTACAACCTCATGAAATAAGACCAGTACGAGAAAGAACGACTCATAAACGAACTCGAAGGCGAAACACTGGATAAAATTGGACATGACGAGGATAACGAAGCTAATTCTAGACAAAGAAAACTGGCCAGAACGTTCCTCTCCAAAACAAGACAAGATGGAGTCGACTACGAGAATAAGTTCGGCACCTACGATGAAATAACACCTCGTATAGCGTATACCCTTCAAAACTATAGAAGACAACTCCCTAACGAAGCTTTCCGTTACCTGACCAACACCAGGTTCGTCAAAGAAAAGGAAGACCTAATCCCAACATAATGTCCAAACTGTGGCGGAAAGAACTCGCCATACCATGAAACGAACTGCAAAAAGGCTCAAGAATACCACATAGGTGTTCACGATAAAATTGTTGATCACATCGAACAAGTCTTAAGACAATACAAGGCAGTAAAAGTCTCAAAACAAAATCACAACCGCCTATATGACGGTATAAAACCTGACATTGCGATAAACTATCGCGGCGAAAGAATCTACCTAGACGTTGGGGTCACGTGGTACAAAGAAAAGTACTATAAAGCAAAGGTCAAACACTACTAAGGTTATGAGGCCAAAATCATACCAATTATAGTGGGCAAAAACTGTACGCTACACAAGGAAAGCCACTTGTTTTTAAAGGAACTGAAGGTAAACATGCAAACATTCTACGCCGAGATTGGATATAAAATCTCGAGGTACGCTCAAATGTGTAACAACTCACTCTACAAAAAGCGAAATCTTGAAAAGGAAACAAACCTTGAAGAAGCACCGATTGGCAAGCTGGACATGAATAAATTCGCTCCTCTGGCAGACTTGGGAGAAGATAACGATAAAAGCGAAAAAGAACCTATCGAAAAATTCTTATTCCAACAAAACAAATGGAATAACTCTCACGTCTCATAAAGTGACAGCTACACATTCACATCCCAGATGGGCGAAAATAAGAGAAGGAAGAGCAACCATCAAAAAGCCAATACATCGGTAAGGCAAATAAATCGGCAAAACAAGTTCGCGTCACTGAACTCAGAGGACTCCAGCTCCAATAGTGGAAACTTCTCGCACTACCAAGAGCAGCCGCACAGGAAGGAATAAAATACTCATCGAACCGATCATCGGAAGCCTGATAAAGTGGACTACAGTGCTATATCGGAAGCCTCTGAAGCACTTCAATCTCTGATCTAATCATGCTCAAGTTCAATGAAAAAATCCTTCAAACAAAACAACCAATCTCTCAGATCACAAAAACAAACTGAACACAACAAGAAAAACAAGAAAAACAACCAGAGCAACACGGAATAAAGCAAACCAAAAGGCTCTCAACAAAACCAAAGCAAGAAGAATTAAATTAAAGAACTCGTCAAATCATTTAACAAAATTCTTAACGGCAACCAAAAACCAAAAGGAAACTCATTCACTGGATAACAGAATCACAACAGCTCCCAAAAATAACGAGCAACAACTGATCAAAACCCATACATCTACATCAAATAATGTGAGATGAACAACTGCTTCGATCGCAAACAACAAAACAAAAACAATGATGCTTACAAGAAAAACTGGAAGAAACACTCTTGGAACCAAGCAGACGTAGTCTAAAAGCTAACGAAAGTTTTACAAAAAACTCTGAAACAACAAGGCAACTACTTCGATCGAAACAACAACAAATTCAACAACAACTAAGGGAAACTGTTCAACTCCCTAAACGAATACAGATACAATGATATTAAATCAAAACGCAACGATGACTCATTCATGTACGTCAAAATACCAATAGGCTAGACCAACTTCAGCAAACAAAACAAAGGCGGAAACAAGTCGTTTGGAGGTTATAAGTAAGGAAACTTCAACCAAAAATTCATATGAGGAGCTAGGCAGCTGTCATATTGACTAAATAATTGCTATCTGAACTGGCTCCGTGAGGGGCCATGATAACTGGATCGTGTACCAAAAACTGATAGATTAAAAAGTATAAGCAAACATTGAAGAAGCAAATTGAAGAGAAAAATTGAATCACTAGATTGATTATTAAGTAGAGAAAAATATTCTGCCATCTAACGATGGTATTTTATAGCGTGTGTGTAGAGGCACATGTTATGAGCTAAGATAGCTCTCAGTTACGCGTGTGGAAATGGGGATTTCGGATGCTGAGTGAGGACTATTATTTAGAATACATAGATTTAAAGCGTTATTAGTAACAATAATAATTTTGCAGTGTTTGGGTTCAATTAAGAAATATAAAAAGTATTACAAACAACTATTAATGTCACCATTGGTTTTGATACATATAAAAGTGCATTGATGTGCTTTTAATGTGATATGTAAATTGAAAACTCTGAATTAATCTTTATAGCAACAGGATATATATTGTCAACCGTTATGTACACTGCTAGATAATAGCTGTAATTAATAAATACTTCTGTTCAACACAGATTTATAAGTTAATATTCTGCAGGATTAATAATAAATATTACATAAGAAATGACCGATTTTTCATTAATCAATGTTAATCTCCTTGGTACTAATTTATTACCAAATGCTATCACCTGTATACTTGTCTATTAATTAAATCTTGAAATAAATGTTAAAGTGGAGTAAGTTAACTCATGCTTCCAATATTAATAAATTGCTGATGTAAATCCACACCAGTTAATTTTATCGCTACCTTTAACTGCTTAATGTCTCACAATATGCAATAACAATTATTATGTGTACGGCATCTGTGTTTCATTGTTAGTTAACGGAAACTATATGCAAATAAATAACTCATATAGTTGTGTAGATCCATTTGTATTTGATGGTTCCTAATGTGTGTGTAAATAATATCATGTACTCAATAATTCGTAGTGTGTTAATGTTGCATAATCTTTAACTACTATTTTAAATACCATTTCAACTTGTTCGAATTAACAACTTGAAGCAAATGAATTATTAGTAGCCATATAGAATTTGGATAACAATTTATAAAGTAATTAAAGTACGTTAAATACATTAATTTAATAATAATTTAATTAGTCTGAAGAACATATATTAACTATTACAAAGAATCTTAATACACAATTGATAAATAATGCTAAAGAACTTGATTAACGAATATACGATAATGCTTCATTTTTAGTTTCTGCTATAACTGTTAACAATGTTAATTTATAATAAGCCATAAATGCAAGTAAATATTCTTTGGAAACATAAATATAAAATCTTAATAATAGTTTTAGCAATACACTCTAAAATGTAAATTTATCAGTTATAAATTTAAACGCTAATACAATAAATAATATAACAAAGATTAATTAAGATGTTGTTAATTTATAAGCATAAACATAACAACAATTAAATATATCATACAATAATTTGAATCAAAGATTAAATGATAACTTTACTATTAAAAGTTAATAAATGTAGCAACTGCTAGATTAATTTAATAATCTTAAATACATGGTTTATAATACTGAAGAGTACGAACTGTAGTTTCAGTGCTAGCAATAGCTCTACACTTTCAAAACCTATGAAGTTGCATCAGCCACTAATGTAATTCAAAGCACAGACTTTGCATCTGGTTTCGTATTTAGCACTCAGGTAATTTAAAATGCGTTCATAAATATTTAATCTATTGGTTCGACTTACACCTTATTCTAAACCCAGAACTGGTTTTTAAACCTTAAAATCCAGCTAGACAATATTACATTTGGAACTGGGGCGATGATCACTCCTGGATAATAATTAAGAATTAATCAAATGAGCATCATTTAAAAAGCTGGGACTTAAATTAGTGTAAATTCTGGAGCAGTTTTTAGTATTCTTCAGTAAACTGGACAGTAAACAGAGCTCACGAACTTGGTTTTAAATATTTCAATGGACCCAAGTTCAACTGGAGCATTAAACTTGGTTGGTTAAATAAACGGTTTGTTCACAATGAAGGGGTATCAAATATTTGGTAGTTACTACAGCACAAATTAAATTACTTTAGGTGTTGCTGAGGTGGGAAATAGCAACATTATATTACAATATATTATTATTACTCCATCACAATTTATGTGTGGAAACTTATCATCGTATCTACTTTCTAGTGTTAACACTAGTACTGTTCTTATACATCATATCGTTATAGAATTGGGAAATAACACGAATAAAATTATCTTAACTTCAATAAATACTACTGAATAAAATTATTAAGCTTTTGGCGGTTTACTCCTTTATTAAAATTAATCTAATACTGAAATATAAGACATTACATTAGATTTGAATAATGAATGGGCGACCTAATTTGTTTACTATAGTGGTCAAATGATAGGATATACTAATAACAGTAATACTACTATTAAATCTATTTGTGCGAAGGAATTAATCTATACAAGTTTAAACACTATATATGAATTATTTGGATTGATTGGTTACTATAATGGTATTTTACATATTTAATATATGAATGTAAATTAAATATATTAAAATGGTATACATAATTCAGCAGGTGTTATTGGTATTTCAAATGGGACTTCAACAAATTTAATAAATATCAACATAATTATGAATTTAAGCAATAAAGGTGACAGAGTTGGAGCTTTAGCTGGTTGTTTAAATGCAGATATTAATATATTATACAATATAATAATTAAAAAGTCAGAGTTATCAGCTGAATATTGCGGAGGCTTAATAGCAGCATTAAGTTCGTCTGTTTTCATGAGTTAAGTTAGTGTAAGTTAATCCATTATATATGTTAATAGTACAAAAAATGGTGCTAATTCTTATGTAGGTGGTATATTTGCTTTGGTAACTAGTAATATAAGTATACAACAATGCAATGTATTTGATTTAAACTTATATGCAAATTCTAGTAGTGATTGGACATTAGCTGGTGGTATTGTTGGAGATTTTTACTGCACAAATGCGACCATTAACTAAGTTACTGTTAAATATTGTAAAATATGTGCATCTGGATCAGCTGCACAAACAAGTTCTGCAGGTTTAAGTGCATGGTAATTTAATGGTATGATAAATATTTCGGATTCTTGTGTTAAAGATACAAGTATATATTCATTAAGTGATAATTAAATAGCTAAGTCTGGAGGACTTTTGGGATATGTTAGTGGATAACCATCTTATATATCAAACTCTTATGTTAGTTCAATAATAATTAAAGTTACTGGAAATACGAAGTAGACAGGAATGATCTAGGGTTCTTCTACAGAAAATATATTAACCGCAATTGGAGTATACACCGATGGGATAAACTATATAAACGATGTACAAATTATTAATTGTGCCGACGTTATAAGTAATTCTTCAGAAAATGGATGCTGAATGAAATATTACTATATATTTATCATTGTTTTTAGAACATTTTATAACTTTAAACACATGACAATATTTTTATAAATAATCAGCAAGGAGCATTTATTTTATAATATGTTATATATGAGCAAATATGTGCGACGAAAATTAAGTTTACATTTTCACTTCTTAAATGAATTTGAAATTAATTTTTTTATGTAATGACTAAATAATATTGTATTAATAGTTTAATAAAATCGCACTCATTACTCTAATCGAGCACCATACAAAATTTAGAACTTTAAAATATTTATTAATCCCAATTCAAATGTTGTAATTTTAGTTTCCAGAATTTGAAAACTATGAAAAATATAAATGTTTGTACTTTCAGCAATTGAACTAATATCTAGCATGAATAATTCCTTAAATTATTCATATTCTATAATTTTAATCATTAAATTTACAGGGCATCAATAACGTTGTAAAATAGAAACAAATAAAATCGATATTATACTTGAGATCCAGGTTCAAGTGACAAGCGGCTTCGTTAACTAAAAGAGCATACTTGCTAAACTGAAATTTCGCCGCATTTAATTCCTGAGATGCGGCTCGGCCAAATCGGTTGCGGAAGGTAAAATCCCCCGATTCAAAGTGCTGAGCTGGCATCGTCGAGGATCAGTATGGCTAAGGGCATGCCATCAACGAGCCTTCAGGATTGGAAAGCGGAAACCGCTTCATTGCTTCCTTAGAAACGCAGATGGTACGACGCAGGTGGATTCCCGTATAGATCGGCTTGCACGAAGCAGCCGCGTTACGCCCCCTGGATGCTTGTACCCGAGTCGTTGGTTGCCTTGGCTGCGGAGGTGCGCCTAACGTACATAGGTGTGTCTAAAACTAATGATCATTCGCGTGAACTTATAAAAGACTGAATTGAACTAACAAAAAACTGAACTATGTAAGTAGGTAACTAAACAAACATTAACGAAAGACTAGAAGAAAAAGCTCCAAATATAATATCAGAAAGAAATATCTCTAAATAAAATATAATCTCTAAACTTACCAAGGAAAAGACCAAGAAAATTAACCCAATAAAGGCGCAAGACTGATTGACTCGTTCTTCTGAAGGCGCTATTTTGACGAATAGGAATACCTTTGATGCCCTCAAAGTATAGAGTATACACGAAAATTAAGTGAGTGGGATATATAGTTTAAAGACATGAAAATAATTTTTAAAATAATTGAGATAGGAGGAAATGAAAATAATAATGTGAGTAATGGTTGATATCTGTGACAGAATTATAATTTTGTAGATTTTATTCAACTTTAAAATTTACCCATTTCTATCATTTATTTTTGTGTTCTAACTATTACACAAACAATGTGATTATTCTTATAATTGATTCAATCTGTTAAGCCTAGTTATAATTATATCCAATTCATTTTAGCTTATTTAATGTTACATTAATGATCAACATCAAATAATACAATATTCTTAACAACTTATTTGAAGTTTAATATCGTTTCCTAGAAATTTTAAAGTTCAAGTGGCAAGCGCTTTTTAACACAAATTATCTCTTGTAGAATTTATTATATTTTGATAATTGTTTATTTTATTGTTTGATATAAGAGAACAAAATAGTCATGGCGGGGGTTAGTGATTTGCATAGTCATGAACTTTTAGCATAAAATATAAATATTACATTACTTCTAAATCTGTCAAATTTTAAAAATATAAAATTGTAACAGCATAAAATTCACGTAAAAATAGCAAGCATATTGCGGAATTTATAGAAATTGATTTACATTAAAATTGTAATATTTTTGAAATTTCCACATCAATTTAAACACTTTTGTTTTTAATCCACTCCATTAGTAAAAATATGAGATTTGTGCCATTGTAGTACGTATTTGAACGACATGACTATTCTAATCTTAAAGTCGAAGTTGCCCTTAAAATAAAAGTTGCTTTGTAAGAGTTAACTTTATGAACATTTAAAGATTTAACTTTACAATAAATGCACTCCTGAATATTTAAATTCTCTATCCTGAATTTCAGTATTTTAGGAAAAATCATGGGGATCAAGTGCAAACAGCTAGTAGTCAATGTTTCTATTTTAAGTTATTTATTCAATTTATTTTGCTTCAGCTGGAAGCAACAAAATTATTGTTAGAACACTTAAGTAATATGGTGCCCGAATGCAATAATATATCAGAATGTAATAATATATCAGAAAAATGAATATCACTGGTATGTTTGACGAATTCAAAATTTACCCAGTATAATTACAAATTGAATTAAAATACTGTTGTTCTAAATAATAAGTAGCGGTGGGTTCCAACGAAAGAGGTAATTTACTATTGTGCCATTGTATATTCATCAACGTCAATTTCAACCTTACCTCCAGCATAAAATTTTGAGGGATCAGATTAAGCCGTATTTTTGAGGTTTCGTGTCCTACAATAACATATTTGGGATTCCAAAACATCTTATTAATAAAATACTGATGGCAATGAAGACAATTGTAGTTAGTCTCTAAAGTCCACTCCGAACTCAAGATTTATAATAAAATAAAAGTAAACCAGTTACCAATAGTCGCCCTAAATTGAAAAATTACTTCGTATCATAATTGCATATATTAGCCCTATTTTGAGACTTACTCAAATAATTTTATGTTTTGAACAATAAATTTAATATAATAATAGTTATTCTCTCAAGCTGACTAGCTTGGTAACTAATACTGATGCAATTGCAGTTTAAACTGGTGACTTCAATAATAACATTGAAGCCACACAAAACAATTAAAATATCAAAAGTTCTTAAAATGTTCCAAGCTAGATTGATTTAAATGCCAAAAATGTGTTAAAAACTTTTCGTTAAAAAATTAAGAATTTATTACATTGCCCATTGTTTAAATTGATGTGGAAATTTCAAAAATATTACAATTTTAATGTAAATCAATTTCTATAAATTCCGCAATATGCTTGCTATTTTTACGTGAATTTTATGCTGTTACAATTTTATATTTTTAAAATTTGACAGATTTAGAAGTAATGTAATATTTATATTTTATGCTAAAAGTTCATGACTATGCAAATCACTAACCCCCGCCATGACTATTTTGTTCTCTTATATCAAACAATAAAATAAACAATTATCAAAATATAATAAATTCTACAAGAGATAATTTGTGTTAAAAAGCGCTTGTCACTTGAACTTTAAAATTTCTAGGAAACGATATTAAACTTCAAATAAGTTGTTAAGAATATTGTATTATTTGATGTTGATCATTAATGTAACATTAAATAAGCTAAAATGAATTGGATATAATTATAACTAGGCTTAACAGATTGAATCAATTATAAGAATAATCACATTGTTTGTGTAATAGTTAGAACACAAAAATAAATGATAGAAATGGGTAAATTTTAAAGTTGAATAAAATCTACAAAATTATAATTCTGTCACAGATATCAACCATTACTCACATTATTATTTTCATTTCCTCCTATCTCAATTATTTTAAAAATTATTTTCATGTCTTTAAACTATATATCCCACTCACTTAATTTTCGTGTATACTCTATACTTTGAGGGCATCAAAGGTATTCCTATTCGTCAAAATAGCGCCTTCAGAAGAACGAGTCAATCAGTCTTGCGCCTTTATTGGGTTAATTTTCTTGGTCTTTTCCTTGGTAAGTTTAGAGATTATATTTTATTTAGAGATATTTCTTTCTGATATTATATTTGGAGCTTTTTCTTCTAGTCTTTCGTTAATGTTTGTTTAGTTACCTACTTACATAGTTCAGTTTTTTGTTAGTTCAATTCAGTCTTTTATAAGTTCACGCGAATGATCATTAGTTTTAGACACACCTATGTACGTTAGGCGCACCTCCGCAGCCAAGGCAACCAACGACTCGGGTACAAGCATCCAGGGGGCGTAACGCGGCTGCTTCGTGCAAGCCGATCTATACGGGAATCCACCTGCGTCGTACCATCTGCGTTTCTAAGGAAGCAATGAAGCGGTTTCCGCTTTCCAATCCTGAAGGCTCGTTGATGGCATGCCCTTAGCCATACTGATCCTCGACGATGCCAGCTCAGCACTTTGAATCGGGGGATTTTACCTTCCGCAACCGATTTGGCCGAGCCGCATCTCAGGAATTAAATGCGGCGAGAACGAGAAGCGCAACCGAATGAACCCATCATCGATGCTCATCATACTAAGCAAAGCTTGTATTCCAACAGTGCAACTTCAGCTCTTACATTAGACGTCGAGCTTAATCGTTCATATACCTATATTAAATTATATTATTAACTGTTAATTATCTGAATGATATTCATCTCTTAATATTTATTTATTTAAACTGTTTCACTCGTTTATTCGAATAATGTTCTATTTTAACATAATATTCAATAGATTCATAGTATAATTAATTATATGGAATAACTTAAACTTGAAATACACATGCAACATGTCATATTAACAACAAAAGTAATTAACATGCGTAGGAGGCTATCAATGTTGAAAGTTATATAATTCTGATTGGTTATTAGGTTATTCACTATTTGACTATATTTTTAATAACATTCTATTACCACTTCACCTCCAAAGACTCCAAAATCAATATTTTATCAAAATATCAATTAGTACTAAAAGCCTTAAATTTAAGAACACTTAAGTTTGAAAGCATTAATATAATTTTTTGCAATATAGGTTGTAATCTTTAATCTTTAATCATGAAAACAAAATTCATTTAAAACCTACTATTTATTAAAGCCATTCCTTAATCCATTGCGCGGTGTAGCAGACTTTATTAACTGAACTCATAGGTTAACTGACAAGTTACTTTTAAAAATTAAATGACAACTTGTCCAAAATGTTGTTCAAAATACAAAATTATATTGGGCTTGAAAGCATTCAATAACATCAGATACTCAATATATAGAAAATACATGATGTTTGAACTGCTTTCAAATTGTTTCATGAATATCCATAAATGAGAATCAATAAATGTACTTCAAATCACTCATTTAAAATCATTACAACACATTTTATGCTACAAGTCGTTAATAAATATTTGTAAAAATACATAATAGTAAGCAAATAATAACTGGAAAGAGTTATTGATAACTCTAATTAATCTACTTAAGTGTAATTTCATTATTGGCAAGAAGACCTATATTAATAACCTCAAATATACAATGTGGTGTTTGTACTCTATAGCTGAGATATTTACTGGGCAATCTCTTAGGATTTATTTATGATGAATAACTTCATATAAGTATTGAAAATTGGATCCAAAAGAATATGAGCTTCACTGAATCTTTGCAGCCGACTCCTTCTAACAGTGATAACTTCTAGCCTAAATTATTCAGAAAATTTGGTTAAAGTTGCTCGTTTTCAATAATTCGCAAAAATACCTGTTTGAAGATACAATGAATACAATGAATAAACTACTGAAAAGATTTGACTACAGCTAATAAATAAGCTATTATCATGAGTGAGTATTAATTATATTTCCCCGAAAATATCATTTATCGTAACAACCACTTCAAATACGCATGTTCATATTATATCACAGATAAGTCCTTGATTCAACTCCATTTAATTATAAAAGTACCGTTTATCAAACTCTTTGAATAATAAGTTTAAATATTACATCAATTGGTAGTAGTCGTCAATTGGAGTGAAATTAATAGAATTACAAATGATAGTATAGTTATTTTGACATTTACTATTTTACACTATTATGATTTGCTCCGACCCTCTAAAGCCTGTGTTGCTTTTAAATTATTATATATTTCCACTTCTTACTAGCACGTTTTAAGATGCTATTTTTAAAACAATTTTAGCAAAAAGATATTGTAATAATACATAAAAGCTAGTAATGACAAAAGAAACTTATAAGTATATATTATAATGCATTAATTTACTCACATTTAGTTAAATTCGTCATTATTATATTGTTCTAGTGTTTAAACATTTTAATAATCATGTTTGAAGTGGTTAATTAATCCCGAGAGGCCTATCACCTTTTGACTTTAAAATACGAATGGTAACATTTATTCACACTTCCCCAAAATGACTAGGCGCTTTTTACATATAATTACCACACTGCAGTTAAAAATATAATGAGAAAAATATGTTAAATAGTCCTCACTCAGCAACCGAAATCCCCATTTCCGCACGTAACTGAGAGCTATCTAAGCTGTTAAGTTAAATATAAGACGAATAAATTATATTTAAGGTAATAAACTAATGATCATTCGCGTGAACTTACAGTTCCTGTACAGAAGACCGAACTAGTATAAACGAAAGTTAAGTGAGTGGGATATTTAAATAAATAAAATATAATTATAACGGAATGTCATTTGAACATGTCCGTTTTTGGAACCATTTACACAACTTCATTTGGTTGTATCTTCTGTTTCTTCTTCAAAACGATGATTACAATCGCAATTACAAGCAGAACGACCAACGGAATTCCAACGACCAGCCCAATAATGAGCCCAGTTTTGTTTGAAAAATCTTTGCAGATTCCGTAAAGTAAAATAAATAAATTATCACAATAATTATAGTCATTTTTACACTATTATGATTTGATTTCCGACCCTATAACTGACTAACATGTTAAACTTTCACTCACTTCTCTTTCTTGTCCTTCTGTCCGTATTTTCTGTCCTTCATTTCCTTTCTCTGTCTGCCGATGATGGCGTCGATTCTAGGCATCACCCGGAGTCCGTAGCTTTTGCTCAGCTTCTCAACCTCTAGTTTGGCGATATCGAAAATTTTCCTCAGGCTGTGGTTGGCGTAGGCTAGGCAGCAGTCTCTGAACGCAGCTTGAGCCAATGTGGCCAGGTTGTAGTTCATGCTCACCGTTTTTTCCATTTCCTCTTGAACGTTGATTATTTTCTTGGTGGGGAACTCGAACTCGCTCAGAACGAGTCCGATTTCTGAGAGCATTTTCACGAATCCGGTTTCAGTTTCAGATAGGAATAAAATTCCAGTTCCTTTTCTTGAGGTTGTTCCTCTGCACGCACGTCCGGCTCTGTGAACGTAGGACTCGATTGAATCTGGGGGATCAAATTGGATGATGTAGTCCACGTCTGGGATATCCAGGCCACGTGCGGCCACATTTGTGGCGATAAGTACACCCGATTCTGCCTTGGAGAACTGCTCAGCAACGTTAGTTCTTTGAGCTTATTTGAGTTTGCCGTAGATGCAGTGCACGTCGTCGAGGTTGATGTAGCGGAGGAAGTTCGAGTAGAACTCGACTGAGGCGCAGGTGGACATGAAGACGATTATTTTCTGGTTTTTGTTCTTCTTGATGAAGGTGTAGAGGAGGAGGAATTTGAGGTCTGGAGGGCAGACGATGTAGCCCTGGGTGAAGTTCACGCGCGTGGTGAAGGTGGAGTGCTCGTCGGCGTCAAGCTTGACCAGGTTCTCTTTGAGAACTAGGTTCTTGAGCTTGAGCACGCGGTCGGAGAGGGTGGCTGAGAAGAGGGCGGTTTGGCGGGTTTCGGCGTTCGGGAGCACATCTAAAAGTTAAGAGATTTCCTCCTCGAAACCAAGATCCAGGAGCAAATCGGCCTCGTCGAAGATGATCAAGAATAAATGAGAGAACTTAAAGCCAATTGAGTTCGCAATGTGGTCACGAAGACGGCCTGGAGTGGCTATTACCAAAGAGCAGCCCTTCGCGAGCTTCTCAGTCTCCTTCTGCAGTGAAGTACCACCAACTGCAAGACCAATCTGAATCCTGTCCTGAGCGAGCTCCTTAGCAACCTTGTAAAGCTGGAGGGCAAGCTCACGAGTGGGAGACATCACAATTACACCAGTACCGTTACGTGGCTTCATCTACGCTCTGTAAATCAAATCCAACGCAGGTAACAAGAAGGCGATTGATTTACCAGAACCGGTTTTAGCCTTAACAGCAACGTCGGAACCGGCCAAAATATGCGGAATGGCCAAGTCTTAAACTTTGGTCATGTATTCTATGTTTTGTTTGCTCAAGGAATCCAATAACATTGGAGCCAGAGGTAAATCTGCGAATTTTGTTGATGACTGTATGTCTGACGGAATATTGATCGTTACTTCTGGAACGTCTGTCATTTTTACATGAAGAAATGAAGTGGAAATTTAATTAATATTGCATATAACTGTTCAATGTTTAAAATTTGTATTTTAATTATTAAATGAAATCATGTTTCAGTTTTCTAACACGTAACATTCCACACGTAACATTACTCAACATACCATAACTGGTAATAGTTAGTTTTAGTTGTTACGGTAGATCATCGTCCTGTGACGTTGTATTCGTAAATACAATATTACAAATCCAAGTTCAAATGTATAAATGAATTCAGGGTTAAATGTTGTATATATAGGTCGGGGAATGATTTGGAAATGAATGAAATGTTAAATAAACAATTCTACTTTGCTTTATTGTGAGGTCAATGCTCTTATTTCTATATGTACTGTATTCTCCCTGTTAAAGGGGGGTTACTTGCTTCCTAGACCACTTTTTCTGATTTCCGGCATTTCATAGGGTCTAAGCTATCATAATTGATTTGAAATAGATTTAATTTCAAAATAATACAGATATTACGTAATTGTATATATTTTACATAATTATATTAAATTACCGCTCCAATCATAATTCATAAAGAAATATTTACAAGTATTAATACATTATAATATATTTTAAATGTACTAATCTTCAATATTATATAATAGATCTTACTAAATTTGATAATTATAATATTTAATCGAAAATACTTTACTATTGTAGCAATATTTATGAATATTAACCAATAATAGACGAACTACACTCATTGAGTGTGGAACAAGGCTTCATATATCGCCATATTACCAGGTTTGGTCTCACCGAATTACTGTTTAAATTATTTCCACCCCAGAACAGAAAATGTTTAAATAAACAACAAGTTAACATGATGACACTAAACAATTCCAGTCTCTCTAAATGATGTTTAAAATACATGTAATTTACTATTAGCTACTCATTTGATCCAGTAAAATTAGTTAGAAAATAATTCAAATAATTCTAAACATTTAGATAACTCGGTGTGAAGTTCAACTCAAATAATTTGTTACAAAATGTTGGTATACCAATATTCCGCAAAGAAAAAGATATAGAGAGGCAATTAGCTACTAAGAAATATAAACATTATAAATTTGATGAATACTTGCACTTAGCTTGAGATATAGACTATATCCTGACTTTGGGAACGATTTTATGAGCTAGTTTTAAGTTATATTCCAGTAGAAAGCTGTTGATATTAGAATATAGATTAATTCCAGAATGAAATCAGGAATTAGTAGGTACATAAGGAGACAAATGATGGACGCGAGGAGTAAAACGAACAACTAGCGAAATTTAGAAGTAATATTACATAGAATTCCACAATACCGTACAAAATTGCCAACAATTGCAAATTATCTTGGCTGAACACGATTTATCGTACTGAGTTTGCTTAAACTTCCATCAACAGCTTTTAGACGAGTTGTTTTAATCCTATTTACCATAAATAACTCTGTCTCACGCTAACTCCCGCTTTATGGAATTTTTAGAGTTAAGCACGAGTAAAAGAGGCTATTTAAAATATTGTAAGTAAATATAATTGTAGCTTTAGACTAATTACAAGTGCTAACGCTATTAAATATTCAGAAAGACAAAATAAGCTCATATTAACTACTAAAATTAAGATGTTTGTAAATTTTCTTGAACAATGGAGCTTAGACTTTGTAATGACCTTCAGAAAGATTCGTACCAGGGCTGAAGTTTAGAAAATGATGGAGATCTTTGAAACAAATGAATTCTCAAAATCCGAATTTCCACTTTTTACGGTTTAAAAAATCTTAGCTAAGAAGGACGAGCTTGCACAAATCGATTATTCTCAGGGTAAGCAAAAACTAGCGAAGTTGAAAGAAATTACAAAAAGCTTGTTATCCCTCAACATATTGTCCTTGGTTATGTCAAGCAATATTTCATAATAAAAAACTTGAAATACTTTCATATTATTGTCGCTTTTCATATCAACGCAACAACTGGACTAATTTTGCATTGACTAAAACTGTCTGTCGATAAATTTTATGTGCTCACTCTTTACTCAACTACAAGCCAATAAACACAACTTGATGGTCGATTTTGTCTTTCTTTTGATCTTTGCGATTCAACCAAATTCTCATATAAATCTCAATAAAGTTTGTGTATTGAATAATAATTTTAATAAATTTGATTAAATCCTCTCAGGCAGACCGCGTTGGTAACTAATACTGAAGCTATTGAAGGCAGGTTGCATTAATTAATTAAAATGAAACCACATAAAGGCAACTTAAATTTTAGAAATTCCCAAAATGGTCCTTCATATTATGATTATATCATGAATACCTATATAGAACAAAAATATCATAATCTCATTTTTTCTTCCGAAATCTCAACTAATCAAATCATGTAGCTGTTTCAAAGTACCAAGTTACACAGTATAAATAAATAACACACAGTATTGCATTTTTAGCTCATTCCAAATTTTGGAATCCAAAATGTATTGTTTAGTTTGTGATATTAAATTTTATTCCACCTCTAATTAACTATAAATATCACTCTTATGAAAAAACTCTATAATTTTGAGTATTTTATAAAAATTTTAACTTCATAATAATTATTTTGAATATGGCTAATTTTCTTAATTACCACGTCAGTTTTGCAATTCCCACGTCAAATCACCAGTATCCATCTCAAGTATTACAATATTTAATAATATTTACATAAATATGTTATTGATTAACAAAAGCAAATAAACTGAAAATGAATCCACTTCAATTTCATGTACATCAGAAATATTACTAAAGGAGGCCAAAGCGTAAAATAAGAAGTAATACCAAAACTTCCAACGGTTAAACCACCACCACGTTAAGATTTGCAATAACTCAATTTTAGGCAATAAAGGAATTCATATTAAACAATTTAACAGAGTAAAATGACTTAAATTGCTGAGAAAAAAATTGATACGAATATTACTCCAAAATCTCCACTGTAAAAAGAAATGGCGTTAAAACTAAGTTAAGAAATTGGAAATGTAACTAGAACGGCTTCTGACTGTTATAATTATGATGATTTTCAGTATGGTTCACGTCACTCTAATTTAGATGGGCCTAAATGTTGGTGTCCGCGCAATCTACAAGGAATATATGGATAATTTCTTGAGTTTGACTTTCACAAATAGGTTTTTGTTGGATAAATAATAACATAAGGGAAATTAGGAGGTGGCTGGGTATCTAGATATAAAGTTGAATACTTCTTGGATGGTGAATGGCGACAAGGAGGCAAATTTGAAGGAAACTCAGATGGTGACACAAAAGCTGTTAGAGAAACGAAGATTGTGGCCGAAAAGCTTAGAATATTCCCACTAAAATTTAAGGATAACATTCATTTAAGAGTCGATGTGTCTATATCAGAGGATATATGTTAATTCAATATTTTAAAAGTAGTTGAAGAAAATAATGCTCGTGTTATTTCAGAATTAGATGCATACAAATATGGTTATAAAATATATAGATAAGATTCTAACACATAGAATATAAATTCATAGTCATCCTTCTGAAGATATGATACTACAAATTCAATAAATATGGCCTAATGTTACAATTTAATACTATAACCATAATTAATCTGATACTGACTATTAAACAGTATAATTAGTTATAATAAATTGCACTGACATATCTATTATGGATTATATTTATGATGTAGACCCAGAGTTATAAGTATTTTTAGAACCGTATGTTTAACTTGATATCAGTGACAATGATCATTTGGAAGAGATTGGTTTTTTAAACGAGTTCAAAGTACACAGGCTTTATATTTTTAATTGCAACTTTGTAAAACTTGCGTAGACAATAGATGATCTGGAGAGTCTGGAGATTATTAAGAGTTCGTTTGAAAATTTAGATGGAATATAAAACTTTACCAAATTGAGATGGTTGGGATTGTAATAAAATAAAATTTTTAATATTGATAAGCTGAAAGATCTCATTTGTCTAAATAATCTTTATTTATATGAAAACTAAATATCAAATCTAGCTCCGTTGAAAAATTTGATCAATTTGACCCAACTTCAATTGTAATAGAACAAAATATAGAATATTGAACCGTTGGCCTCGTTAATAAATCTTACAGGTCTTTTACTGTAATAAAATAAGATTTATAATTTAGAGCCATTAGCGAGTTTGACCAATTTAGCGTGTTTAGATCTTCATTTCAACTTGATTTCTAATTTAGAACCATTAAGTAATTTAGTAAATCTAATTGAATTGTACTTATAAGAAAATAAAATTACTGAGATTAACGCTTTATCTGGGCTTGTTAACTTAGAAGCACTCTATTTGAATGACAATACCATTTATGTTGTTGAACCACTCACTGGATTGACAAATCTCGTTGTTCTGCGCTTGGACATAAATGAAATTACTGATGTTGAGCCACCTCTCAGCTCAGGACAAAATTTGATGTGTGTGATTTGAACTTTTTCTAAAAGATTTTAACTATGTATTCATAAGTATGTATTCATGCATTTAAAGCTATTACGCCCATATCCACCACTAAAAACCACTGAAACTGGCGCAATTTTCCTCACCTCAATAAATCAAAATTATTTTATATCTTTCCTCCTGGTCTAGCTAGAGGCATACGAGTTTAACTGGCATATTTTCTAATTGCCTAATAGAATGCGAAGGACTATTGTAGCTCTGCGTCTGGTTCTAAATATGATGATGTTGATTATAACACGATAAAGGTGTCCAATCAGGTCTCCCAATTAAAGAATAGAATGTAGTTACAATATATTAAATACTATTATACAGGCAAAGATGCAATCTATACAGTTATTAAATGAATTTATGTAAAAATCATATCTTTTGAAATAGAAAGAGGTGATGAATTTCATTACGTAATATAATTTATTACTATAAAATTAATATATTTATACTAATCATGTAATATCTAATTTAGTGTAAAATAATGTAAAAAATGATTGATTATTACTATTTCGTGTTTATGTGCTATATAAAGACGTTTATGTTTCCACTTTAACAAAAGAAATATATTTGAATATAAATTAAGTGATGTAAGATAAATGTAATATATACATAAATAACTCTGAAATTTTCACTTTACTCCACCCTTTTCACAATAAAGATTATTGTTATATTTTCTTTTAGATATTCTTTCTATTGTTTTTCAATGTTGTCTATGTTTTTATTTTTGTAATTATATCTTTGATTTATATATTTAAATTCGGTTACTAGTAACTTAGCTATGATATGTTCAATTTAATGTTCCAGTTCCTCTGTATTCCACATAATAAATATGTTAACATACGGGAGTGGAAATACTAATTAGCGCACAATATTGATTATATTATTTAAATTTTGATGTTTAAAAGTATAATGACAATATTGATAAAGCAACTTGCTACATGTGAAAATTCATTAAAAATTGATAAGTTCTTATTAGTATTAAAATTAACACATTAGTACTTTCAAAATATATAAGTGGACGTATTTTAGACTTCAGATTGCAACGCCTACTTAGTGTAATTCCTATAAATAGAACACATATTTTTGACACAATATATCATCTATTCACAACATTTTACTATGACAACATTTTTAAATAATTAATTCAAAATGTAAGTGTTTAACTTACCTCGAAAATTTTTCTATGTGACTGTTATAACATATATAGATGTATAAAATACAATCATTCCATTCTGCTTTGTGCATCCAAAATCAAGCTAGGATGAGCTTAGAGGTTGTTGAGCCGTTATAGAATTTAATTAACCTAAAAGAACTGAACTTGAGCTCAAATTACATAAAAGAATTCAGTTCATTACAACATCATCCGAACTTCGACAGTTATGTAGTGAACAAACAAAAGTGAGAGTTATATAATAATAATATTTAATAATATATATTATAATAAATTAATGTGTTAACACATATGTACTTAATAAAGGAATTATAATACGCAATAATAATTATAATTATAATAAATTAACTACAATTTTTAGTCAGTTTTATACAGTTGTTATGGACTAAAATACGAAAATATGTTCTTACAGTTTTTGATTCGCATAAATCTTATAATTAAAACATGTATTTAATATTATATAAATAGCTGCAGTTTTATAAAGATACCGCTTGGTATACAACTACTTTACTAAAGTCTTCATATTGATTTTTAAACTTCATTAATTGTCCTCACTCAGCATCCGAAATCCCCATTTCCACACGCGTAACTGAGAGCTATCTTAGCTCATAACATGCCTCTACACATGCTATAATTTACCATCATTCGATGGCAGAATATTTTCTCTTTAACTCTCTTTTTTCAGTTAACTCTTTTTTCAGTCATCAATCTAGGAACGAATAACTAAACTACATGAATATTTGTAATCATCATTTATAGAATTTAATGTTCATTAGAGAACATATTATCATTTAAAAATATTTATAGAAACAGTAGTGTAGATTATTGAACACATTACTATAGTATTTTTACTTGTATTTAATTCGCGAATCTATAATTAATATTTAAATAAGAAACTAAACACGTTTCAGTACAGTGTATTAAACAACTTATTAAACTAAAGTCTTAAAGTTTAACTACTAAGTTTAAACTTCAATCTACACAAATAAAATCATTATTAATATATTTTCCCACCCCAACATGAAATCAATACTTTTGAATAAATAAACCATAAATAACCTTCAAAACAGCACTGATGAATTTATTATTAATAAATATATATATTTATAAATTCAGATCTCGATCACACGAAACTAATTAATAGATTAAATTGAAATAATTAATGAGCTTAATTAAAATTGTTTGAACTCATGTAACAACATTTAAATTCTGAGACAGAACTAATATAAACTTATCTGCAAAATTCAACGGGGGTTAGTAAAATGATGATGATATTGAGATAGTTTGTAGTAGCTTTTCAGTGTTCTAAGTATCTGACGACGCATAATTTGTCATGATTTATGAGATGACTACGGAATGATTAGATTATTGTAGTAGCTATTAACATGTTAAATGTTTTAACATGAATTTAACTTGAATCATCATATCTCAAATGTTAAAACTACTATTAAATGACGATTTGCTTCATTTACTCATCGGACTAAACAACATTAATTTGATTTAGGTCTTCGGATACAACTGCATCCGCTCTCAAGTCAATGTAGTCGTGGAACGCAAGCGGGTAGATTCTCAGTTTGCTGGCGATAATGCGGATGTTTCTAGCTACTTTGGTGCTTGGGTCCGAGTTTCCTTCGAAATCGCCGGCTTCGTGCCATTCTCCATTTATTTCGTATGTTACTTTGTACTTCGTAACCCAGTTGCACCTATCTCTTCCTTGTGTGATAATTTTGGCGACGAACACTTTTCTGTGGAAGTCGAACTCGAGGTATTGTCCTCGAATAAATTACTAATTTTTGGGACACCAACATATGGGTCCGTCCAAGTAAGATTTGCAGGCTCCGTAACTGCTTTCGTTTCTGTCAAAGCAATCGGACACATTCCTAGTAACATTAGGTAGTTCTTTGCTAAGCTGGAGCTTCTGATCAATGAAGAAGTCTTCGAGCTTCGGATCTATTTCTACCAAGAAATCAAATTTTATGGCTCTGTCGAAATGGGTAGGAATAATTCGGATGGCTCTAGCTTTTATGTTGAGATTGAATTGGTTAAGTTTAGAGGATTGAATGTCAAACGAGCGCACGTCAGTGAAGTCAATCCCATCGTTCGATGATTATACTTTTATTGTAGTGCTTTCGTATTAACATTTTACTATTAGTTTTTAATATTGGTTGTGGATTTAAACTGCGTTTGAATGAACACTTCTTAATCTATTTAATCTATTGGATGCGATGGAATCCATCCATTTAAAGAGTCTAAGTAAGACTGTGTCACATCATATGTCTCGTAATTCAAGCTATCAGTTCGAACTGCTCCAATAATATTTGACATTCTGAACTCCTTCATTGATTGGAAGTGGTAATAATAATATTTATTAATTATGTACAGTTTCCTATTGTATATTATTCTTCCATTAAATAATATTAAATACTCTTGTGTACTATTATGTATAAATAGCGCGAATCATTGTGGCAGTACATATTACTAGGTAGTAGAGATCAGTCGAATGTTAAACTATTATCTAATTCATCTCTGTATTATCTAAAATACCTCGTCTGTGTAGCACTGCATTTGATCTTTAATCAGCGCTAGATAATCCAAGCTCGATTACTATTCGTTGTTTGGTTATTACTATTGTGTGTGTTCTTTATCATTAATATCTGTTGTTTTCCCACTCGGTGGTGAACACCCTGCTGTGGGTCTGAAACGCCCACTTTTCCTGCTATGTTACTAGCTGTAATTCGTTGTTTTTGTACAAATACGTCTTCTTCGCAGATTTCACGTACAGCTCAGAGTTCAAGCAGAAGAAGCCGCAGTACTGCGAGCTCTCCTCGCTGAAGTCGAAGTCAGGGATCTCCATGAAAAAGTGCAGCTTCTGGTCCTTGAGGTAGTAAATCTTATCCAGGACCTGCAGGTATAAAACCCCTTTGCAGGGAATTAGCTGGTTGTAAAAGCCTTCGTAGATAATGGTTCCGGCGTACAGCTCTCTGTTCTCGTATCCTGAGTAAATCTCGCAGATGATGGCAGCTTTCTTCAGTATATTGTATTCTTTGTCTATCACATACAGATGGTTGTCTTCGGCGACGATGTACAAGCCAACGTACGCCAAGGGCCTGAACACGTGCATCAACTGGCACTTCTGCAACTTATTTAGAGCAGTTAATTACCAAGATGCGTGGAATTCGCTGTAATACTTGTCTACAGCTTTCGGATAAGACTAACCATGAACTCATTCATCACCATCCTGCAGGACAAACAGCACTTGATGGAGTCCGGAAGCTACTTGGAGTGCGAGATCAGAGCGGCGAGCATCCTGGCAGTTTACAGACTCGCTCAGAAAACGGGGATCAAGCAAATCACCGTCGACTTCCTGCTCTGGAACAAATTCAAAGAAATCCAAGCCGGCAGCACCGAAAGCTACTTCGGAGGAATCGAAGTCGGCATGCACCGCGTCGTAGGGTGGTTCTACTGAGAGGCTTTATTGTACAGTTAATAGTTATCAATGTGATCAAAGATGATATGAAGTTAAATGCAGAATATAAGAAGCTGCAGCTAAAAGAATTAAATATATCAATAAATATACAAATATACAAAGGTTGTTGAAATACTAGAAGTCAGACATTTTCAGCTTCCTCAATTGAACAGTAGTAGCTGGTTTACTCATCAGATGAAGTGGTTTCGTTTAATAATTAACACTTGTATATTGGTGCCAATATTTATTTCAATCCAAAATCATATTTTAAATACAATATCTTTGAGCTTGACAAAATACAAATGAACAACGAGTATGATGCCTTCTATTAATATAAAAATACAATAACTTAAACAAACATACATTGGCGATTATTTAAATAGTTTTACGAAAGAACAATATATAGAATATTTGAATATTTATGATTACTAAGCAATAAACGTCGTTTAACTTGAGCTCTTCATGGGACTATATAAGATATAGTTATTGTATATCTAGAAATTATCATGGAACCGTTTCACTGATCGAACTGAATCATTTTCTTTCAATTCTTCTACGTTTTCCACTTATTCTTCATTGTCCAGTTTTGATGACTGATTCGTTCAAATTGTGCATGTTTAACTGAATTAATATTTATGTAAAATGCATTACTAACTTCGGCTCCTGAAACATTTATAAATTTATAATTGGTGTTAAACTGCTGTCTCTAATATATATCCTCTATAATACTTGAAATACATGAAAGAAGTAGACTTATAGTTAATGCAAATAACAGATCTGCATCCGTAACAGTAATTAATCAATTTAGAATCCATAGGTGTAACATATCTAAATGTAATTTACGCTTCTCCTATTGCACATTCATCCAAAATGGAAAGTTCACTACAAAACAATGGGATAGGAAGTAATTATGCACCACCAAAATTATACAAAACCGTACGAACAATTAAGAGTCAAAATATGTGCTGTTTGAGTAAAAAAGACAAAGCAAATATAATCTCCAGTTCAACACAAAAAATTTCAGTTTACAATTCGCACAAGTAAAAGAGAAAAACATTTAAAAGAAGAAGATAATCACAAATTATCGAAAAGAATAACCAATGAATAATGGCATCTTTGATAAACTACGCAACCAGACTTTAAGATGAACATACAAGGACTTATTCTTGATGTCCCTTAAAAGAATTCAGGGTTAAATGCTATATAGGTCGGGGAATGATTTGGAAATGAATGAAATGTAAAATAAACAATTCTACTTTGCTTTATTGTGAGGTCAATGCTTATATTTTTATATGTACTAATGATAAGGTTACAGTTATGTCAGTCCTTTTATGTGGTTCATTTAGTTTATGTATTATTATGAAATAGAAATAGTCTATAAAATGTCAAACTGTATGTCCGATCACACGAACAGCAAAGTAATGAAAATAACTAGCGAAAAATATTTGATTTAATGAAAGTTATTTTGTCAAATAAATAATACAACTACAATCTTAACATTCATATTTCTATAAATTGAAGTGAATATTTTTTAATGAAATAATAGAAAAAATATTAAAAATATTTGTTTATTGCGCACAAACATGCATATACTCATTGGTTATTGTAAGTTTATTTATTACACGATATAGGATAATGTATTTTACAGGTTTTATTGATGTGACTTTAAACTATAAAACTATCACTCTATCTAAGAATTGAGCAAAACAAACAACTTACTCATTAATTATTTTTGCTAATCATTTGTGTAAAATAATGTACTATCTAAGGTACGAATAGTGGGGTTATTGTCTGTATTGTCGATATTATTTGATGTTTCTTGAAATTTATTTTGTCCGTGGTTCTTCTTCAGCAGTAAATTTTGATCATAACATTATCTAGGAGTCTTTCCTTCAATTAATTTAGCAATATTAATCCAACTTATAGTACAACCTCGTGTTATATATCTTTATACTTCATCTTGTAAAACTTACTGTTATTCTTCAGTCCATTTTGAATAATTCCTTTTTTGAGACTTATCTTACATTGAGGAGTGGTAATTTATATTTGTGCGTTAAATCAACAACATAAATATGAATGTTATTTTAGACATTCACAAGTCATTCACAAGTTGTGATTCACAAGTAATTTATTTCACAAAATTATGATTAACCATTTAATTTATATAAGCGGCATAACTGTATTAGCAGATAGTATAAATTATTTGTATTTTTGTGTAACATTCATTATCATTTGATTGTAGTTGTATTATTTATTTGACAAAATAATAATAAATAAACTTACAATAACCAATGAGTATATGCATGTTTGTGCGCAATAAACAAATATTTTTAATATTTTTTCTATTATTTCATTAAAAAATATTCACTTCAATTTATAGAAATATGAATGTTAAGATTGTAGTTGTATTATTTATTTGACTAAATAACTTTCATTAAATCAAATATTTTTCGCTAGTTATTTTCATTACTTTGCTGTTCGTGTGATCGGACATACAGTTTGACATTTTATAGACTATTTCTATTTCATAATAATACATAAACTAAATGAACCACATAAAAGGACTGACATAACTGTAACCTTATCATTAGTACATATAAAAATATAAGCATTGACCTCACAATAAAGCAAAGTAGAATTGTTTATTTTACATTTCATTCATTTCCAAATCATTCCCCGACCTATATAGCATTTAACCCTGAATTCTTTTAAGGGACATCAAGAATAAGTCCTTGTATGTTCATCTTAAAGTCTGGTTGCGTAGTTTATCAAAGATGCCATTATTCATTGGTTATTCTTTTCGATAATTTGTGATTATCTTCTTCTTTTAAATGTTTTTCTCTTTTACTTGTGCGAATTGTAAACTGAAATTTTTTGTGTTGAACTGGAGATTATATTTGCTTTGTCTTTTTTACTCAAACAGCACATATTTTGACTCTTAATTGTTCGTACGGTTTTGTATAATTTTGGTGGTGCATAATTACTTCCTATCCCATTGTTTTGTAGTGAACTTTCCATTTTGGATGAATGTGCAATAGGAGAAGCGTAAATTACATTTAGATATGTTACACCTATGGATTCTAAATTGATTAATTACTGTTACGGATGCAGATCTGTTATTTGCATTAACTATAAGTCTACTTCTTTCATGTATTTCAAGTATTATAGAGGATATATATTAGAGACAGCAGTTTAACACCAATTATAAATTTATAAATGTTTCAGGAGCCGAAGTTAGTAATGCATTTTACATAAATATTAATTCAGTTAAACATGCACAATTTGAACGAATCAGTCATCAAAACTGGACAATGAAGAATAAGTGGAAAACGTAGAAGAATTGAAAGAAAACGATTCAGTTCGATCAGTGAAACGGTTCCATGATAATTTCTAGATATACAATAACTATATCTTATATAGTCCCATGAAGAGCTCAAGTTAAACGACGTTTATTGCTTAGTAATCATAAATATTCAAATATTCTATATATTGTTCTTTCGTAAAACTATTTAAATAATCGCCAATGTATGTTTGTTTAAGTTATTGTATTTTTATATTAATAGAAGGCATCATACTCGTTGTTCATTTGTATTTTGTCAAGCTCAAAGATATTGTATTTAAAATATGATTTTGGATTGAAATAAATATTGGCACCAATATACAAGTGTTAATTATTAAACGAAACCACTTCATCTGATGAGTAAACCAGCTACTACTGTTCAATTGAGGAAGCTGAAAATGTCTGACTTCTAGTATTTCAACAACCTTTGTATATTTGTATATTTATTGATATATTTAATTCTTTTAGCTGCAGCTTCTTATATTCTGCATTTAACTTCATATCATCTTTGATCACATTGATAACTATTAACTGTACAATAAAGCCTCTCAGTAGAACCACCCTACGACGCGGTGCATGCCGACTTCGATTCCTCCGAAGTAGCTTTCGGTGCTGCCGGCTTGGATTTCTTTGAATTTGTTCCAGAGCAGGAAGTCGACGGTGATTTGCTTGATCCCCGTTTTCTGAGCGAGTCTGTAAACTGCCAGGATGCTCGCCGCTCTGATCTCGCACTCCAAGTAGCTTCCGGACTCCATCAAGTGCTGTTTGTCCTGCAGGATGGCGATGAGCTCCGGCTTGTACTGGATCAGGCCAAATCTGTGCAGCATTTGCGGGATTCTGTAGTCTGCGAACAGCGTAAGCTAGTCCAGGTCTTTGAATCCGTATCTCTTCGGGTTCGTATGGTACAGCTCCGCCACGAATATCTGCGCCCGCTTGTAGAACTTCAGGTGCATTTATTCTTTGTTTTAATAATTATTTTGTTCATTATTTTAATTTGAAGAGCAATTTGATTTGTTCCGCACCATAGCTCTCTTTATGTCACTTTATACGTTAACGTCGCACTCGTCCTTGAAGCTGTCGAAGGACCTTACCACTTCTTTTACTAATTAAATAGCCGAATCCACCGAATCTGTCAAGTTCACAATCGACCCTCCGAACTTATTCACTATAGTAGAAGACGACTCCTTGAGTATTTCAAACCTCCGTTTTAGGAGTGGAACGGGACGGTTATTGTAATCGGGAAAACACAATTTTAGTTCGTCAATGGTAAAATGATCCGAATTAACGTACTCTGCATTCGTCAAGTCAATTCCAAGCGATTAACCGAGAGCAATAGCCGCACAGAGAGCCCAGTACCCCGAATATAATTAGTTGTTATATTGGACACAATAAGCGGTGTTGTCAAGCTGCCAAAAACAGAAATTTAAAGAAGAGACCGTGAAGAGCCAGCGGGTGGTCGCATCGCACGTTTCACGTGGATTCAGTAATTGATTGTGCCAGTCGATTTGAGCGACATCGTCAGTATTTGGATCCAACTTTAAATTAGTTATTATTGAATCGTAATCGGATGAAATGCTCACAAACTTTAATTTATCCTCCAATGGAAGCAAGGACTCAATCACAGGGTTCATTTAGCTTTGGAAGTGAAACACAATAATAACATAAAAATTATTTTATATATTATATAACCAAATAATAAGGCAAATAGAAGTAAATGAAATGTAATATAAGTAACATTTAAAAAAGATTCTATAAACTTAACTTATATGCGTGCCGGCGTAGCTTAGTGGTAGAGCGCAACACTTGTAATGTTGAGGTCACGGGTTCGACTCCCGTCGTCGGCTTTATTTTAAATTCTCAAATTTTAATTTAAATTAAATAGACGATTTGACTAAATAATAATACCAGTGGAGTATTTATTGATTAAATTTCACACCATAACATGGAAAGAATTACTTCACTTTTACCATTAAGCAATATTTCAAAACGATAACTACCAGTAGACTCGTTAAATGATCCAATGAAGTCCAAAAAATTTGTTACTTTAGAGTTGCATGAACTAAGTAATTATATTTTGGATGACATATAACAAATGCAATATCTATAAATACGTTTAGTTGCTATAGAACTCAAAATGGACGAACAACTAGAAAAATTAATGAAAATGGACAGACAATGTATTAAAGCGATTCAATGAAAAAGAACACACAAATTTAATTTAACAATACTGACTACAATATTGAAAAATGTTGGTTACTGATTTGATTTATATACTTTATATTATTGATTATAATTTATAATTTTAGACACTTTGTGGAGCAAGCGCAGTGTCAAAAGTGTTTAAAGAAAATAAATTAGTCATATATTGGTCGCACGGCTCCAAATTGAAATTCGGAATCGCGAACACAAAAACTAACTGAGCATTTTGAAGCTTATAAACGGACTAGTGAATTTGAATATAAATGACACCATTACAGGGAATCATCTAATAATTGTAATAATGATAAATCTGACCCAGTTGAGGACACATGGTCTCAAAACCGGAGTATAATTCACAAGCAATTTGTGATTTGCTTAAAATATTGCGCTCCTAATCGATCACATACAAATAATTATCCTCAATAACCATATATAGATCGTATTAAGGAAGCGGCTTGAAAACGTGCATCAATTAACATTATTCAAGCTTTGTTGGGGATTATTTTACACAAATTGCACTATTCTGCAACTAAATGAAATTTTTGTAATATATCGACTTACTGAGAATAATCTACACCAAAGAGATCAAATAAAAGATTGTCTTTGAGTTTAAGCCCAGTTGTTCCCAATTCCAAGAGATTGCCGAAATAATCATCGAATTATTAATTTTAGCCCTCTTACAATGTAATATTTAACATATCAAATACTTTAACTTTACAACCTTTTACATTTTTCAAATCAATAATTGAACTGCAGAGAAGAATTACCTCAAATTAATCGTCTATAATACTATTTCTCGTTAAATCGCTATTCAGTGCACATAATTTTCCATCTTCAACAATATAAACAATATCACAAAATTGATAAGATTAAAATGAAGCAAATATATCTAATAATTTGAATTTACCATTGTTGTATTAATAAATTCGCCCTGCTTTTACAAGGTATAAATAGTCATTAAAAACAAAAATTTCTTCTAAATACCTACTTTTATAAAACTATTACAAGTTATCAGCTGAATCAACTGTTAAAATATTTTTTTCTGTTAAGATTAATGGCATGCTTTAATAAAAATACTGTATTCATAAGAATTAAATATTTATACTACTTTTAATCCAATATTGTTAACTTTTGGTTTATAATATAACTAAATTTTTACTCAATTATCAAGTAATTACCATCAAGAAGTAAAATAATATGCTAGTATTCTGGTTATAATAAAATTGTAGTTTTATATAGATTTTAGTGATTATTTATTTACTTATTTGTATCTGTACTCATATATAAAATACTTTGTTTAATTGAAGTGATAAACATATATAAATACGTAATTATATTAAATATCAGCTTACCACATCATTACTACTTAAAATCACTCAACAAAATTATGTATTATGAGCCACTAAACTACTCTCGTTGGCCTCACTTTAAAGATAAAAAATTACTCTACTTAGTTTATAATACAGACGTTTTAAGTAGTCTATGTTTTTTCAATAATATTACAATTTTAACTGTAACCAACTGTTTAAGTTGTTCAAAATATAAATATACATGGTAAAGGTGGATAATCTACACAAAGAGATTACAAGTACATTTCCGTTGAGCTCAAGATCAATTTAAAGTGATTATCAAAATTGTCATTAAATTGATTTAAATTGTCAATAAGTTCCAACTTTCCTAAAAGATAACTAGAATCCATCTTGATGTCTTGACGTCTTACAAACATCTATAAGTTTAATGGGATTAATAACTACCAAACTTCGACACATCGATTAGGCAACTACTAGACTGCTCGATTAGGCACACGCACTGCTTATTATTGCCGTTGTGAGTAGTTTTGTATTTAATAATATTTAACGCAAATTTTCAACACAAAGTGCAAATATATAATTTTACATAAAAACAAATAAATATTTTTATTGTCCACTTCCAAACAATGAAGGCTCTCAGAATGTCGTACAGAGTTGGAGCAACCCGAACTTCTAGCGCATGCCGGACTAAATACAATGCATTACAGTCTTACTTGGACTCTCCAAACGGGTGGGTTCCATCGCATCCAAAAGATTAAGAAGATTAAGAAGTATTTATTCAAACGCAGTTTAAATCCACAACCAATATTAAAAAACTAATAGTGAAATGTTAATACGAAAGCACTACTATTAAGGTATAATCATCGAACGATGGGATTGACTTCACTGACGTGCGCTGGGAAATTTGGGACTCCGTTCAATTTGTGTAAGATCATTTTTGTCAACGGTTCGACTCCCGTTCTGGGCTTTTTCTGATATCATATAAATATGTTATACATTGTGTTATATTCACTAATTGATTATTAAAATTCACTTCTTTTCTTTTATGAACACATGAACCAACTGAGTATCTGCGAAATTAACAAATTGTGAGTAAGTGAGTTAAAATATGTTGAGGACATAGTGAACGTCCATGATTGGCTTAATCAAAAGACATTTCTTTTAATTTATTGAAATATTGCTTCAAATAGGTAAAATTTGTGAACAGGTTAAATAAATTGACACAACTATGCTATTTAAACATCAAGTTGAATGCTAAAAGCCTAAGAAGAGGGAAATATTGATGTTATTTCAGATTTGGTGTTTATTATGAAGATGCTTGTCGATAAATTAAAGGACAAGTAAAGTTAAAGATGTCATGAATGAATTTGTGTTGAATTTTATTTTTATATACTATCATTATCTATTTTATGTGTTCGTTGATACATACATTATAGTTTTCAAAATTTCTTTATATTGAAACCATTAGAAATATCCGAATTTATATAAAATATATCTCAAACAGTTTGTATTGATAAAAAATCTTACAAATATTGATGGATTGTTGTACTGATATTTATTCATTGATTACTGTTCATTGATTTTGAATTGGAATATATTAATATATAATAAGCAAATACAATATAATTAATAAACATTGATTTATAAATGATCTTAAACAAAATAGTGTAAATATGTATGAAGTGTAAATGTGTAAACTGTTCATTGTTATAATATATAACAGTAGAAAAACTAATCTTACACATCTTTTACCAAAACCCAGGGCTCTGCGCTGGTTTGACATTCAATCCTCTAAACTTAACCAATTCAATCTCAACATAAAAGCTAGAGCCATCCGAATTATTCCTACCCAATTCGACAGAGCAATAAAATTTGATTTCTTGGTAGAAATAGATCCGAAGCTCGAAGACTTCTTCATTGATCAGAAGCTCCAGCTTAGCAAAGATCTACCTAATGTTACTAGGAATGTGTCCGATTGCTTTGAAAGAAACGAAAGCAGTTACGGAGCATGCAAATCTTACTTGGATGGATCAAAATGTTGGTGTCCTTAATATTAGTAATTTGTTCGAGGACAATACCTCGAGTTCGACTTCCACAGAAAAGTGTTCGTCGCCCAAATTATCACACAAGGAAGAGATAGGTGCAACTGGGTTACGAAGTACAAAGTAACATACGAAATAAATGGAGAATGGCACGAAGCCGGTGATTTCGAAGGAAACTCGGACCCAAGCACCAAAGTAGCTAGAAACATCCGCATTATCGCCAGCAAACTGAGAATCTACCCGCTTGCGTTCCACGACTACATTGACTTGAGAGCGGATGCAGTTGTATCCGAAGACCTAAATCAAATTAATGTTGTTTAGTCCGATGAGTAAATGAAGCAGATTGTCATTTAATAGTATTATTAACATTTGAGATAGGATGATTCAAGCAGCTAGGAAGAATAACGCCCGTAATTTCCATTCGGATACCAGTAACCTGTTAGATAAAATTATTAACCTTTCGTTCGTAGATAATTTTAATTACCAGTAGTATAAATTGATTTACCACTAAGATAGGATGATAATTTTGAAGATAATGAAGAAATTTACGAAATTATAGACAGTTCAGATATTTAAAATTCAGATTAATATGAAGTTTACGAGATAACAGATTCAAGTGAAAATAACTAAGATGATAATTCTGACGGATGGATGTGAGTTAAATGTATTGTAAATATTTATATATTGTTTACTAATTAAAATTGAATTAAAGAATTAATTATTTTGAATCTTGCTTCTCTTTGCTGCGGTATTCCTTTCGGTTTGAACGGGAGTTTGATTCGTTGTATCAATATATTACTATTTGGCTTCATTGTACATTTCAAGGTTTTCATAACCTGCGTAAATCTCACAGTTTACTGGAAAGCGCCTGAGTACGTTCATATTCCTGTCGACCACGTAGAAAGTGTCGTCTTCCACGGTGGTGTATAGGTCCACGTAATGCAGCGGTTTCAGCACGTGCATCAGCTGGCACTTCTCGAGCTTGGTTTGTGGTTCTAGAAGTTGGGTTTTGGCGTTATAGCTCAGCAGGTAGTCGTGAACTTGCTGCGGATACTGCTCTCCAAACAGGTCCACCAGCACATGCTATTTGAGTTGGAGCCCTTTGCTTCCCAATTCTAGGTACGCGTTAATTTGTGAGATGTCTTTCGCGTGACGGCTGCCTTCTACTATCCTTTGGTTCAGCATGTCGAAGAATACAAGCCGGCCGTTGCTATCGATGACCAAAATTCCATTCGCACTTATCAGTCCGCGAACTTCCTCGCTAGGTATTTCGTGAACCTTCGTTTTGGATATATCTGTGTTCACTTTGAGCAAAAATGTAGTCACGATGTCGTCGTGCTCATCAATCACGCTTTCCAGCGCGTAGACCAAGTCACAGAACTGGTGCGTGGAGATTTCGTTTATTTGGAAGTTCACGAACTTGAATTTGTTGCCATTGAACTAGAACAGCGTGGAACTGGCTATTTGGTACAGCTGTTTGTTCAACACAAAACAGTCTTCAATATTGGGCGTTTCGACAAATTTCGTTAATTGGATGCGGCCTAGCTTGTACAAGCTACTATCCGCCTGAATTATTATGTTGTCGTTGTATCTGAGAATCTTTCTAACACTCGTAACATCGTGACTAAATGCATCGCTGACAACCAAATCGGGGCCGAAATAGCAGCAGCACGTGTTCGCGACAAGCACGTACTAGCTGGCGGATAAATCAATCACCAATGATTGGTGCGTTAGTTGCACCAAGTCACCTGCTTTTTGAATCTGATTCATAAATGGTGTGTTCTAATAACAAATCGAATTCAATCTGGATAACTCAGTGACAAGTTTCCACCTCAATGTAGTAACAAATCGCCATCGTTTACAAGGAGGGAGATCGCGTGGAGCTAAATGTCGGCTAGCTGATCGTTAAACACGGCACAAACAATTATGTGTCGGTTAACGCAAACTAGCTATGTGTTCTTGGTAACAATCTAGTGATTACAAAAGTTATCAGCAGCGACGTGACACCAGTTAAAATATTAAACTTGGAAATATTAAACCAGGTCCTCGTTCAGTCAGATACGGGCTTTCTGCGGCTAACTGAAGAGCTCACTCTAGTTCCTTATATAGACGCAAATGACGTTGTCGACAGTTATGTGCTAAGTAATAAGCTTTTCAAACTTTAAAACGAGAAAGTATACGTTTTGGACCAGGGCAAGTTCAAGCTTGTTAGTTTCTAGTCGAAGCACGCCAAATACTTTCAGTTTTGCGATCTGGTATTTGTAATCGAGTGGTGCTATTCCCTGAAGGAGGTCAAACAGAGGACGTACTTGCGCGGCATAACCGAGGAATAAAACCCACTTGTGGAGGAGTTTTAGGATTTGTTCACGGAAATGTTCAGCGTTGGAAGCATTTTAATTTTGTGGTCGTGCGATAGAGTAGTAGTGTTCGACTTGATCCGCCAGCAACTGGTTCAAGTTCATGGAAGCGGCGGTCTGGCAGAACAGAAGTTCAGCGTCGAAGTTGAAAAGATGTTTCGAGAACTATTGCAAGACATTAATCAAATTAACAAGTATATAGAGCTCTGGAGCTACGGTCTCCAGATACGGCGAGAACTCCTCTCGCAGATTTTTGGTTAATCTTATCCGAAAGCTGTAGACAAGTATTACAGCGAATTCCACGCATCTCGGTAATTAACTGCTCTAAATAAGTTGCAGAAGTGCCAGCTGATGCACGTGTTCAGGCCCTTGGCGTACGTTGGCTTGTACATCGTCGCCGAAGACAACCATCTGTATGTGATTGACAAAGAATACAATATACTGAAGAAAGCTTCCATCATCTGCGAGATTTACTCAGGATACGAGAACAGAGAGCTGTACGCCGGAACCATTATCTACGAAGGCTTTTACAACCAGCTAATTCCCTGCAAAGGGGTTTTATACCTGCAGGTCCTGGATAAGATTTACTACCTCAAGGACCAGAAGCTGCACTTTTTCATGGAGATCCCTGACTTCGACTTCAACGAGGAGAGCTCGCAGTACTGCGGCTTCTTCTGCTTGAACTCTGAGCTGTACATGAAATCTGCGAAGAAGACGTATTTGTACAAAAACAACGAATTACAGCTAGTAACATAGCAGGAAAAGTGGGCGTTTCAGACCAACAGCAGGGTGTTCACCACCGAGTGGGAAAACAACAGCGTTCTAATCCGCGAGATGGTCTCAGACTCTGTCAGCCTGCCAGTTGCAACCGTAGACGACGCCTGGTACCCCGTTTTCATTTTGAACGGCATCATGATCGTATCTGTCTACGATAAGCCGTGCGTGATGGTGAACTGCTTCAGTAAGTAAAAGTGCGAAATAGACGTTGACCCAGATATTGTTCCGAAACTAGTCGAACTCTGCGATTCTGGATTGTAAATACAAAGCGGAATAGTATAAAAGAGTTTTAATCATAGTTAAGAATAAAATGAGAAATAGTTAAATATTATCAACGTGGATTAACAAAAATATATCAAAACAGATATTAATGATAAAGAACACACACAATAGTAATAACCAAACAACGAATAGTAATCGAGCTTGGATTATCTAGCGCTGATTAAAGATCAAATGCAGTACCAGTGCTACACAAACGAGGTATTCTAGATAATGCCTCTCGAACTTGTTATCAAGTAATGCGGAGCTGAATTCGAAGGGAAACTGAACAATATGGAAGGAAAGATCGATATCACTCACTAAAATACAAAGTAACTTTAAGTTAGCGCAATAAGCACTATTGAATAGTTCTAGAACAAAATGCAGCGGATGGTAGAATTTTATGAATAAACAGTTGGTTTCGGAGATTGGTGAAAAACATTAGTAAAATAAAAGCGAAAATTGAATTATTTCATTAATCTCCAGGTGATTGCATTTATTCCTCCAAAAGTCTTACCATTATGTTTAATCTTGCTTAACTCTGACAGATTTAATGGTTTATACCCTAAAATTGATTATTCACATTCTATTTAGTGTGCGTGTAGATCTAGTCGACATTAGTAATTATTAATTCGACGTTTTCTTTGCATCGTTGAATTACAAGTTCAAATAGTAAATTAATACAAATAATCAAATAATCAATAATACCTTTTCAAACTAAAAAGTTTCGACAACAGACGAGCTCATAAAACTATAAGTTCACAGATTCCACAAGTAAAGAATAATCTAACACATTTATTAACTTATACTATACGTCTAATCACAGCAACTATTTACCATTTAATGATGTGTATTTCTAATGTGGTGTTTCAATTGATTCTTTAGCTCTTTGTTCCTTCAGTTTTATTGTTTTTTAATTATATAAATTTATTATATAAATTTGCTTAAACTATTGAATCCGTCTAAACGTAAATCGCACAAATTGCACCTATTTATTGCATTGGTTCACCGCGTATTCATCTGTTTTTTCATATTTGTGATTTGTGTACCTGATTTGTATATCTTCATTCAATTTGTTTAATATTTGTTTAAACTCGCTACCTCATTTGTTATTTGATTTGGATTCAATAGTTATTGTTTTATTCCACTCCAATGTATCGTTGTCCATCTAACGCCATTTCGCGCATTTCCGTTCACTCTATTTCGTTGTCGCGGAATTCATCCGTTTTATTCTCGGACGTTTTGAGAGATTTGGAAATGGATTTCGTTCCGTCGAAAGAAGTTTCCGAATTCACCGTTTTGGGGTTTGAAACGGTCGCGAACGAGTGAAAGTAGTTTTAAAAATTGTTGATAATATTTTTTTGGTAAAAGAGTATTATTTGATTAAAATAAAATAACACACTTATAATAGGGTTACCGGGCGGGCGTGAAATTACCGACCGGTAGACCTCATACCGGCCGGTATATTTTTTCTATCGGACGGTAGAAACTTACCGGCCGAGTATCATCTATTTTAATGAAAAATACATTTCATTATTATTTTGTAAAAATAACAACAATACACATCAATTTTTATATATCGGCTCACTCTTTTGGTACATCTCAAAAACATCCACTCAATAATCGATTACTTCAATCACAGGAACATTTTAAAATGCTATTTTCATTTTAATGCGTTCTTTACTTCTGTAACTATGTACATAAAGGACTCTATATTTTTAGTGTTAATTTTTTGAGATGTCATCAAATTATATCAATTCAGAAATGATAGTATTGTTTTATACTTTATTGTGTTATTACTGTGCTATTAATATTTATATAACATTTTAAAAATTTTATACAATTACACATGACAAATTTGTTTAAAATTATTGAATATATTTAAATTTTAATATATAATATTTTGCAATTCAAATGTTTCCACACCATATAAAAGGTCAGACGTTATATCTTTCTATATCAAGTATTAAAACAGTAATAATTAGGATCATTATCACTCATACACATAATAAAATACTCATGCAAAGTCATTTGTTTTATAACTTAACAACAATGGTAATTATTTAGTAATCTGGAACTTATCAACGGATTATTGCTAATCAGGAAACTTATGCATTTAAATGCAATTATAATTAATTTTTTCATCAATATATAAACGCAGTGAACATTATTAAAGTATTTTTGATTTAATATTTTTATTTTGCGGTGAGAATGATTAATTACTCTTTTTCTTTATGTTATAACCTCTTCCTGTAATTTTTAATATTACTATAAACGTAATAACTTCTAATTTTCTATGTTAAGCATTATTTTCCAATTTAGTACTTTGTTGTTACAATATTTTCATAAAATAATTTTAGTAATACACTAAAGTTTAGTAATAATGCGTCTTTTCTTCAAATATTTCAATAAATATCTATTATTTAGTAATTTAGTAGAATTCTTTATCTTCTACTCTAGACAAATATAAATAATGCAATTATTATTATTATTCGAGGATTTGCTATAAATCAGATCGAAAATAAAAATATTTTGTCTAATACAAATGAAGCCAAACGGAAAGTCCATAAATTTACAGTTATGGGAGGTGGAATTGCTTTTTCTTGTTTACTATGTGAGTAATTATATATTAAAATATTTTGCCACTTCTAATGCGGATGACAAATTCCAATAAATAATCTCAAGTTGGAGATTATTCATGAACTACTCATTAACACAAGAGGGCCAAAAATATGATTTCGATCGTATTAGACCATAATCGACTATTCAAAGTCGGTATTTAATATTCCAAAAAGGAAAAATAGAAATTACCACATGCAATAAAAGGACGGCAATGACAAAAATAAACGCGGTAGAAGATGTTTAGGGAAGGTCAACTAATTCACTTAACAAACTTAGGCAGTTCTGAAGCGTTTGTATTCTCTTCATTTCTGGGTCCAACGGATGAATTCATAAAATATTGTACCAATCTGAACTAGTTATATCACTTGTTTAAGATGTCCCTGTGTAATTTCTACGTTTTAGTCAACAAAACTAATTTATGAAAGATTTTATCTCGAAAATATATGGTAGTTAAGCCTGATTGGAGAAAAGAATAAGAGGATCCAATGATTGGTATACGGACGCAATATGTAATTTATAACTAGTAGCGCAAGCACTGGACCTGCAGAGGACCTCGGTGTTCATCTTCAACTGGGTCAATCTGAACGATTTTAGGTATTTCTTAATCACGAAAAACAATGGAGGACTTTTTCTTTCAATCTCAACCGGGAGCTCAAGATGAAGTATTGGTACTTCGCTTAATTAGAATTATAATTCAGGTAGTTACAGTCGCTTTCATTCTCAATATTCAAATAATGAATGCATTTTTGTTTCTTGAAGAATGGAATCAAGTGGGTTAGTCGGGCCCAGCATTAAATAATATATTGATGCTACTCTAAAACAACAGTTATTTTACTTATGATCTTCCACTTCCATTTCATAATGAGAAATCAATTTTCTTGATTGTTAAATTATACAACGTTAGGTAAAGTTGAAACTTATTATTGAAGTATATACAGAGTTATATACGTTAATTATTGTAGCACAGCTATCCAAGGCTCAACCAGGCCTTGATGTGATTGAAGCACTTTACAAATCAATAGTAAATAGAGTTAATGAGTGTATTGATGAGGAGGGAGAACACACTCATTATTGAGCCGGGCAGTGATATAAGTAAGATTCAAATAATAAACTTCATTCTTCTTCCTAATTCAAAAAAGCATTTCGAGGGCCCACCACTGTAGCTTCTTTCTTCTAATGTTTTTGATGTGGAGTGGAAAAGTTACCGGTCGATAGATTTCTACCGGCCGAGCAAGAAATTTTTTTACCGGCCGGTATGAGGTCTACCGGTCGGTAATTTCACGCCCGCCCGGTAACCCTAATATTTATCACTTCCTCGAGACATAAACGAACGATAGTGAGATTTTCAAAAGCAAAAACGTCTGACTGTCGCACGCCCACGTTTCAACTCTCAAAACAAGTTGGCCCTTTTGATTTCTCATTTATACCCACATACTAAATGATGCTAACTTATAAAGTATAAGTGGCACTGATTCTATGTTTTTCGTTCAGGAATGTATTCCTTTCGGTTTGCATGAAGATACTTGAAGATACTGAAGAAATTTACAGAATTGTGGACAGTTAAAGTTTTGATGAAAATGAAGTTTATGAGATAATAGATTTAACTGAAAATAACTAAGATGATAGCTCAGATATATGGATAGGGTAACAACAGCAAAACATTTTAGCACACACAGTAACTCGATTCGTCCATAAAACTCTCCAACGATTCTGTGAATTCGTCCATCCCCTCCTAAATTCTACGTTCATTGTTATTATCTTTTGTTTTAATATATAATATTTCTTCAACATTTACATTTACTTTTGAATATATTTATGTAAAGTTCAACAACTACTTTACACTTGTTACTTTACATATTTATATCACTCAATAAAACACATAAAATATGTTGTCTATAAAAATTAAACCAACATATTTGTCCCTAAAACAACACCAACCTTTTTTCAACGGTTATTCTATCTTATTCTATCCCCTTCTATCTTATCCCTTTATATCTTTTATTATCCCCCACTATTAAATCAAAAAATCACTTCTTTTTCCCTTGACAGCAGCAAAACATTTTGGCCCGTTATACTTCAACACTCGGTTCGTCCATGAAACTTTCTAAAGATTCCGTAAATTCATCTAAAACGCACTCGATAAATTGTTAAACGTTTTCGCCCGTTTTGGCCGAAACTTTGAAGAGTTTCGCGAACTATGCATCGGCCAGTTTGTTTGCGGTCACAATTCCGGATGTTTGTAAATCAATTTTATTCAACAGCAAATATATGCGAATATTGTCGTCGGACATTGACCTAATCTAGTGCACTAATTATGTAGCTCGCACAAAACTATCTTACTAATCAACTGAGCACACAACGGCAACCGCGTTGCACGAGCGGTAATACGTCTGCGAAAGCTGCTAAAATTACTCAGAACCGGAAGTGTCCCACAACTGCAAATTTATGTTCACACCATTCCTCTTAAACTACAAAGACTCGCAGGAAACGGAAATAGTAGGCGAACTCTGCGTGAACTGATTCTAAATCACCCGCTAGATTAATGACGACTTCCCAGTCGACGTCATTCCCACAAAAACAAGCTTCACCTATTCTCTCATTGGAGTGAAATATTACAACATGTTTACAAAATATAGTACCGCGAACGGAAAATATACAATTATGAATCATAATTTATGATGAATGATTGACGCAAATGACCAAAATAAGTATTACTGTTTAATAAAAGCTTTGTTAAAATATTATTTAGATAACTTTAATTAAATAACTGTAGTTGTTTATTGTATTGTTTCCTATATATAACCTACTGAAATATGACTGAACGAACTAAAAATGAATATATTAATACATTATGAATAAGTGTTAAATGTGTTAAAAGATAACATAGTTATAACACCTCTAATTAATCGTGTTAATTACGGGAATCACACATCAACAGCATTTTCCTCGTTTAACTTATTCTAAAGAAATTGATTTCTCAATGCCAACGTTCTCGTCTTTAGTACAATCATACAATACTTGCTCAACAAATTCATTAACACCATCACCAGTTAAAGCACTGGTCTTAAATATTAAAAGTTCATGACTTGCAGCGAATCCTTGCACAGCAGCATCAGTTAGTTGAACATTATCAACTAAATCAATTTTATTTACTATCAGATACAGTTTAACATTAGCGTCCGCGTATTATTTTATTTGATTATACCAGTAATGAGCTTTCTGCAAACTTTCATATGAATCAACGCTACAAGTAATTCCAATAGCTTGACAGGATCGGTAATATGTTGGTGTTATACAATCGAATCTCTCTTGCCCAGCAGTATCCCACATTTGCAAGTAAACTTTTTGACTATTGTACTCTATTTCCTTCCGAACTACTGAAATAGACAGTGTAGTTGTTGTTTCTATAAATGTTTCATGCTAAATTCGATATAGTATCGAAGTTTTCCCGCTTGCTGATGCTCCTATTAAGACCAGCTTTATATTCATTTGAAGCGGATCAATAATTTTGTTGATAATAAGGCACTAAATGTATATGTTCAAAAATAATAAATCAAAAAATTTCAAACATATAACTTCAAAATTATTAACTAATAATTGAATAAAGTACGGTAAAGTCTCACAAGTACACTAGGTACCGAGTCTCACAAATAAAACAAAGTACAAATGACGAATAGACTTATTGATTTCCAAAGCTTATTCGTGAGATATCTAGTTTAGTCTTATTTGCCAACCACTTTGTTCTATTTGTGATAATCTATGTAATTCATCTGTTTAATCTATTTTATTCGTTTAATTAATAATTGCGTACCACTCCTTACTTGATAATGATGAGAAACCATAATATTTGAGAGAATTCAATGATGATAATGGATTTAGATGCAATATTTTATAAGAAACTATTCAACTAGACGTTTTTGAAGTTTTAGGAATAAGTTCATAAATATTATATTATTATTGAATTGATGAGTGATTTTAATTGAATCTTAACAAAAGACTAATAAATTAATTTTATATATGATGTTCTATACCCTTATCAGATGGTTCAAATTCTGATATTTATTAGTAATTAGGTTTGGTCTTTTCGTCATGAACTCTGTTCTATTCGTGAGATATCTCAAAATATCTGAAAACCACATGAAATGACAAATAAACTATTCATTTTCCCTAGTACTATTCGTGAGACTCGGTACCTAGTGTACTTGTGAGACTTTACCGTACTGAATGAATTATAATTTTTATAGAGTAATGAAAAATGAAAGTAAATCAGAATCACTCACCAATCAAGTAAACCGTTTCCAGCTGGTTTAGAAGGTTAGCTTTGGCTTTGGCTTTGTTCCCAACCACCTTGCTGACCCCAGTTGTCATAGTTTTACGTTTATGCTGCTGGAGCTTGAGCGGCAGGTTGTTGGTAGGATTGTTGATAATCGTATCCTGATTAGTCGTATCCGTAATTTTATGTTTGTTATTATGAATACTATTGAGTTTATTGTACAGCTGCTGGTTATTGGTAAGCTTGTTATTGTGTTTGTTATTGTTGCTGTCCCCATGGATCATATTCGGCTTGGGTTTGTCCAATAACTGGTCTTTCGGCTGGCATAGTTTCTTTAACTCTCTTGTAAACTTCTTCGGTGAAGAATTGGTAGATTTCGTCGCAAACAGCTCTGACTTCATCAAGTTCTGTTCCTACAAGTTCATTCACGAAGCACATGCGTGTGAGTCTGGGTAAGAAGAGGCTTGAGACAGTTCTGGCAGAGCATCTTCTGAAGATGACTTTGGTGAAGTTAGCGAAGCCTTTGATGGCTTTAGCATATGTTTGGATGTTATCAAGGGCGTCGTTGATTTATGGGAGCAATATGCGAGATATTTGTTCGTCGGTGAAGTAGTTTGAGATTTTTCCGAGGCAAACGAGGGCGTTACCGATTTGGGCGCCGTTCTTTGAGGATTTGATGATGGTACCGATGGCTGGGGTGAGAACGCTAGTGATTGGCTGCTTGTAGTTAATCTGTGGTTTCTTACTGCTTTCAGCGGCTTCTTTTTCCTCTTGTGTTTGAGCCAGGTTGGCGAACTTTGAGCCGATGTCTGACATTGCATTTGCAACTTTATTGGCAGCGAGTTGTGTTTCCTCCATCATCCAGTTCTTATCGGTGAACAAAATGACCGAGTCTGCGAGGTAACCGAGAACTTCGCCTGAAACGAGGTCGTTTTCGCAGGCGATGCATCCGATAACGAAGTTCAGGGTGTAGTAGTGAGAGCGTCCACCAATCTTCGGGCTGAAGAAGAAGAGGAGGTTCTTATACAGGGCCTGGTTGATCGAGTGGATAACACCGGCACCCTTTTCGTTGAGCAAAGCGTCCATAACTGGGCAGAATCTTTCACGGTCCTTCTCCTTCATGCCCTTCTCAAGTGGGATGTCGTTGTACGGCGAGGTGTACTTAACGGTGACGGTTTCTGGCTTCAGGTTGGTCTAGTTCATACCGCCTATACTGAGGGTAACACCGGTGAAGGCCTGATATGGAGCGGACTTGGAGGCGTTCGGGTACATGGAGCGGTAAGTGCTCATGGTGTGGGAGATGACGATCGGCTCAAAGAGGAGGAACAACTCATATGGTGGGATCTGAAGGATTTCGTTCATAGAAATGATAAGAGAGATCAAATCCTTGTGATAGTCCTTATTCGAAAGCAAACCAATAACTCTATTCAAAAGGCTGATTTGAATGAAGTCGCTAGTAATGTACTTATTGGCGACAAGCTTTGGAAGGCTGCTTGAAAGCAAGTTTAAAACAGTTGTTGACAGCTGAGTTGATACTTTTCCAGTGAAGGCACCTTCACGCTCGAGTGAGCATATTTCAAGGGCCATAGCGCAGAATGGGTTGTTTTGTATGAATTGGTGTGAAACCTGGGCTCCGTTGGCTTGCTCCTTGCACGCAATTTGGATAACACCTGCAAGTCCACCCAAGTATTGGAGTGGATAATAGGAAGATGCTTTGCTGGCGAATGTGACCCAGAATCTTTCGGTTTGGTTAGCGTGTTATATGGCAGTTTGTGGAGATACAGACCACGCGCTTCCGCTCTGGCAGATACCCATGAGTTTTTCAGCAACGCTGACAACTAATGATTCACCGTTTGGCATTTTTTCCTTTTGTAATTCAGCAAAGAAGTCATAGTGAGGAGGTCTTCCTCCGAAAACGGCGTAAATGCTTGTGAAAAGTTGAGCTACGTCAGTTTGAGCAGTTGAACACTTAGAACTTGCTTGTTTTGGAGTCATGAATGCACCAGATGGTCTGAAGAATGGTGAATAGTCGTTGGAAAATTCAAATTAAACAACCGAGTTTTCAGAGAAGCCAAAGCCGCATACTCTCCACTCACCTTAACTTGTTACCACAATGTTGGCTGGGGTAAGGTTACCATGAGTAACACCTGCTTAGTGCAGGATAGAGAGATCATCGAGGGCAGTTGTGACGCCGAAGAGTACTGCATCTGGAGATGTGTACTTAAGAATTGGGCGAGTCTTAGCAGCTTCTACTGGGTCAGTGGAGCTGAAAGATGCGTTCTTAGCCAAGGTTAGATCACCAACCTAGTACCACATTGACATGAGTGAGCCAACAACGCGCTCGGTAACGTACAAATAATACGAAGAGTCGTCTTCCATACGTTCATACAGCTGGAGACCTGTCTTTGCGCCAGATGGAGCCATGGCGTCCATTCTCATATAATCAAAAAGCTTTTTAAGAGAAGTCTAATCCTTCTTAAACCAAAGCTTCTCGATAGGTTTCTTCTCCATTACCCAAACGGTAGCTGGAGTATTAGTTTTCTTGTGAACAGCATTGTAAATAGCCCATAAACCGTGAGTGCCGGCAAAACCGACCTATTCACTCACATCGTAATCTTTACAGAGTTTTTTGAATCCAAACATTAAGATGAAGTGGATTGGTTGACGATTTTATAGGTGTTTTAAATTAATATTTAAAATATTGCGGATTTATGAATAATAACACCACTTCAGCCAATTTATGGAGAATTCCTAAAACGCGCAAACTATTTAAAATAGAATGAATTTAGAAGCTCTGCCAACACGCGCTTATCTCGATGAAACCGTTGTTCCCATTCTTATGCAAGGTCTTTCAGCTTTAGTTCAAGAACGCCCAGAAGATCCATTACAATTTCTTGGATAGTTCTTAATACACCACTCAAACAAAAAGTGAAGCTTGATATTTATTTGTTATTAATTTTACATATACGTTTGTCAGATTATACACAAGCAGAACTTTTGTAGTTTTAAATCGTTTGGTGACGAACTAGGCGAATGTCTTCGATTTGGCAGTAGATGTGTCGAAATAGAACGCGTCGCTGATTTAGAAACTTGGCGATGCTGTTAAATGATTTATTACAATATTTCGTAGTTATTAATACTATTATATATCTCAAAACATGTCGTCTTCGCTGTTTCTTTTAACTTCCTTCTTACCGATCATCTTGATTAGGTCTTTGATGCATGGGGCTTTCTCGTCTTCCATGGCGTTTCTGATGAATCCGGCGTAGAGGACTGCTTTGAGGCGGGCTTCTCTCATGCCGTTGGTTTCGGCTAGGTAGTTGTTCACGTATCTGAGGAACGCGTCCGAGGTCTTGCTCTGGGACTCGAACAGGTTGTGTGGGAGGAGCTCTTCTGGGATGTTGTCGTAGCTGCTGGTGGCGCAGAGTAGTGCGAGTAAGTTGAAGAGGTCTTCGTTCTTTTCAGAGGCCTTCATTTCGGCTAGCACGGCTTTATCGGCTTCGAAGTCCTTCTTGTCGTTTACAGCGTTGAGGACTTTGTTGAGTTGATGTGAGAACTGGGCGGATAGGTGCATGTTCTGAATGGCCTGAACGAGCTCGTCGTCTTCACCTAGGAATATCTTTGGTTCGTCGATGTATAAGGAGGCGAGTTCTGGATCAATTTCTTCGGCGGAGTCGCTTACAGTTCTGAACGAGCTCGTTGTAAAGAACGGAGGGTTCATTTCAATGTTCTTAAATTTATATAGAGATCCTTCTCGTTGACTTGAAACTGTGTTGTTGTTGTTGTTGTTGTTCTTCTTGTTGTTGTGTTGTTGAGTTTTAAATTGAACTGAATTTAAACACGTTATCGTATACGTGTTATATATGTATACATAATTCTAATGCAAAGATATGTATATAAAAAATATAGTGTAAATACTTTAATATGTTATTGTTATATTCTCTTATATTTATATTTATAGATTATTGATGTCAGTTTAAAAATGTAAAACGTGTGTAATAAATTATAATTTGAGGTTAGATCCAGTTTCATAAATGATGTATAATGCAGCCCTGAAAAGGAGTGGATAAATCGACTTGGTGTGAAAAGTCATGTGAGGGATTGAAATTTTGATTGAAACTAGTGATTTCTATTGTATAAGTACTCTATAATTGCAATGATATATTTTACACTTCATATTTTTGCGCTCAAACCCGTTTCCACCCCAAACTGAAACTAAAATTTGATCATTAACTTAGGATCAAGCTGGAGACACCAAAATTTAACTGGCAAAGTAACTAATTGCTAAATAAATAAGGATAGGCTCCGAAACCGGTATCTTACGTTTGAAATAATCACTATTCAATTAAAACAAGAGTTTCAGAGAAAATGTTGGATGATTTTCTATTCTATAATAGCATTCAATGATACTAGTATGCTAAATTAATATGATGTTCAAAAAGAAGTGAAGCCATTCTGCAATAATGCAACATAAATACATATTTTAAATAATAGAATTGATGTGAAACCACTAAAATATAATGTTATTTACTAAACGACAAAGCAAAATATAATATAATATTTTAAAAATATATTTCATGTAAATTTATTCAAAATTCACTAGAATTTCATTTAATGCTATAATTATAATATTTATAATATTTTCCGCTTCACAACATAGAAATCAATCATATCACAGAAATGGATGAATAATAACCTTTCTAGTTTGATAATGTTCAAAGAGTTCAATTATTGATAGTAACTCTATATTTATCTAGTATAACGTTACAGCTCCTCCTTTTACCACATTCTTGAGGCTTTACAGAGTTTGCACAAAGTTCCATTCTTCCGGTAGCTTAACGGCTTCTTTAATCTTATTACGTTGCAACAGTGCTTTCACACAGAGAATTATATGATCAAGTTTGTGTAATACCGCGAGAAAATCTTCATAACGCTCTGCAGCAAGGTAGTAGTATTTTATCAAATTTAAACTTAGTATATACATTTGATTTAGTGTTTAGGGATTCAGAGAAGCAAATTATAGTTTCAACTTAAAGTGATTTTAGCTTTTACTTATTCTTTCTAATATGATTAAATAATTTCGTCTCAGGACTTGAGTCCAGCTATTTATTAACAGTAATATTGTCACAAATAACATCATATTTTAAAATATGTATATTGTTTAAAATTCTTCTTTTCTGAATTTATAAATAAAGTGGAAATTTTTAATATTAATGCTATTATAAATGCATTTTGAACAACTATTTATGTCCAATAAAGTCGCAGTTTTAAGAAAATTGAATGAGATGAAAAATATTAATATTTTAATATATATATTTTTGGGATTTTAGAAATCAATTCCCACAATTTCAGATTTTTTCAGAGCTTGCAGAGCAAAGTTGATAAATTATTGCGTTTTTCTCCCAAAATGTATACATAACATGAGGTTCGATACACTATACATCATAAATGTAAATAAATATATACAGTTCAGATGTTTTAAGATAAGATGCAAATTTCCACTTCTCTTCCAGAAGAAAAATGAACTGCATGTCGAATTCAATTCAAGATCTATTTGAACCCACCAACGCCCTCGCTGGCTCACGGAAGGTCGTGCCGCAAGACAAGATCCAGTGTGCGATCCAGCTGATCCAGACCAAATCGGTCTCGATCCGGTAGGCAGCATAGCAGTTCAACCTCAGCAAGTCCACCCTGCACCGGGCGATGGCCAAGCTACAGAAGACCCCGAAGGCATCGGCGTCTGTTTCTAGCTCCGCCGACGCCAGCGCCAACTTTGAATCCAATTTGAATAACTTTGAATTAGACTATCCATTTTAATCCTGTTTCGAACTCTTTGAGTGATCCTTTTTCCAAGCTAGAAGTCTTATAGATATTTGATATTTGTCTTTTAATTATCTTTCTTTATCCGATTTCTGGATTTTGAATATCGTTCGCTATCTTGGTAAATAGATGATTGCTGTGAAAATAGATATCTGGCTAAGCTGCTGGCTCGTTTTGAGCTAAACCGAGAGTTATGTGTTTTACAGTTTATCTTTTGAATTTGTTACATGAATGTATTTATATAGAATTGTGTAAGATGAAATCAGATATCGTATCTCAAATCGGATCGTATCCAGTTATTCTGGATTATACTAGAATGATAATACACTTTTAGCTAGTAATACCGCTATACAATGAATGTGAAGCAGCATTCTGTAATTCTAGGCTTTACTCTAAGATATCTCAATGTTTTCATAAACTTCAGAAATATTTTTTAAATAGATAATCTGCTAAGAATACATTTAAGATGCTTATTGTTTAGCGGTTAATGGGCAGTCTAATATTTTATAAATGTACTAAGAAGCGTCTCAATGATTTCATACTCTTCAGTAAAAATTTTATGAACCTTCAATATGCTTATAGTTCAGCATCTTACTCTTTAGATGACATACTATGAAGCTGTTAAGGCTTAACATTTCCCAGTTTTGCTGGGAGAAAGTATAGGTTTTGCTGGGAGTTTGGAGATATTGGGAGATTTCTGGTTTTTGTGCTGGGAAATAACCAGCAATAACCAACAATAAAAACATTAAAAATAAAAACTGGGAGATTCCCAGCAAGAAATAGACGTATCAGACCTGGGTTGACACGATCAAATATCATTCAATATCAACGAAATTGACATATTTCAGGCTTTATATGTCGTCTATGCGTATCAAACATCAACCTTGTGCTATTTATCTCATCTACGATGAAATTCTGGACATGTCAATAGGAAAGCTTGCCTCCTATTGATCAGAGAATGGTTGTGGATACTGATCGCGGTGAGTACCTTGGTGCAATTACGATTTAATCTGTGGGAAGTCAGTCAGTTACTCAATGATACACAACATTGGCAACAACACATTGATAGTGCTCCAAGATGGTGTTTCAAGGTCGAATAGCTGTAGGAATACGGTTTCGGTTTTCAGAAAACTATTCAGTTGTTAGACATGACATTAGAACGAAGCATCAGCGTTACTGAGGTGTGGTAATTTCATTTCATGCAAGAAATGATTTGAATGTTCTTATTATCAATTTAGCCTTAATCATGCAATTTTTCAGCGCTCTAGCATCGCTTGTTATTTCATTCTAATTATAAAAGTGTTTAAGTCAAAAAATTTTTATTAAATTGGTAAAAATTGACATAAAATCTTATAAAAATTGACCAAAAATGAACCAGATATGGTCAAATTTAGTCCAGATTTGCCAAAAAATCAAGAAAACTGGGGAATTCCCAGCAACTATAAATAGCTGCTGGGAGTATACCAAAACCTCCCAGTTGTGCTCCCAGTCACTTTTGCTGGGAAATGTTAAGCTTTAGAAGCTGTCTTAAATATCACGAATTTAAAATGATTCAGAAAATCGTAAGGAAGAAATTTCCGCGTTCTCGAGTCGATTTATATAAAGTTTTGATATTCTGGTGCTGTATACCATTCAATGCATATGAAGCAGTCAATTATCTTGTAAGATAAAATCACTTTTTAAGCAGCAGCGAGACTTCCTGGAGCGTCATCCCGCCGAAGAGGGCGTTCTGCCACATCTTCTCTATCTGGGCGAGCTTCTCCGACTTCACGTCGACCGGAAAGTGGTGGTTTTCCAGGTTCTGGCTGCTGCCGAGCCCGTGCTGCTTGGCCAGCTTCATCCTGAACTTCTGCAGGTGGGAGCCGATGGACTCTCTGGAGGCGTCGATGTTCAGGATCTGCTGCAGCTGCTTCGGCGTGACCTTGCGCACTCCGACGGCCATGCAGATGAGGACGAACTCGTCGTGCAGCTCCGGGCTCCACCTGAACTCGCCCTGCCGGACCACCTTCTTCATGTTCTGCTGGATTTTGAACTGCTGTTGCTGCTGCACTTTCTTGATCAGCTCCAGCGTCTGCTTCTGCTGGTGCTGCATGTAGGTGTTCACGTCCATCTGCGTCACCGCAAACGACTCGTTGCCGTCTGTGGGCTTGCTGTCCATCTGCGACGGGTCCTGGTCTATGTAGAACTGGACGACCGACGGAAGCCTGTCCTGGTGCTTCTGCTCGGTTCTCCGGGTTTGGTTCGGCGTGGGAACCACGGGCCACTCCTGTGCGATGAATATGCTTGTGTCCTCGTCGGTGGCGAAGCTTTGCAGCCTCTGGATTGGAAGATCATCGGTCATAACCTTTGTGGAGAGAAAATTGAAATATTATTTATAAAAACACATATTTAGAAAGTTATATGTTTATACACCAAAATATTTAAAGCATGTACTTAGTTGTTGCCTAAATTGCTATAATTAATCAAAATGACTATAACAATTGATTTATTCATCATGATGTATTATATTTCTTTGACTACCATATTTTTTTCTATTTAACTCACAGTTCATTATGATTCAATCAATTAGAAAATATATCAATTATGTTTCATTTCTAATCATATAGCATTCATCTCTACCATATAAGTAAAGAGGAAGAAACAAACATATGTTATATACATATGTTATACCTATCTTCAATTTTCACAATAAGTTTTTAATTAATTCGCCGTTTTATGATAATATTATAGAAGTAGGTTTACAATGACAATATATTTAGTTGAAAACATGGACCCAATTTATTAAATTTAGAAGAGATAACGCTTCAATTGTACATTTTCTTAAATGGATACAAATACCATTGTATATTGATACCAAATGAACAAAATTTTTAGCTGCTTGTACTAACTTTTTCTCTAACATCATAACATATTAATGTCAATTAAATCAAACACCCTTCTATATTTCGTTGAATACTTGTATTTCTTCTATTTTTCCACTTCAAATGATAAGTAGGGTTTCGCTGACGAAGCAGGAGTTGCGTTAGCAGCGTCGTTTTGATCCTGTGACTGATTGGGTCTTTTAGTCTTCTTCTGGTCAGTCGGTGACTGTATTTAGCCGCCCGAATCAGCTGTATATGAATTTCGCCTACAATTCACCTGCGCATCCGCGCCCGCTTGTGAACAAGCGCGGTTCCTTCTACGTTACCAACTAGGCCGTTACGCGCGTTATTTTCATTCTCATGTCAGCGGCCTCGGCTTTCATCTTCTGCGACCTCGTGAACTCTCAATTGAACAAGTAAAATCAGCCCATAATTCTGAACGGGCCCGTTTTCGCCTTCGGAATTTTGGTCAAGTACATTAGCTAGCTACTTTTAACGCAGCACATTGGCTCGCCCGTTTTTGACCGGGTGTTCGGAACCATCGAGGCCTGTGCAAATCTGTTCAGCTACGCGGCCATGTTCGCCTCTCTGAATATATTTTTCGAGTAAGATACGGACGTTTACCAGAACGTGTCCATCACCGTGTACGTGGTGAGCTGCGCGTGCGGAGTCTTGGTCGCACTCGCGCCGAAACTGCCCTGGTGGGTCCTCGCGAGCATTTACATCTGCTACGGAACGTGCGCGATCATATTCGTCGTCAGAATGGAGCAAGAACTCGAATGCTTCCTGCTCATAGTTGTAATCATTCTACAATGCGTAGGAGGCACGTGCTACGTGGTCAAAGGGCACGAACACAACTTCAAAGCAGAATAAATAGCAGGAGAAGAGATTAAATACTCATGCACAGATAAATCCGAACGCTGGTGGATCAACTGGAAATACAATAACTACATAGGACCAAACGAAATCGGATACATGTTCATCGCGGCCGCAGACCTCATATTCTACATCCTACTACACTACGGGATCGCAAAATCGTGATTTATCCCATTTATTAATAGTAACTTTTTCATGATATTTTTATGATAACATACTTGCATGTTATCAATTTAAGTTGCGATATACCTATTTTTAATTATTTATATATATGCTATGATATTTTGGTGCATTAAATATTTATTGCGATTGAGAATTGATTACATATCTGTATATGAATAACTAACTAAAGGCTTTAAATAGTAATAAATAGCAACTTAAAGATTTACACTTCAAATGATGGTTATATGTAATATATTTTCCATCAAAATGAATTAATTACATAATAATATGCAAAACTTTGAAGAATACTGTATATAAATGGCCAATGTAAACAATATATTCAATTCTGTCACAGAACTATTGGATTTAAAGAATTATACATTTTATGATCCAAAAATTGTGTTCTTCAAAGATTATTTAGAAAAAACCAACGAATATAACGATATGGGTTTGACAAGTGTTATTTAGTATTAAGAGATCGCTGAATCGTTTAAACAAATAACTTCCTGATATAGATTAGTTTTATAATTGGTAGAAAGCTCACTATTTTGATGAATATTAATTAGAACTTGACGCCTTAACTATAATTTCTAATAATATAAACATTAATGATTCATTAGAATAATTGACCTAAAATTTAGGTTTAAATAACACATATTTCATAATAAATGATAAATAATTATTGTCTGAAAAGGTTCCCTATACAAACCCTATTGTGTTTTGCAAAACTACTAAAGATGTGGTATTTCTATTTAAAGGCTTTAAATAAGTCGAGGTGTTAAAGAAAAGTATTTTTGAAACTTGTTCATTAATTGACCGAGTGTGGATATTCGTTATTTAAAAAAAATAGTTATGAAAATGTATTCCAATAACTGTTTAACGTAAAATATTTATCACTTGTACAAATAGTTTCACATTTAGATGAAATATTAGATACTGTATATAATTTAATAGAAAAATAAACTGAATTAATTGATTTTTAGTTTATTTAATAAATATAATTTGATGTTGAGGCTTAAAATTTTCAGCAAACATACAAAGTACACAATGGAACCGATACTTTTATAGGTAAAAGTTATATAATTTACATTATGTTCACTGATAATTGTAATTACGTTTCAAATCTTCCAATAAGTATAAATTTAAACACAAAGTTAATTATAGTAACCCAATAAGAAAGTAATATATTTTTATATCGTTTTCGAAAGTACGTTGATTTATTTCTAACGTATTCGAATTTATTTACATTCAATAACTAGAATATTTAACAAATAATTAAACTTTTGAACTAATTTTTATACGATGAATCAGCTCAATTAGGAAATGTGAATAGAACAATGATTTTCATCAAACCAATATACAGAAACAAAGAATATATTGGAAGTATATATAAATTAATAGATTACTACAATCATTTTATGACTAATGATGTATTTTGGCCGGATTAACTTTCAAGGTGCGTTATTACAGATACTAAAACTAATAGAATAATCGTCGATCCATTTGCACAATATGCAGCATATAATCGTATATTATAAAATGGTATTATGTTATTTCCTTAATTTGCAACCTACTGTATTTAATAATTCAGAAATTAATTATAATTATTCTGATTATTTAAAAACCACAACTGGTTATGTTTATGAAGTCATTAATGACGAATTATTCACTAAACGAGAATTTACAAAGTATTAAAAAAGTTATTTGCATAAATAGTACAATGCGGTGGTGACTCTGTCAAGTAAGTCCTTGGGTTATCTATGGCGAACTAAAAGTGTTCAGTGTGATTAGTCTGATTAGTCTGTGGTTGACTAAGTATAGCTATTTAGTAATCATGTTTCAACTAAAACAGTTAATTTAACGCAGTTGCGTAGTATTGCGACTCCTTCTCATGTGTTGATAAATCCCGATTGCCCAAACAAGCTTGGTCAGATTTGTGTGGGTAATTTATCAAATTTCTAGAATTTCAAGCAGTAAATTCGAGATTCGTTTCACCAGCAGATGCCAGCTGCCAAGTGTGCTCTGAATAAACTAGCTGATTTCACCTTCCACTACGACCAAGAGATTTTAATCAAAAATATAACTCAACTAAATATAGGTGACATGAGCGAGTTCATGAACCAGTTTAAATAGTGCATTGACCTGGTTGGAAACGGGCGCGTGTAAGACGCATTTCAGCTCCCGCTCATAAAGTTCATTCTGGACAGGACATTTCCGGTCACTTTACTTGACTACATGAACTACAAGAATTTCGTGAAGAAAATAGTTGGTGATTAATTAGTTGACGTTGAATTCGACGAGATAGTTCCTGATACCGTTCAAACGGTAGTTCCTGCACTGGTTCTGGACGTTGTGTTCAGAACGGGCGAAATATCAATGTTCACCGCTTTAACTTACAATCTAAAATAATTACTTAATAATAAAGACATAAGTGAGATATAAATTGGATACATCAGCGACGACTCACAAGAAATCACGTACAGGAACATAATTGAAAATTTCTACGCGCAGAACATCTCGGATAAGGATATTACTCAGTAACCAGTGTAAATACAACAAATGATCATGAAAAGAATCGAAATTTACCTCGATATCATACAAATGTACCAACTTCACTACTTTTCCTTCTCAAACGGAGATAACTGGATCCTAATCATGAACGAACAACTCAAAGCACAGCCACTTGGCCTTTCTGAAAAATACAGAATCGGACAAATTAACGGAAAATTAAGTGTAACCAAAGCCCTGACAATAAATTCAAAAACACTGGATAACTAAACTAGCATCAACGGATTTTTAACAATTGTACTAAACTAAGATTTTAAATTCACATATGAACACAACTATACACTATTTGATGCCAATATTAGATAAATAGCTGGTATAAATGATCAGACTTATATTTAAGGGGTTAAATAAATTCTATTACAGCATAACTATATTAAAGAAATGTTCATTAATTACACTATAAGCAAAATTAATAGTATATACGAGCTAAACTATAGTTTTTGGAACACTGCCCTATTAAAATCTTAATAAAAAGAGTTTACCCTTGTTATTACCTAAAATATATAAGAAAATTATAACAAAATACACGAAAACGATTATAATAACTCAAATATTTATGAAAGAGCTGTAATATTTGATGCATCTTGTGATTATTTCATAAGTGGAAAGATAATGGTAAAATAATTTGGAGCTATCGATGCAATATTAGTTACTTTTATTGATGTTGTTCCCACTTAATACAAACAAATTGTAAATGATTCAAATTATTTAAGCATCGAGAAAATAGGATACTATAATAATAATCTGAACAGTAGATCATATTCTTCGACATTTTAGATTTATTAAAAGTTTCCAGATAAGTTTAATTATGTTCCTATTATTAAATTAGCTGATCACGAGATATCTGTATTGATTTTTATTTTCATTATTCCGTTAATAATACTAGTGTATATATTTTTTACAAAGCATTCGCATTATCGTAATTTCTCTTTTTTGGCTTACAAAACCGAGGTACCAATGAAAATTGAGTAATTTAAAATATATGGGATTAATTAGTCTGCGAATACGCAGTGTAAAATATAGCACAATTAGAGTAATGTGTACAAAATTCTTGATTTGTTTAACAATAATTTAAAGTTGTTATATAGGTCTGATTTGCGTCGTCAGTAGTTTTTGAGAAATTTTGAGCACATTCAGTGCGTGCTCGAGTTTTTGAGGACTCCTGGAGCCGATTCGATTAATTACCTATCATTTTGTATTTTGGTTACCTCTTAGCATTATGCGTTAATTAGAAATGGTGTGTTAACTAGGAGAACGTGGCTCCCGAAAAACAGTATTATAATATAAGGGAGTATGCAGGTCACTTATCATTGGGGTACTACGATTTGTTAACCGCGTGTTAAATACCACCATGTGGATTCGTGCTCCTCTTCAAGGTCAATTTCAAAGAATATATCACGGCTTTTGTCAAGGGCTAGTTCGGACAACGACTCCACTTTCAATTTATCTGAGGAGCAAAAGTTTTCCGTGAACGAATTAATTTACTAAAAACTGTTTGACGACAGATTCGTTTTCTACGACAGAAATATAAACACTCCATGTGAAGTGGAAAATGTTAACGTAAAAGCGTTCTGTTTAACTCAGGACTTGGAGGAGATAATACGTATGGCAATTGAGTGAAATATTTAGATTACTCTTATATTAACTTATCATATAATTAACTTATATTAACTTACTCTTCAGAAAATATTTTTTACTTCTTCTACACCTTACTTCAATTATTTGTTATTAAATGTGATATTTAACAAGAATAGGAAACATCACTCCGTAAATTACGTCTATACTGGTCACCCTTTTTCTCTGATGATCACATTTCCTTTCCTTTCTAAACGATGATCAATATTTAACAAGAATATATTTAACAAAATTAAATATTCTATTTTGACTCTCGTAATAGTATTAAAATTTAACAGATTAATTATGTTAAATAATTTTTACTAAATGAATACATAGCTTTATACATTTTATTAAAACTGATCATAATCTGAATTAGACTCGTGGTTTGTCCCCTTTAGTGTGTTATAGCACTGATTAGATATTATTAAGCCTGTGAGAGAGCTAGTTGTGTGGTCCTCTTAGTTTATGTACAGTTTAATATCAAATATATTTATAGATTTTATATTTTCTAATATTTAACATCATTTTGTGTAATTTTCGCTCCACAAAGGTTGAAATGGACGATATTCCTATCCAGAGGCTACCAAGCTTCGCCACCGACGAGGACACAAGCATATTCATCGCACAGGAGTGGCCCGTGGTTCCCACGCCGAACCAAACCCGGAAAGCCGAGCAGAAGCACCAGGACAGGCTTCCGTCGGTCGTCCAGTTCTACATAGACCAGGACCCGTCGCAGATGGACAGCAAGCCCACAGACGGCAACGAGTCGTTTGCGGTGACGCAGATGGACGTGAACACCTACATGCAGCACCAGCAGAAGCAGACGCTGGAGCTGATCAAGAAAGTGCAGCAGCAACAGCAGTTCAAAATCCAGCAGAACATGAAGAAGGTGGTCCGGCAGGGCGAGTTCAGGTGGAGCCCGGAGCTGCACGACGAGTTCGTCCTCATCTGCATGGCCGTCGGAGTGCGCAAGGTCACGCCGAAGCAGCTGCAGCAGATCCTGAACATCGACGCCTCCAGAGAGTCCATCGGCTCCCACCTGCAGAAGTTCAGGATGAAGCTGGCCAAGCAGCACGGGCTCGGCAGCAGCCAGAACCTGGAAAACCACCACTTTCCGGTCGACGTGAAGTCGGAGAAGCTCGCCCAGATAGAGAAGATGTGGCAGAACGCCCTCTTCGGCGGGATGACGCTCCAGGAAGTCTCGCTGCTGCTTAAAAAGTGATTTTATCTTACAAGATGTTTTACTGCTTCATTTTCATTGAATGGTATAACAGCACCAGAATATCAAAACTTTATATAAATCGACTCGAGAACGCGGAAATATCTTCCTTACGATTTTCTGAATCATTTTAAATTCGTGATATTTAAGACAGCTTCATAGTATGTCATCTAAAGAGTAAGATGCTGAACTACAAACATATTGAAGGTTCATAAAATTTTTACTGAAGAATATGAAATCATTGAGACGCTTCTTATTACATTTATAAAATATTAGACTGCTCATTAACCGCTAAACAATAAGCATCTTAAATGTATTCTTAGCAGATTATCTATTTAAAAAATATTTCTGAAGTTTATGAAAACATTGAGAAATCTTAGAGTAAAGCCTAGAATTACAGAATGCTGCTTCACATACGTTGTCTAGCGGTATTACTAGCTAAAAGTGTATTATCATTCTTGTATAATCCAGAATAACTGGATACGATCCGATTTGGAGATACGATATCTGATTTCATCTTACACAATTCTATATAAATACATTCATGTAACAAATTCAAAAGATAAACTGTAAAACACATAACTCTCGGTTTAGCTCAAAACGAGCCAGCAGCTTAGCCAGATATCTATTTTCACAGCCATCATCTATTTACCAAGATAGCGAACGATATTCAAAATCCAGAAATCGGATAAAGAAAGATAATTAAAAGACAAATATCAAATATCTATAAGACTTCTAGCTTGGAAAAAGGATCACTCAAAGAGTTCGAAACAGGATTAAAATGGATAGTCTAATTCAAAGTTATTCAAATTGGATTCAAAGTTGGCGCTGGCGTCGGCGGAGCTAGAAACAGACGCCGATGCCTTCGGGGTCTTCTGTAGCTTGGCCATCGCCCGGTGCAGGGTGGACTTGCTGAGGTTGAACTGCTATGCTGCCTACCGGATCGAGACCGATTTGGTCTGGATCAGCTGGATCGCACACTGGATCTTGTCTTGCGGCACGACCTTCCGTGAGCCAGCGAGGGCGTTGGTGGGTTCAAATAGATCTTGAATTGAATTCGACATGCAGTTCATTTTTCTTCTGAAAGAGAAGTGGAAATTATTGAACGCGTGGATTTATGCTTATATTAAGTTTAGTCATAAAATTTGTAATTTAGAAATTGACATGAAATGAAGATTAAAATGAAGTAATTCCAAAATGTAATATTGTGTTATTCATATAATGTGTTATAATAAAATGATATTTCTTTACAATAGTTTTTCTATATGATTTAGTTTCAAATGCTTTTTGTACCTAGGTTTGAACCTAGGTTTTGTACCTTCTTGTAATATGTCCGTATATATGTTAATGGTATCTGACATTTCATTACGTATAGTATTTGTAATTTAATACTAATTCCGAATTATTTCCAAATTGAACCATCAACAGGATATACTCCATGCTTTTGCTTCTGGCTTATATTTTTCCAATATACCAGCCAATATACCAGCCATCCCAAAGATTGTTACAAAGATAACTTCCGAGGTCAACAATGTTAGTTCAAGTGCCGAACTAACTTAGGTTGTCTGAGGAGGCTATTCAGAGTGACAATCCTAGAAGATGAGGTATGATGTTGAGATTAGTTTTGAGGTAACGTTATGTGTAACTGAGTTTGGATTTGTGGATTGTCATGATTAATGAGATGAAGATGGAATGATTGAATTGAGCCTTAGTACTGATGATAAGGTTACAGTTAAGTGAGTCATTTTTATTTTTCCAATATACAAAACAAATTCACTCTAAGTGGTGTGTTTGGTTCCAGTAGCAGATTTAGTATGTGTCAATGTCTTTCATGATTACTTTGCTCACTGCGCAGTTGTTCATGTAGAAGCTCCATATCTTGTCCAGTGGCATCTGTAGCATGTAGCAAGCGAGTAAGCTGAAAACAGATCCGTGGCTCACAATGCAAATTGTATCATCTGAACATTAATTTATTTTGTGCATCATTTTATCCATTCTGTGAGGAACTTGGCTGAATGTTTCTCCGTTTGGTGGTTGAATTTTATTCGGGGCCTTCATGTAAGCGCTTGAACTATTCCCGAACACTTCTCTGAACGTTTTCCCCTCCCAATCTCCCCAGCAGACATCAATCAAATCCGGTTCACTAAATGTGCTTGTTATGATTTATAGTTGATTCGGAAATAATTATTTGGGCCGTTTATTTTGCTCTGTTTATCTCCGAGGACAGAACTGAGTCAAAATGAATGTTGTTTAAAAAAGACGCGGTTTTCAAAGTGTTTTCAATTCCGATTTGATTCAAATCTAATTCGATTCGGCCGCGAATGCGTGGCTCGGGATCCGAGTTAAAATCAGTCTCGCCGTGACGAATGAGATAAAGAGTTTTCGGCATAGTGGAGTGAAAATGATTATAAAGATATGTTTGGATAACAATAACATGCGTTAAATAATAAAATAAACTGGGTAAAGAAAAATTCGACACCTATGGGAATTGAACCCATGCGTACATAGTACAGTTGATTTCGAGTCAACCGCCTTAACCTCTCGGCCAAAGTGTCATGATATATACTTTTTTACTCAATGAAAGAAAGCATATTATATTTAACTTAATACTCATGTATAATATGTATAATATGCAATGTAAATATATTTAAAGACTCATCCCATCTTCAGGTTGGCTACGCCACTCATCCAGTAAAATAAGGAGTCAAAGCCAACGAGCTTCTGCTAAAGCTCTTACTCTAATGTGTAACACTCATTGTTGTGGTGCTGCTTAATGTCATAATAATCAGACAATTTCTTCAACGCCTCGTCACAGCAATGGCATGCTAGAGCACTCTCAACTTAGGTTAGACCAAACTCCCTCGCCTCTTCAACGCACGTTTCCCTTAAAGACTAGTTCCTTTTCACACATAACTGAGAAATAAGTTAAAAAAGCTCAAACAACTACTCGTCGAAATTAGTCGGTAACGGGAATTCACAACAATCCAATTTACTAGCTGTTTTTCTGGCCATAATAAAACCAGCTTACAGATGGAACAACGCAGAAAGCTGCTAATTGAAGGCATTTTGAGTAACATCATCATTAAAAAGGAGAGCGCGTGAAAATAGGCTGTTAAACTTAAATACAAGTTAACTCAACTCCTGATACTTCAACAACAATGCCAAAATTATATTTTAGATACCTGGAACATGCTTAAGAGAAATTTTAGTTATAAATTCATGGTTAATAACTATACACAAACTGAGTAGCATAATATCATATTTAATCTCCTAAATCTTATCAGAATTTGGGTCTAATTCCGTCTCAATTTAAAATTATGATTTAAATATAAAGCCAGTCAACATGTGATGATTGAAAGTTAGATTTTTAGCTAGAAGAAGATCTAGCAGCTCTTAGGTTATATTTGGTACCAAATAGCCACTAGAAAGCCTTTCAATATGCTTGCTAAACAGTTGCTTCAAATAATCACATTCAGCTTCAATCATATATTTTTGTAAACTTAGTATACTTGTAAAGTTTCAAGTAAAAGAAAGTGGAAAATTAATAAATTGCCTTATTAATATTATATTATATATTTTCACTTCAAATTATGGAGTACGAACCAGAAACGACCAAATAATCTCTTGCGCGTACACTAAATTAACTTTAGGATAATGAAAACAAATTAGTTGATATGAACAAATTACTCACTAATTTAAATTAACAATAAGCTATACTTCAATAATAATCTAAAGATTTCTAATCAAACTTCAGTTCTTTACAAAATATGAAAATTGCGTCTATGTAACTTTTGCACCAAGTAGATACAGAATTAGCTACCGACGCGTCTGCTCTGCAGTTGAAACAACCAAATGAAAACCAAATTGGATAAATGATTAGAAATTTGGAAGTTTAAGTACTTGATTTGCAGAATGCAGTTGTATGTTGTTAGGTGATGAATTAGGTGAATGTTTTCGATTTGGCAGTTGATGTGTCAAAACAGAATACATCATTGATTTAGAAACTTGGCGATGCTGTTAAATGATTTATTATAATATTTATTTTAATATAATAACTTATTATAGACTATTATATATCTCAAAACATGTCGTCTTCGCTGTTTCTTTTAACTTCCTTCTTGCCGATCATCTTGATTAGGTCTTTGATGCATGGGGCGTTGACTTCTTTGACGGACTCGAAATCAATTTCTTTCTAGAGCTTAATTCTCTGCTGGTTGAAGGCGGTGATGTCTCTCGGCTTGATGGTGAGCATGAATCTGCCTAGGGCTCCGCACACGAGGTTGATGCAGGCTGTCCATGGCTTCTGGTTTGTCTGTCTCTTTTGGACGTATTGTTGGTAGACGGTGACTAGGTGTGGGATTGGGGTGATTTGCTTGATGTTCTGGAGCGTCTGGGTTCTGGAGAACTGGTAGTAGCATCTGCAGGCCATCAGGACGACTTTTTCGTCTTCCATGGCGTTTCTGATGAATCCGGCGTAGAGGACTGCTTTGAGGCGGGCTTCTCTCATGCCGTTGGTTTCGGCTAGGTAGTTGTTCACGTATCTGAGGAACGCGTCCGAGGTCTTGCTCTGGGACTCGAACAGGTTGTGTGGGAGGAGCTCTTCTGGGATGTTGTCGTAGCTGCTGGTGGCGCAGAGTAGTGCGAGTAAGTTGAAGAGGTCTTCGTTCTTTTCGGAGGCCTTCATTTCAGCTAGCACGGCTTTATCGGCTTCGAAGTCCTTCTTGTCGTTTACAGCGTTGAGGACTTTGTTGAGTTGATGTGAGAACTGGGCGGAAAGGTGCATGTTCTGAATGGCCTGAACGAGCTCGTCGTCTTCACCTAGGAATATCTTTGGTTCGTCGATGTATAAGGAGGCGAGTTCTGGATCAATTTCTTCCTTCTTGTATTCAAGTGGAGCTGCAGAGAATCCGAACAGATTTGCAATTGTTTTACCGATTGGGGTGGAAAGCAACTCGTCAGGTTGGGACAAGATTTCAGAGGGGATTCCGTGACCAGTTAAAAATGTGGTCATGGCGTCGGAGAAGTGATTACAGTTGTGAGCAAGCGGATTATATGTAGCGCCAGAAAAAGCGGTAGCCTGAGAAGTAACCCAAGTCATGATCTCGGATTGAGATTTTTGAGTCTCGCCCATATCTTCCTTTCTGATTGGTTTTCCATATGGAGTATTTGCTGGATAACCAGTAGCAATACCGTCACCGTAGAAGTATTCTACACCGTACACAACCACACCGGTGTGATAGACAGCTTTAAACTCTTTCTATAGCAAAGACTGCGATAAGGACGCAGCCATACCATTAGATAAATCATAAACGTGCAAAGTTACTTATGATGGCATATTTAATAGAGGTTTGGTGAAGTGGACAATATATCATAATAATCTCTAAAAATAATATATTATGACCACTTCACAGAACACGAAATGATTAGCCTCCGAAGATACTAAATAGGAGATATTCCACAACTTTAATAAATCAATCTAGAATGCTTACCAGAAAACTATTCGTTGAGATATTGGGAAACACATTATTTACAATGGCCTGAAACAACATTTGTTGCAACTGTTAACAATATAGTCGTTGGATATATTATGGGAAAAGTTGAAGAAAATCATGGTCATATTACATCGGTCGCAGTTAAATAAACATATCGTGGCATGGGAATAGCAACTCGTTTGCTTCGCTAAGTGCACAAAGCGATGCGTGATTGTTATGGTGTTAAATATTGCACGCTCCATGTAAGATACTACAACGATGCTGCTCAGCATTTGTATGAGATTAAAAATGGCTATACAGAGAAGGAAATAGATACAGCATATTTTGCTGATGGTGAAGATGCATGGAAGATGACATGCAAATTTGAAAATTTAGATGAGCTTGCAGTCCCAATCAAAAAATAAGAGAATAAAGTCGAATGATAATCTAAACCTACTATTCTATCCATAATTTCTATTATATTCTGTCTACAATATCTGTTTCTGTCCTCATACATAATCCTTTAAAATATTTTCAAAGTATATTATCCGTTTATTTTTTAATAATATTATAGAGACCACTCCAACTTCCCGCAAATGTCAAAGGCCACCAGTTGTAAAGATGCCATTGTTAATTTCTGTAACACTCTTCCTGAATAACCTAAACCAGAAGATATAGTTGAATGCAATATATTTTATGAATAACCATCAATTGAACGTATGGATCCATCATTATCGATGTTAAAATCGTGCAAAAAGCTTTCTATGTCTTCGAACAACATCGAAAAGATAGCATACCTAAATGGTTTGTAGTTAGAAATTTTATCTTTAGGACGTAATTTAATCCGTAAACTCGATGGTGTTGAAGCTGTAAAGGATACTCTTTAAGAATTGTGGATATCATACAATTAAATAGATAAATTATCAGTACTAGTAAACTATCCATTCCCAAAGCTGAGAAAGATATTCGCTTGTTGTAATAACATAGCTTCTTGGGCAGAAGTTGAAGCACTTGCTAAAATTGATACATTAGAAGAAGTAGCACTTGCCGGCAATTCATTACCTAACTACACGTAGTAAGAAGTATTTGCTAGACTTCCAAGATTATTAAGAGTTGATGGATGGTCAATGGAAATGTTATCTAGAAAAGCAGGAGCTGCTGTAGGTCAAACTCCAGCTGATGATCTAAAGAAAGAGTGAACGTAAATTTTCTATTAGTATATTACTTATTGCTATTAGGAAAAGATCCCATGTTCAGGGATATAGTGTAAACACTTTGTAGATAATAAACATAATAATCTTATAATAATATTTATTAAACAGTTATAATTAGTGCATCAAAATATCATTCCATTTCTACACTATCCCACTCCCCAACAAATATGACTCAAGGTAAGCAAATGACGCAATAAAGACTTGGACAAGTTGAAGAGCTCCAATTATATGCGCAATATGATTAAAGAAAATAATCTCAAATTAAACCCACAGAATAGCTCTAAAAAATTGGATCAATTAGATTAAACTCTTCGTCATCAAACAGTCGCGACAAATAATAATAAATTTAGATTCTTCAACAAATTCTTTCTAAGGTATAAGAATAAGAACTAGTTTAATAATAGTAATTGGTTAAACTTAACTCATAAACCGAAATTAATAGACAACCAAAATAAATCGATCAAAGCGTTATTGCTTCCTCGGTACAGGAGAGAAATGGTGTAATTACTGAACTAAGAGAAGAATTAGACATATAACGCAAACGCTAACAAGAAGTCAAGGAAAAGCATGCAAAAGCGTAATACATATTCAAAGAGTTACAGTCAGTCCGTTAAAAATAAGACAAAATAGAGCAAATGAGACTTCAAACTGACGAAATGGGTGCCCGTCATCAAACTGGAATGCGTCTTCAATTAGAGGTTGACTAAAGACTATAGCATCAAGAATAAAAAACACAAAAGCTTACACATCTACTATAAATAGTGGACACCAAAATTTAAGATTTAAACGCATTAAAAACAAGAGCGTTACAGTACGGCAACCAAAACACATAACTTAATCTTCAGCTCTCCCAAAAATAAGCTGAGGTACAGGCTTTATAAAAATAAATATAGGAAGCCAGTGAAATCTTATCTTTAGAAGTTCCTTAAGAAACTGATAACTTTATCAGCGATTAAATCCAGCGAAGAATAGAAGTTAAACAGAGTCTTAGAAGAGTTAACTCCGAGCTTCTAAGAAAAATTGAAATGTTTTTTAGAGAAATTGAGTGATTTCGGTTTTTGATATTAATTATCGTATAATTTTGTCTCAATAAAGATATATGATAAAAAGATTGTATGCTAGAACAAAATATTTTTAAAACCAAATTGTTTAATCCATAAAGCAATTTACTACATAACCTCATTAAGGAGGTGTCAGTTGAAATAACCTGAACTGTATGAATCTGTATGATGATTTGATTTCACTGTTATATTTTGGATTTTATTTTGGTTCTTTGTTAGTATTTTATTTTGCATATTAGTGAAAAATACGCTATTAACATAGTCATTGATCAACTCTCGTATAAATGGGGCCAGACCTATGAATCAAATAAATATGTAATCGTTCAGATGAAATGTTAACATCAGGCAATCACTCATAGATCGAGCATGGGTACTTGGTTGACATATCGCAATACGCTCTTGCGACTAAGCCAATTTCTTCGTAGAATGGGTTTATATTGCCCTATTTTTGAACAACTTTCCTGTATTGTGTCATTTAAAGCTCAGTTGGTGGGTGTTCATTGTCCCACTTGATCATGTTGTCAATATTCGTGAACGTTTTAGTAATTGGTCCAGCTTGTGTTGGATATCTGACGAAGAAGTAAGCAACAGCTCTGGCAGTGTCCCCTTTCTATACTTCTCTCGTTTCAAACGCAACTCCACTGTCAAGTTTGGACCAGTTCTCAACGTCAACCGGTTTATTAGTAATCACTTACCTGTCAGTACCGAAGTATTTATCAACTACACTCTCTTCAACGTTGTTGAACGGGTAGTTTGAGCGGCCTGAATTGGCCGTTTTCCACGTTGGTCTGAGATGGTGCAGGTCGGATTTCATTGGTGCTGCTTTGTTAAAGAACGATTGAGGAACCGTGTGCTCGCAGTTAAGTTCCTCGTTTGCTTCGTTCGAGCCGAAGGTGAATGGAATGTTCAACCCGGTGTACAGGCACATAACCGAATTATTGGACTGATTGTTGTAAATATTGTTGTACATTAGCAGGCGGGCAGTATCATAACCAAGTTGTTAATGACCGCGAGAAGCAGTAGACTTCAACTCCTCACGAAGAGCCTTCCCAAATAAACCGGGGAAATATTCGCTGAAAATACAAAAAAAAAGCAAATATCATTGGAGTGGCGCAATGTGAATACATAATAGAGTATTAAAATTTAACATAAATGTAAAGAAATGTTCACTCCGTAAGAATATTACATTATTTATAACTAACTGTACCAAAATTCATCTTCAGCAGTTATTTTTGAATATTCATTTATATGTATATTTTTTAGGCATTCATTAAAAAGAATTAATATTGATATGGTGCTCAAATTATTTAATTATAAGATTAAGTTTTTGAGTATATATATCCAGTGTTCCAATGATTTTCTGTGATTTTAATGTTATGTTTTAAATTATTTATGTTGTTTTCTGTGTAACATTTTAAGCTCTATCAAAAAATTGTATTGTGCATTGTTTAAATATTAGATTAAACGGAATAATTTAGTAAATTTCGTTTAAATAGCAATGGTTTTACATTTATTGATGCATGAAAGCCTAATAAAAGGATAACTGTGTCTAATAAACTTAAGGACCAAAATATTATTCAACCAGATCTTCTTGGAATTATAATCCGAATTATCCTAAATGCAAATATTGATAATAATTATCATAATCTATTACTATTTATTTAGAATCTCCAGTTTGTAAATCAATAATTTACATGGTGTTATCACGAAATAAAACCGTTAGTATTCCATTCTACATGTAGTTAACATATTCAACATTAGTTAAATTTTTAATATTTCTCTTATTGTTAACTTAAAATTCATACACGCTTACCTCATTGTATATTCCATCTTTGAAATTATTAACATATTACCAGTTATACATAAACACTTAGTTTTGTGATTAAAACGCCCAGATTTGTGTATCAACAATGATGAGTTAGTTATCTCTATAAATAAAACACTATGTTGTATTTTTAATGTATAATTAGTCATTTAAAGAAAAAATAGAACAATAATAAGAATTAGTATCATCGTAATCGAAGTCTGGTATTTCAATTAAAAGCTCAAACTGCTAATTATGCAAATAACATACTTTGTTTAATATTTGAATATAGATTATCCCTTTGCATATAATTAATTAGCTAAAATAACCTTCTTAAATAATTTGACCATTACACAAATTTGGATTTTAATACCCTGAATATATCTCGCAGTTAATTTCAGTTTATTAGAGTATATTCATATCTTTATCAATTATATATAGATTATTGTCTTCAATTACAGTATACAAATCCACATATGGCAGCGGTTTAAGCACGTGCATTAATAAGTACTTTTCTAGTTTTGTGTTCTATGTTAACTCTGTTTATTATTCGAATGTTACTTCAAGTTCATTTTCTCCAAATAGTTCATAAAATTTATCTTTTTAAAGTTTAATCCCATTCATGCCCAATTCTAGATAATTATTAATACGTAATTAACCGAATACTTAATTAACCGCCACTACTTTTTCATTTGTCATACTTAAAATACTGGTTCCATCTTTGTGTGAAAAAATAACTAAGCTGTTACACTAAATAATTGTGTTAATATCAAAATATTAATCAATAAACTTTTAATCGTCGAATCTATAAATTTGTGTAACTATATTATATTCTTATTACTAAGTTTCAAATTAAAATGTTTTGTTACAAAATTAAAATGTTTTGATATTTCTGTATTAAAAACAAATAAGTTTTAAATGATTTTAATTAAATATATACAGAGTATCGTTTCTTAGCACATATAATTTATTTTAAATAACATAAAGATCTTGTATATTGTCACAGAATTATATTAACTCCAATTCACAACCATTTAAAAATAATAGATGGTTATTGGTTTATACGATGTACCTATTATTGTATTTTACTACTTTTTCGGGTTTAGGATAACTATTAACTACAATTTGCTATATAATAAGATTTTTATCGAGCATAATACACTATTTTGAGATCAAACAAACATATTGGTTATCATTCAGTTGTTAAATTATCATATTTTTCGTTAAATTTACTTTGTTTCCAATAATATATTTTGATTTGATTATTATTTCTTTATGTGTTCTATTCATTCATGTGGAGTGGAACCAAGAAAGATGATAATTAATATATAGTTATTCCACCTAGCTTGTTATGGCAAGATCACATCCGACAACTGATAACTTAGGATAAATATATTAGACAACATATAATATTTCGTTACTATAGTAATATATGTATTACTATAGTAATACTATAGTAATATAAAAAAGACGCTAACAATTAAGTGAGTCATTTTATAATAATATGTAATATATATATCACTTCCTCGAGACGGCACAAATAGACTTCATTGAGACTTTCGAAAGCGAAACATAGGCTCTCGCACGCCAGTGTTTCCACTTTCAAAACGGGCTTTATAATAATATGTAATATATAATATTATATAGTAATATACATTAATATACAGTAGTAATAATTCTCTCAAATGCTACTTACTTAAAATCAAATATTTAGAATCAAATTAACATCAGACAATCACTCATAGATCGAGCATGGATATTTTTTGGACATATCGCAATAAGCTCTTGCGACGAGGCCGACTTCTTCATAAAATGGATTGATGTTTCCTTGCTTTTCAACAGCTCTCTTGTATTGAGCGATCTGTAATTCGGTTGGTGGGTGTTCATTGTCCCATTGGATCAGGTTGTCGATGTTGGTGAATGTTCTGGTGATTGGGCCAGCTTGTGTTGGATATCTGACGAAGAAGTAGGCGACAGCGCGAGCAGTGTCCCCTTTCTATACTTCTCTCGTTTCGAAGGCTTTTCCGCTATCGAGCTTGGACCAGTTTTCTGCGTCTTCTGGCTTGCTGGTGACTACTTGGAAGTCAATTCCGTAGTACTTATCAACTTTGGCTTCCTCTACGTTGTTGAATGGGAAGTTTGAGCGGCCACCGTTGGCGGTCTTCCAGGTTGGGCGTAAATGGTGGAGGTCGGACTTCATTGGGGCAGCTTTGTTGAAGAACGATTGTGGAACGGTGTGCTCGCAGTTCAATTCTTCGTTGCAATTCGCGTCGTTGGAGCCGTACTTGCAAGCGAGTGGGATTCCGGTGTAAACGCACTCTACGGTGCTGTTGGCCTCGTCGTTGTAGATATAGCTGTACATCTCGCGGCGGGCGCCATCGTAGCCGAGGGCCTTGTGGTTGGCTGAAGCGATTGAGCGCAACTCGTCACGGAGGTCCTCACCATAGAGGCCTGGGAAGTACTCACTGAAGCAAACTGCGAATAACATTAAAGAGGTGGAAATATGGAGAAAATAATGTTAAATGCTGATGGTGAATGAAGCGCAGGCAGTTTTGCAATTTATTTGTCCCATAATTTGTCCCAAGTACGTGTGTGTGAGATACATCATTACAGGAAAGTTCGAGTAACGCAATAACTGAACTAATAATGAAATATACAACTTTGTCAAATATATATTTTCAACAAAAGAAGACATCACACTATAAATTACATCTGCACTGGTCACCCTTTTTGCGCAAATGGAGTTCCAGATAAGACGCAAAAACTGCGAAAACACTCTCTGCGAGAAAATAATCACGCGTTTTTAAAATACAGCGTCTGTAGTTGAAACTCTGATTCAGGCGCATAATCGTGTAACACAAACGATAAAGCTGTGCAACTCAAGTGACAGTCAGTGAAAGACTATTGGAATCATAGCATATAATATTTAGTTCTTAGTTATTCTTTTTTATCTATAGAAAAATTGAAAACGGCTCATTTGTCAACTGAGGTTTCTTGAAAAATTATAAAATTGAAATATATAATATAAAGATATATAAAGTGTTAAAGAAAAGGAGACCCTCTTATTGATCTTTAAAACGATCGCCAAAGCTCGAATATATTACTATTGATTTAAAGAATTAAACGAATGTTTCATCAGCTGCTTAGATGCGTTAAAATTTAATATAAAGTAATTATAAATCATGATTATATTTCTTATACGTGATGTTTATTTTCCTAAGTTTGAACATTGGATATATGAATAGTTTTCGAATAAGTTTGTTAAAGTTTCAATCACTGATCTGCCCCGCCTAAAAAGGTGAAAATAGAAACGATCTCGTTTTGTTTATGCGCCATTTATTAAATGGTTTATGCAGTGTGGGACAACTAATAATGAATTTGTGCGCTTAAGCTTTAAAAACGGTTTATAGTACTATTGTGTTTCTCATTGAATTTAATTTGCTTAGATTTGATAATCAACGAAAACGGAATAATTTTATTGATTTCATCCAGGTAGCATTAATGCTGCATTTGATCGCTCAACAGCTACTTGTATTCCAGGTCCAGCTATTCAATATCCAAGTTGAAACATTTTCGTAAAATCTAGTTCTTATACTGGAACCCGCAATTATTAAGTTCAAAATGATGCAGCAGATTGTTTACGTCATCCTTAAACTAAAAAATTTATTTGCTAATCGGATCAATCAAAACTGTGTTATATTTACTTTTGACTATTATCAAATCGTTAACAAAGTGATAAATTTTAACCTCCAAAATGTTTACAGATCTTGAAAACGAGAAACCCAAAAATATATCATCCTCCCATATGTCTACTGTATATTTTTCATTATCATTCCACTTATAATACTATTTTTCGGTATTCGGCTAGTATATCAAGTCGAATATCTATTTCAATTCATTTTAGGAAGCAACTTGTAATTCATTATTACGGTACACATATATTACTGTTGGAGTTTTAACATAAAGTTCTTGATGAAAACAAAATATGTTAGCGCATGTTGTGTTCTTCATTTTGTGATTTGGAATTTTAAATACAAACTTAAATTAAGTATCTTTTAGTTAAAATACTTTATTTTAAACTTAAATATAAAGATTTCCTTGGCAAGGAATCATCTAATGTAAGTACCCGCGAAGAAATATTGGATCTTCAAATACCATTGGCTATACATGTCCAGAAAATATATCACAATCTATTGGTGTCTATTGTAGAATATTCATTTCTTTATCAATCACGTACAATGAATCATCCTCTATTACTATATACAAATTTTAATATAGCATGGGTTTGAAAACGTGCATAAGTTAGCATTTCTACAATTTGCTAACTTATTCATGTGTACGACTAGAATGTTACGCCTCTTAGTTTTAACAATACTTACAATGATAATTTAAAATATCTAGTGGATAATTATTTCCAAATAATTTTACTAAAATTTCATTATTTATTTTTATTCCGGTTTAACCTAGTTCCAGACTTTTGTAAAATTAATCTAAAATCAGTATTTTGTCTTCTTCAGATTATATTTATGAGCTGTTTTGAGTGATACTTTTACGAACTGTTTATTGTTTGTTATTTTGTTGCAGCTTAGCACATTTTTGATAAACCATGTCGAAGACATATATTTCCTATTTATCATCTAAGAATATAATAGTGGAACTGCAAGATAGTAATATTTTATCTATCTAAATATTAGTTTTTATATATTTATACGAAACTTGTGTATTCGCTTCGTTTATTACCTGCTAAAGTATCAATCTATTACCAGTTACATTACTTGTCACATCGTACACAAGATCACAAAATTAAAAACTTCTGTTCTAAGAATAATAGCGTTGTATCCATTTGAGGTTATTATTGTTCATTTGGAATAAACAATTATATCGTTATATATGCAATTTGTTGTTTAGTACATATCCATCTGTTATATCTAGTACGCTTTCGAATTATATTATAGTTTAGTTTTGAATTTTCAATATTTCATTGTTTGTTAAAATGATACATTCATTATTTAATATCATTGTTTTAACAGGGTTGGAGAATACGTATAGTCTAATACTCATTACCTTATTTTGATTATCTAGTTCGTAATAGTAATTTCCATTTATTAGAATGAAAGAATTGTTAACTTATACAATAAAGTTTTTAAGAGTACTGCTAAAACATATTTCATCGCCAATTAAATATTTTACTTCATTTAACTCAAGTTAGTCTTATTTGAATCTAGGCATGCTTTACAATTTCTGTACAATATTCATTATTTGAAGTGGTATATATGTTGTATACGACCCAAACTCTACTATTATATACATATGTGTTAAATTTCTTTAAATGTGTATTTAATCGAAAAATATTTTGTTAAATATTTTTAAATATTAACAAAATTAAAATTCAATATAGATATATATGTATATCTTTGAAGTAAAAGAACAAATAACTTTAACCTTTAAATATTCTAATACAAAAGATACTGAGGTGAATTGAATACAAAATTTAAAAGTATGAGTATTGTTAATCTTGAAGAACAAATTTAAATTACTACTAGTCCATATTCATATATCATAAAAATCGAAGAATATCTCCACATCAAATATATGTTGAAGAATCAAATTTGTTAATGGTTATACTTACATTTACTTACATTTACTTATCATAGTTAAGAATCTTATGCTATACTCATATAATACTACTATATATTCATATTATAAATACTGTATTTGTTAATTGTTTTATAGATAACAGACTATATTTAACTACTTGGGTGTACATTGATTTAAACTAAAAATTACTTATTCATTATTAATAATTAATAAGAATGATGGGACAAATATATATTATGGGACACTAGGATGAATTTTTAAAATCATGATTATAATCATTTACAATTTTGCATCCTAATATTGTATATTCTATTTGATTATGCTGTTTAATTATATTTAATAATTAATCATTTTTCTACTCCAAATGTCATGTTGCACTAAGCGTAAGTATGAGGAAATAAATACGAGTGACGACTAGCCAGCATCGAGCGGTGCGAATACGATGAAGATTCTGCTTTTGGGTGCTGGTGAGGGTGGTAAGTCCACCTGGGTGAAGCAGATGCGTCTTTTGTATCAGAATGGGTTTACGTCAGTTGAGCGTAATTATTACAAGACTATAATATTTTAGAACGTGATTAAGTCAACGGTGGCGATATCGTAGAATACCGCGATTCCCGAGTTGCAAAACCTTTTGAAGTCTCCTTTAACTCCCGCTTCTCTCTCCGACTCTGTTATCAGCACTCTAGCGAATCTTTTATTAAATAACGAGTTTTAGAACGCGCTTTTAAACACACCTATTGTAGATAACTACGCCTACTTCATCTCACGCCTCCAATTTCTTGCTAATAACCTCCCAACCAACTAGGACATACTCCTCGCCCGCGTGAAAACGCACATTGAGACCCCGTTCACGTGCACGCTGAACAAGCTCAAGTACATTTTTTACGACGTGGCCGGGCAGAGACCCGCGCGCTCAACCTGGAATCACCGTTTATCCGAGGCGAACGCGTTCATCTTCTTCTGCTCCCTCTCTGATTTTGACCAAACACTTATTGAGGACGCGACCACGAACCGCTTACGCGAGAGTTTACAGTTGTGGACGGAACTGGTTAATAGTCTGCTTTTGGAGAAGGTTCCGGTCATTCTGTGCCTGAACAAAATGGATTTACTGGTAGAGAAACTGAAAACGAGGCGGTTCAGCGACTACATAACTGAATACAGAGGGGAAAACGAAGCCAAAAGCGTTGCGGATTACGTTCAGGGGCTGTTCGTAGCAGCTAATAAGGTTAACGCTAAAATAAGACCCTACAAAGTGTTCTAAACCAGCATAAGCGACCAGGGACTAATTATTAATGTTTGCAAGAGCGTATTCGAGTTCATGCTACAGGCAGTGCTTAAACAAGTCGGATTTTTTTGAGTGAAAGAAGGAGATAAATTATAATAATTCGTATAAATGCAACCCAACAATACTAATCATTTAATCTTTTCATATTTCAATTACGAATCCAAATTACTCTCAATATAATATGTTATGTTGATGATTATTGAATGTTACAGAAAACAAAATGTAAGGAACATAAAGTTCCTGTGTACATATTTACAAGTGAATTTCGTATTTTAATATATTAAACGTTTGATTTTACTTAACTGATTTTGTTCAACATTATTAGTACTTCTTATTTAATAAACGAATTATTGGTTAATTTTTATCTTTCTAAGATCTACGAGTTGATAGTTTAATCATCAACATTATGTTTTATGTATAAATTCAGCAATGTGACAACGTTTTACTTGTTTCTGCCACTAATGCATTTATATTAGAATGTGAAAAATGTATAAAAGTTGTTTAAATTCATATATAATGAATAAAATTGTGTCAATTATAAAATGAAATATTTAATGAATACAATAAAACAAATAAGCGAGAGTTATATCTACAACTTTGCTTAAACAACTCAATATGCCACTATAGCCCAGTATAGTTCGGCACTTGAATTTACACTATTTACAGAAGCCATTTTTTAAAATATAATAATCTAAATGATAATAATATAATTAATTCTTTGAATGTGTATATCACATATATTTCTTTTTCTTCATAGCTTTCAACTATCTTTGGAACCTAACAAAGCTAGAAAGCGAGTAAACAACAGTCACCAAACACACTATTCCGAGAATAATGTAGACAGCGAGCATATCACTATTCTTATCTCCGTTCTGCGTTCCCCAGAACAGGTTTGAAAACGTGTTCGATCCATGAGTTACGACCAAAGTAGCGATGTAATCCTTTTTGATCAAATCTTGAAGTGTCTTGTTTTGGAAGCAGACTTTATCCTAATTATTATAGTTAGTGTTAAATACAAAGGTACCGTTGACACCATGAGATGTTTCGTTGATTTACGATGAAATTGAGATATTGAAAGTGGTTTAAATGGATGGATTGAAAGCGAACTTTGTGTTGAAGATCTCCAAATGTAAACATGTTTAAGAATCTTCTATAACAAAGAAAGTTCTTTCCCATTATTATCTCTAGTACGAAACTGTATCATGTTGAGCTCCTACCAAATTTTGGTTAACGTCAAACAGAACAGATGAAGTTACATCAACATTTTGAGAAATTTGAACAAGTTTGTAGAAGTTTATGCAATCATCTTACTCGTTTGAAGGCATTTCTGAACACGAGAATTTGAATTTGGTCATGTACATGTTGTACCGTACTGCTATTTAGTCAAAAGTTCTGCTTAGACCGTTGATCGAGACCTGAAATCTGAATATCATGTGGTTATAAGAACGACCAGTCGAAGTTAGAGCAGCTTGTAATTGTTATACTTTAGCTGTGACTGGCATCAAAGTGAACGCAAACCAGCCATCATTTAAGGCCATAAACGGTTAATTAAAGAAGCCCTCAATTGAGGTATACTTAACCGAGGAAAATTTTAAATTGATTCTGGTCTCAATTCCACCAGATTTGGTGTTCAAATACCCAGTAGCATCCCAATTAGGTTTCAAAGCAGTGAAAGCAAGTGGAGATACTCCAGGAGGTGTTAGATTTATGCTGAAGAATTGATATTGAGCGTAATTTGCAGCTAAGTCTTGGAGAGGAAGATTTATCATGTCGAAAGAATATTCGTTTCCGTCAATAGTGATATGAAGCGAATCAAGTGATTATATTTAGATTCTGCACAAACCAGTTGCAGTCATGTTTATCGTGATTTGCGTCTGAGTAAGAGTTACTGGCATAGCTAAATGGAAGCACTCGGAAAGAGAAGATATAATCGTTTGCATTTCAAGAATTTCGATTCTGGTAATCTCAGCATACGAATAAACTTCAATTAATAAGAAATCGATGGATATTTCGTCACCAGTTCCTGTTCCGTCATCTGGTATAGAAAATCCCTCGATTACTAAGACAGAAGTGTTTGTATACCCAAAGTTACTGATAGTGTACGAGTATGGAGGGTAAGTACCAGTGGGTGCTGTAGCAATGTCAACGCCGATGGTGACGTTAATGTTCACACCCGCTGGAAATATGGAGCAGTCGCTATTGTTGCTGGAATCGAGTAGAATTTAGAGTTATTTAATGTTTGGTCTGTACTCAGCGACCGTCTTATAGGTGTAACAGGTGAATATCTCACGACCATCCAAGTCTAATGTAGATGTTTGTAATGTGAATTAAAATAGTAAATGCATTAATATTTGTGAAGTGATAATAATTCAAAAATATATGTAATAAATTAATAAGTTACAACATTAAGATAATCTACTAATCTACAGAATTTCATATTTAAATTTTGAATTACTAAAATTGAACTTTAGAATTACATTAATTCACTAATTCTTGTAGAAATCAATATACAATTATATTATATTGAAATGTTAAATTTAAATGAAAGAATATTTAAATATGAAAGAGTTTAATTATAAAATAAGTAAATACTTAGTCCATTAGCAAAAAGTTGAAAACATTTTATAATACATCGTATAAATGTACATCGTAGTTTAACTTAAATGTTTTTATACTCATACTGAGTATTAAATTCAAAGATAAATAAATGCATCACAATGTAAATTACGTCCATATTGGTCATAATTTTCTTCTGATTTTACACATTCCTCTCTAATTAAATGTCTCGCATGGCTATTACTCGTCAAACCTCCTCACTGAATCTCTGTTAGCTCTCCCGAACTAATGGAGATAAAATACATAGATATATGTAGAATACTAGTATAAAGTTTTATATGTAGATTAAATTTCGTTATTTTAGTTAAATTAGTACCAACATCAATAAATATAAAGTATCTACATCACAAACTAATTCCAATATAACGCCTCATTTTCAAGGATTATTACTATGAATAACTTTGTCGGACAACTTAGTTTGCTGTTGATCAGATATATAACATTTTACAGATTGTGAAAAGAAATAGAAATAATATAACAAGTATGAAGCAAACATGGTCTTTATGTTTACTGGGACAAATAGTATAATAAGAGTGAACCGATATTAAAGGTATATTGAGTCATGTTGTTAAATGATATTTTCATAGGTTCATTACTTCTGTTACTTTACACGTAGGACTTTTTAAGATAGAGTAAGTATAAGCTAAAGTAATTGTATTACTCTGAAATATACACTACAATTTGGATTAAATCTCAGTTCTAATATGTTTAAATAATAGATTCATTGTTCAACAGTTATTCTTTGTCCTATATTAAAATAACCTGTAATTCTATTCTGATTGATTCATTTTTATAATGATTGAAAATGTATAATTTGTCCCAATATTCATTAATTGTACTGAGATACTTATTAGTTGAATTGATTGTTTGAAACGATAAATGTAGTCTGTGTAGTGAGTATTGTTAAATTAATTATGGGACAAATTTGTATTATATGTGGGAAAAGTCTGTCATATGCAATTATATACGGATTTTTGCTATATATTTCACTTCTCAATGTTGAGCAAAGTAGCAATTCTATCCGTTTTCTGTTTGTTAGCAGGTGGCATCAACTATGGAACTGCACTCACAAATTTACCAGTACAGATTGTGACGAAGTATGCTTTGATCACCCACTTTGATCCAGATAATCCAGCAATTACTTCTTTGATTGAGGTTTCTTTTTGTGTAGGAGCAGCTCTAGGTTCATCAGTTTCGTAGTTAATAACCAGGAAGATGAGTTATCCAAAAGCGTTGATGATGTTTTTCGGATTGGCAATTCTAATGAATGTTGTCTAAATAATACCTATACATTGGATATACTTGGTTTCTTGTAGAACTGTATCGGGTTTCATAACTTCTGGAATAAACTCTATAGCGCCGCTGTAAGTTGCATCGCAGCTATCAGCTCATCACCGCGAGAAGGCCATGATGATGTATGATTTCTCACTCAATGCTGGTGTTACTCTAGCTTATCTGATCCACTTTGGAATTTCGTTCGACTATAATTATTGGTAGTTTACATTTTTGGCTCCGATTCTCTGCAATATTACTGGTGCTCTGGTTGCTATGACTTTGATAAAGGCTTCGAACGCGGCTAGGCAGATTCAAACTCTCAAGAAGTTTGTTGAAGATCAGGAAGAGAAAGAGCCTCTTGTGCATGAGTCCATTACCGTGCAACATTCAGCTTCTGATTATCCCGCTCCGATGTCTTTGGATCACAATCTCACGAATTAAGTTGAAAATGCGATTTAAAAGCCTCATCTCAGCAGAAAGCAGTTGAATAGGATTCGGTATGTGGCTTTTGCAATTGGTGCGTTTCAGATGCTAACTGGAATTGACGCCATTGTTATGTACTCCTCTGACATCTTTGAAACCGAGTTTGGGAGTGTGCGTGCTGGAATTCTCGGTTCTGTCCTCCTTGGTGTGGTAAATTTAGTCACCATTGTAGTTTCTGCGTAGTTCGTGGGGAAAGTACGGAGGAGGAAGATGCTCCTGTTTGGAATCATCGGGGTGTCCGTTTGCAACATCTCAATAGGCTTTTGTTACCTTTTGAACATAAACAAGCGCGAGGTTTACATAATGGCCTTGACCGTTTTGTTCCAAATTTTCTACTGCTCGGGGCCCGAACCGCTCGTTTTCATGATGTTCTCCGAGATGTTCCCCGAGGAGCACAAAAATCAATTGAATTCTTTGGCCTACTCTACGAACTGGGTTGCGAATATTCTGGTTGTGTTCACTTTTTAGTTCTTCTTCGACCATTTGTGGGTATTGTATTTCTTCTACGCGGTATGCACGCTCGGATTCGGGCTGAGCGGGGTCGCGCTCGCGCCTGAGACGTGCGGAAAGAGTTTAGAGGAAATTGAGCAATAGCTGTTGTAGTGGTGAGTTAGTTAATAATTGGAATTATGCTGGTATTATTGATTGAAACATATTTGTAAGAACGGATACGAATGGATATGATAATACGATTGATACTTGGATTGATTTTCTATTTGTTGATATTTGGAGTATATTTTTGTTTAATTGGCAATTGCAATAATTACAAGTATTATGCATTTAACCTATATACCACTTCAATGCCACTAATAATAAAATAATTCTAATTCTTCAAAAGCTTCAAAGAAAACTGTTATTTGGCATATGACTCTGAAGATAAAAGCTGTACTGTGGTAGATCCAGGCGAAGAATCAGAAAAGCTATTAAATGAAATAACTGACAATAAGCTGAAACTCACACACATTTTAATTACTCATGCTCATTTAGATCACGTTTTTGGTTACTATAATCTAAAACAAGCTTTTCCAGAAGCAAAAATCATGCTTCATGAAAATGAAATCCCTGTATGGAATGCAAACACCAAGTGTTCAACCAAAATGATTTTGAAATTAATATTTGGTGTTAAAATACGAAATGACTATTTAAACATCCAAAAATATTTGATAAAAGATAAATAGGTTATATCTGTTGGTAAATATAACTTGGAAGTTCTTTTCACACCCGGTCATACTCATGGTTCCGTATGCTTTTTGGAAAGATCTGAGAAAATTGCATTTACTGGAGACACGATATTTACTGACATGTTAGGTAACACCAAATATCCAAATGCTAAAACATAGGGGAATTAAGAATAGCTGAATCAAAGCGTGTAATTGTTGAAGAAGGAAATAGCAGGTTATATAATTTATCCAGGACATAGAAATTATGGTGATTCAACCCATGTTTTGTAAAGTAAAACTGAATGAATAGTAAATGAAATGTGTACATATAAAAATAAATCTAATAGCTATTATGTATATTTCATATAATATTAATTAAAATCACTCCCAATAATGCTGAAGCGATGTTGCGTGAACATGAAGAAAACGCATCTCGAAGAGCCTCTATTGCCAGCAATGCTTGATTCGTAGGTTTCAACATAGAAAGCAAATGCTGTTATTAAATTAATGCTGACTGGAGCTGGTGAAAGTGGTAAATCCACATGGTTGAAACAGCTTAGGTTAATTTACGACAGTTCCTTTAGCGAGTCGGAAAGAGCGTATTATTTAAGCGTAATCACTGGCAATATGCTGAAGCAGATTCAGCTTTTGTTGAAGCAGTTCACATAAATTCATTTGGACTCGCTCGAAGAAAACTTAGATCATGCGGTTAACATAATTCTTACGTATAAACATACCCTTTTAACGAAAGAGCTCGTAGACTGCGTCACCTTCTTGCATTAGCAGGATTTGTTCACAAATTACTTGAAAACACAGTAAACTCTGGATAACTACACTTATTTCATTTAAAATCTTCCGCGTTTGCTTGAGCAGTTGCCAAATAACAAGGATATTCTGTGTGCGCGTGTGAAAACGCACATTGAGACGTAATTCTCGTACACTTCTGATAACGTGCGTTATGTGTTCCACGACGTCGCTGGTCAGCGTGATGCGCGTTATGCCTGGTCCAGCCGTTTGTAGGAGGTTGACTGTATTGTTTTCTTCGCCTCGTTAATCGAGTTCGATTAGTTTTTGGTCGAGGACAAGACGAAGAATCGCATGGAGGAGAGTTTGCAGATTTACTCAGATTTAGTGAATTCGCCGGTGTATTTGCGTCTTCCGGTGATTTTGTGCCTGAACAAGATCGATTTGCTGAATTTGAAGCTCCAATTCAAGTCCTTCAAGGACTTCTTCCCCGATTTCACAGGTCAAAATTCTCCAGCGGAAGTCAAACAGTACATAACAAACTTATATCAAAAAGCAAATCGAATTGGGGAGAAGATAAGGTCCGTTCAGATCTTTGAAACGGACGCGACAGATACGGAACTTATCGGAACCGTTTGCAAAACGGTCATGAAATTTTTGGCACAGGAACAGATGAAATCCATCGGATTCATGTGAATACAGTTTAAATGTTTTTATTTATTAACCGCTAATGATGCTGCGCTGATATCGAGAAATTGTAGATACACTATTTTAAATTTATTTTTGCACGAATATACTACTGGGATGTTCAAACCATGGGGTATTAGAAGCATTTTACGTTTAAAGACATCAACTTTTTCATCATTTGTGGAATGGGGCATTTTATCTTAAAATCAAAAGTGATTTATATATTTATATAGATAAATATATTTACACTCCACGAATCATAATTCAAAATGCAGTATGAAATCTAGCGAATGCATTTGTTTAATGTCTATGTAATATATTGAATAGCATTTAAAATAACTTTAAATATACGACCTAGAATATAACATAGATCTAACATTAATTCAGCATGAAACTCAAATGTAATTGCAAACATGTACAAATCTACTTGTTTTATGCTATTTTAACATTTTTCTTAACTGAAGTCAACATAGTTGAATCTTTTTAATATCATATTCTTAGTGCTGTTCAAGGTAACTTCAATTTTATTAAATCTTATTATTTGAGTTTATGTCGACAGTTGCATCACGGAAATGTACAATCTATGAACAATCCGAGATTTTAGAACTGTAAAATATTCCATTTATCATGTTTTGGGTTTGATTCCCTTGTTCAATATATTGATTTCGTTAATATTATTATTAAATTTGTGTTTAATTGCTCAATGGCAATCGAAAATATAAATTTGTGTGAATAGGCTTATTTTTGTTGAAAATCGCCTATTTGTTTAAACAATTTTTATAATGTTTGGATGTGGAATTGTCATTTCGTGCGCCCATAAAATTATGTGATGAAAATCAGAATATATCAATTTAAAAAATAACTGAATACGTAATAGTCATATGACATGTTATTTTACCTTTAGCGGTTAATCGTTTAACTTATAAATGTTTAATTCTTTCAGCTTAACCGACTGTCTTGTATGAGCATTATCGGCTTTTTTCACTTGCATTATGTTTTATTAATTTTCTACAGAAATCAGTCTGATTGGTTCAAACCATAGGCTATTTTAATCTTTGACTGATTGAAGACATCAACTTTTTGATCATATTTGGAATGGTTCATTTTTAATTGAAATTGAAAGTGATATATTTATGTTTAGTAACATTTTAATAAGTTTCACTCCATCAATCAAATTTGAACAAGCTTCAAACTTCTAAAACAGGCTGTTATCTAAGTAATTCTTATTAATAGCAGCAATAATCTACTCAACAAAATAATTATAAACTTAACTTATAATCTAAATTTCAATTGAGTTTCCAATATTTACTACTTTTTAAAAGCTAGCTGAGCAACAACTTAAATGATATCGATTTTACTATTAAATCAACTTAAGATTAATTAAACTCATTATATTGGAGTCGAATCATGCAAATAAAATATCAAAATATTTGACATGTTCAAAAACAATCGTAAATATAATAATAAAATTAAAAAATGTAATACATAGTAATAAAATTTGAACCAAAGCAATACTATTAATTTTGACTAGTTTAACGTGTGCTGTAAATATTAAACACACTTTAAACACCATAGATATTTTAATTAATTCATAAAAGAGGTATTTTCTGCTTTCAATCACAATTAAATTTGTGTGTTAAGTTTATATTCTACTGTTTGTGCAATTGCACTTAGAAGTGGAAATAGGTGTCATCCGCTACTGCTTTTATTGGATAATAAACACAAATCACTTAACATATTTTTAAAATTTTAGCAGTCAAATACACCTCAGGTGTCATTTACATGAGTATCGGTTAATGATACATTAAATAAATTATATAGTTAAATTATTTTAATAGGTTCAATAAAAATTACTTGTTTTACGTTGAATTGTTAGACTAAAGACAGGACTGAAATTGTTATAGTTACATATTTTGGTTGCTATTTTTAAACAACAATGAATAAAAAAGATATATAGTTATCTTGTAAATTGTTAATGAAATTAATAGCAATGTATAATAATTTTCATCATTGGTTATCATCAGAAACTGGTAAATATTCGCTTTTCTTAGCTGTAAATATACATCCCATGATTATATAAGTGAGTAATAGTAATGTCATAACAGATAGACATCCAAAAGTCAAAGTCATTGCCCTGTTGTAAGAAAATTTGTAATGTTATACAAAAGCTTTACTAACACATTTAACAGTGTAATTAGTTAAACCATCTTTTGAACATACTTTCCTCCCCATAATTCAACATGTAGACTTCCTCATCGTAATATATAGATTTAAATTTGAAAGAAAATAGATTTAAAAATAAAGAGTTGTTATTTGAACGCAAAATTGGTTCTCACACATTCATGGGTTTAATTTTAAAACGAGCTTAAGTTTAACCAAAGCTCAAAATGCGAACTATTATTTGGTTTCCGCAATAAAGTTGCGCATTAATTATATTTGCTCATTATATCGACTTTTTCCGTTTGATTAATTCAATTTAACATTATAATTAATATATATATAATTTGTATTTAACATTATAATTTAATATCAGAATCATGTGCTCCTTTAAATTCTAATTTTATGTAGGAGTGATGAATATCAATATCTTGAATTGGAATAATGGTAAAATCCGCCAACGTAATACATTTAAATCTTTCATATTTTAATGGGGCAGTACGTTTATATAATTCAACAGTTTTACCTAAAATCTACTAAAAACCAACTCGCCTAGTACAGTTATTTTTGCGAGAATTCTATAATTTAACTTTATTATGAGAAAAATGCTGACAATGAAGCATTTATGTTTCAAGTACAGTGTTTAGTGAAGTCACTTATTTAAGTATAATAATAGCTGTTTTCTTATCAAAAAATAAAGTTTAAGATAAGTTTAATTCATTTAAGTATAATCCAGACACGGTATCTTTTTGTTTTGTCTCTGTATTCATTTCATGGAGTGAATGCTATATTCAATATAACAAATAATAATTCTAATCAAAAATCTTTTCTTTGAATATTCAATAATATAATTACTACATAACCTCATTCAGAAGGGGGTCGCATTTTCGCTTATAAGGGGGTAGGTCAACTCGCTTACAAGGGGGTTGGACATGAAGTTACCCCCTTGTAAGCGAGTGACAAAAATAATGCGTTTTAGCCCTGTTTTTTGGCCATAAACCCTTCAAATACTACAATATTTTTGGATACATTTTGGATACATTTCACTTATAAGGGGGTTGAAAATGGTAACCCCCTTATAAGCGAAAAGGCTACCCCCTTGAGAGCGAGGTAATGTAGTATCACTTTATCAAGTCGCTTGTTATTGCTGTTGAAATTCCAACAGTTGATTCAGTGGTTTCATTACTCAGTTAACATATAGCAAACTTTTCTTCGGATGGTTGACTTTTACAATTTCTAATTTTATCGATTTTAGAAAACATAAACCATTAAATAACTATGATGATATCGCAAATTGCTGGAAGACTGCAACCTAAAACATATGGTATTTTCTAAATCAAATATTATCTTTCTTAACTCATACTGAAAAGTGAGATAAGTTAGGCAATATTTGCTGCCGCTGTGGTTGAGAACATTCCGACACTTAAACCAATTGCTGATTTTCTTTTGTGATTTTTAATAATTTATCCAGGCCTAGAAGCCAAATACATAGGTAGTGAACCATAAGCCATAACATTTCCAATTATATATTGAGCAGATTTTGTACTTAACTCCTTAGGTGTTTTACAGATATCATAGACGGTTTCTTACATTTTTAAACCAAATTAGTTGTGAAAACCACTCCAAAGAACATTGTTAATTATTAATACAATAATAAAGCCATAGAGCAATGATTCAGATACTTTAAATGTAATTGACTTGCTTTCTATTTGGTTACATGGTTTTAGGTAATAAAAATGCTAGAAAATAAATATTGCATCAAACGATACAAATATAATACTCAAAATTTATTGAGTAAATAGTTGGTTTAGTAAGAAACAGGAAATTAAGTTAAACAAGTCTCCCATTACTAAACACATTATAAAAGCAGCTGACAATGCTTCAGAACGTTTCATGAGGAATGTCATTCTTATTTGTGGAAGAAAAGATACTATCCAACAGCAAATAGATATCCATCCAAAAATGAAAGAAACAACTCCAGTAGTTCCAGAAACACATTCTTAAAACACACCAGCAATAAATTTGTTATAATCTCCATTTTCGCAACGGCAAACCATTTTATTAGCGAAGTGGTTGATATATTTTTACAAATAACATAATTTAATAAATTTTTTAATGTTTATTAATAGTTGATTCACATATGGTATTTATTTTACAATAATTTTACATAATTGTATATAAAGTCAAAAACTATCACAATGGTTAATGTTTTAATATTAATACTAAAGTATACATATTAAATAAAATATATGAAACACAAATTATTCATTAAATCAACAATTAGAGATAATATCATAACTTTTAAATTTAAGATTGCGACTAAACACTTATATTTAGAATAATTCGTGTATACATAACAATTATTGAACATGTATCAGAATTATTACACATTTTGCCAAGCTATTTCTATTTTAAGCGTTTACATGAAAAGTTCGTTTAACTATTTATTTTCTTTTTGGTATATTTCAATTAAATGAGCAATGTGAATTAAAATAAGCATCAAAACATTCATTTCTTAACCCAGATGATATCTTCCGTTAAATTCTGGCTTTCTCTCAGGTCCGTTCTGCTGAAAACGTTCTGTGCTTCGATTATGATGTGTTCTTCGCTTTAATTCTCTTTTTTCTTCCCTTTCTTCTCCTTTTCAGCTTTTTGAACAACTTTCCTCACCGTTTTCGGCTTCGTTTTCATCTTTTGGGCGAAAAGAACCGCTAAAACACCCAAAAAGATCCCAAAAGCGAAACATCCGCCGACGAGACCCGAGAATCCGCCCGTTCCCGATTTAAAAGTTGGAGTCTCAGGCGAGAAATTACAAAATTGATTGAATGAATAATCACCAACTGGGCACGTGCAAGTACCTCCGCTCCAAAAGGCGGGCGAGGCACCGTTTAAGGAGCAGTCGCACTGGAATTTGTTGATTTGAGTGGTGTTGAAGGGGCAAAGTGAGCAGGAATTGTCTAACTTGGTGAAATGAGTTGATTTGCATACACAGGAGTTAATTGAGGTGTTATATATTTTGTTCATGTCCGAGCAAATACAAGACTAAACGGCTAAAGATGAGTCAGGAGGGCAAGTAATGCACGTTCCGTTCACGGTGTACGAACTCGCTGGGCAAGTACACGTATTTCCAATCATTTAATAAATTGAGCAGGAGCACTGTCCTTAATCGAGCGCTCTAAATGAATTTTCTGGGCAAGGAACGCAGTTTGAACCTGAAATAATGAAATTGACCTAACAAACACACGCACTGTTATAAAAAATAGTGTTCAAAGCAGTGCAAATACACGTTGTACCAGCTGAAACGCTGTTAGCCGGACATAACGTACAAATCCCGCTCATATTGTAATATGAACTCGAACAAACACAAGCGTTTTAAACAATAATCGCGTTCGGATCAGTGCACGTACAAGAAGTTCCAGCTGAGATTGCATCTGCCGGACACGGAATACACAATCCACTCAATAAATAGGAGTCCGCCTGACAATCACAGATATTATTTACAGAATTGAATATCATATCCGAATTGAAACATATACATTTGTTCTGAGGTTATGCTATCAAACGATTTGAATTAGATGCACATGGAACACAAATACTGTTATTTAAGTAATAACCAGACTAGCAAATGCATTAATTACCATATATCGTTGCATAAGATAATGTACACGTGCACAGCTATTACAAAAGTGACCTAGTTGAAGCATTTGGGCATGGTAAGCAGTTACCTTACGCTAAATAATAATTCGCATTACAATCACAAGTATTTGTTTAAGAATTATATATACTGTATGTCCAGTTTAACTACAAACACAAGTTGAACCTGAAATAGATGACATAACTGGGCAAGGTCTACAGACTTAATCGCTTATTAAAGATACTGAACACTAACAAACCGATGATCCCATAGAAAATAAAGAATATTAAACATTGCAAGTGCACATATTCTGATTACTATTTAGTTATCTATAGCTGTACGTAGTACATTGCTGACAAGATGTCCCTGATAAATAAGTGTTTTGAACACATCTACACGTATTCGACACTATATCATAAAAGAAATTAGCACCCGAACATGTGCAAGTATTCCCAGAAATTGTAGAGGTAGGTGGACATTATTAACATACGGCATTATATCTAATATAATTTGCAACACAAACACATTATCCGTTAACAAAAACTTCATTTGAAGGACATAAGCATTACGTAACGGAAATATTTGTGCTTGAACATGGACTGCACATATTATTTAATAAGAAATAGTTATTTGCGCACCCGCATGTATTGAACAGCGTGTTAAAAACGTAATTATTTCCAAGACAAGTGCATGAGCTCATGCCCGCAGCTGATTTAGCTCCTTAAACGCATTTTATGCATTATCCACTTATAAAATAATGATTTTTCTTGCATTGGCACAAATTTGAAACAATGTTATATTCAAATCCGGGTAAAGAGCACTAGCATTTAATTTAATTAATTCCGCGCACGGAATTGGCTGGACAACTAACGCATGACGAGCCTATTTTGATGTTGTTGGCAGCGCAAACGCATTAATTAGCTATTTAATCAAACGATTAGTGCACTCCGCATACGCACATTGACCCGCTTGCGCTTGTTGAACCAGCCGCACATTATGTGCACACCCCTCCCTTCAAATAGAAGTTATTTCCGCATTCGCACTGATTACTAACCGGGTTGTAGATTGAACTCCCCAAAGGAGAACAGTCACAGGTTGTAGTTGAAATATTCGCACCGAATTAACATTTTTAGCACTCACCGTTGAAATTTACAAAACCAAATAAACACCTGCACGTTCCAAGCGCGAATTGTGTATTCGATTTGACGCACTAGCAAGAATTTGGCTCCCAAAACTGGCGTACCGAATCAGAAGGACATTGTGAGCACGATGCGCCATCAAAATAATATCCGTCTAAGCACAAACACGCGTTTTGAGAACTGTTAAATTAACCGTAAGTGCACGAGCAACCTGACTAATCAGCGAGCTGAGTAGAAAATGAAGGGCAGGATCTGCATGTGCCACCATCTAGCCACTCTGATGCAGCACATGCCTATAAAACTGTTTAAAGTAAGAACGTTTGTAAATGGAGTGAAATTATTATAATAATTTATTTTTAAATCAAAAACATAGAATAATAATGAAATCTGTAAATATTAAAAAATAGTAATGAATATAATATAGAATATAATATAACTTTAGAAGTTACTAGTTTTGTGACGTAGTCTACGTGTCTAATTAAAACAAATTATACAATTTGAAAAATGATCACTCTAGAATAGTAAAGAATCTATTTAAATTGTAAGAAGTAGTATTTTCTTGTGGTTCAATCATCATAATCAAAAATATAAACTAAGATCTAGAACTATTCGATATGCTAAACGGCAAGTATTCAGAATACACTTAGCTTAAAGTTCAAGACCTTGAAAAGTACTTAGAACTCGGATACACTGGGTTGAAGCTGAAAGACGAGATTTTGCTCCAGCTCTTCGGAGAAGACTACCCAAAGCAGGTGAACGACTACTACAACGCTTTTACGAAGGCCAAAGAAGAGAAGTACAAAGCGAAGGAAGAACCGCCCACGAAGCTGGAGAAGTGTCAGCTGATGCACGTGTTCAAGCCGCTTCCGCACGTCGACTTGTACATCGAAGATAACTCACTGTACATCGTGGACAAAGAGATGAACATCCTGAAGCAGACTCCGATCAACTGCGAGATATATTCCGGATATAATAAAGCTGATCTAAATATTAAATAGGGATATTTACATTAAATAGTTCCCTGCTAAGGTTGCTTGTATTTAATAATTAACGAATAAGTGTTCAAATTATGTGACTAAATATTGGAATTGGTTTTTACAATTACTAAGTACGATAAAGTTATCAGTAAATAAGAATAAGAAATGTTTAATATAATTAAAATGTTTAAAGATTTTATATTAAATGAATAATCAATGTTATATTGTCTGGAAAATGTGTTACATATTTAATAAAGATATAGTAACGAACGCTATGCGAATCATGTAAATGAATTGATTCCAATAAAACAGAATACTTCGAAATATACTGCAATTATGTAATTTTAAAACGTTGCATATTCTTATGTTAACAATTAAGAAAATATAGAGATATTTTAACTCTAAAATAATACAAATCTGTTAACTTTAACTCGTTCCTTTAACATTTTGTGTATGTGTTGTGGTATAATTATAATTGATAAAGAAGATAAAAAATATATGATTATCGACTTGATCAACAACAAACAGACAGAAGCAGAAGGAGATCTGGACAACATGCTTAAGCACCTTGTTCTGGGCGATACTGGTCTCCAGCTTTCCAGCGCGTTCGTGAGAAAGTACTGCGGCGAGGGATTCGAAGAGAAGCAGCTGCAGATGTACAACGAGATGATCGAGCAGCAAATGCAGTGCCCGTGCTACTTGGAGGAGATCCGCAAAATTATTCCCTTTGAGCTGCTCTGCAAACAAGTCAACAAATAGTACTGTAAATCTTGAGTTAAGGTAGACCCGTGTGATTTTTAGTTAAGGTAGACCTAGACCATTTCTAGACCACTTTTCACTGTTTCTGTCGAAAAGGGGGGCTATAATATTTTTTGTTCTTAGTTATTCTTTTTATCTATAGAAAAATTGAAAACGGCTCATTTGTCAACTGAGGTTTCTTGAAAAATTATAAAATTGAAATATATAACATAAAGTGTTAAAGAAAAGGATAGAAAAGGAGACTATAGCCCTCTTATTGATTTTTAAAACGATCGCCAAAGCTCGAATATATTACTATTTATTTAAAGAATCAAATGAATGTTTCATCAGCTGCTTAGATGCGTTAAAATTTAATATAAAGTAATTATAAATCATGATTATATTTCTTATACGTGATGTTTATTTTCCTAAGTTTGAACATTGGGTATATGAATAGTTTTCGAGTAAGTTTATAAAAGTTGTAATCACTGATCTGCCCCGTCTTAAAAGGTGAAAAAGGAAACGATCTCGTTTTGTTTATGCGCCATTTATTAAATGGTTTATGACAACTAATTATGAATTTGCGCGCTTAAGCTTTAAAAACGGTTAATAGTACTGTTGTGTTTCTCATTGAATTTAATTTGCTTAGATTTGATAATCAACGAAAACGGAATAATTTTATTGATTTCATCCAGATAGCATTGGTGCCGCATTTGATCGTTCAACAGCTACTTGTATTCCAAGTCCAGCTATTCAATATCCAAGTTGAAACACTTTCGTAAAATCTAGTTCTTATACTGGAACCCGCAATTATTAAGTTCAAAATGATGCAGCAGATTGTTTACGTCATCCTTAAACTAAAAAATTTATTTGCTAATCGGATCAATCAAAACTGTGTTCTATTTACTTTTGACTATTATCAAATCGTTTACAAATTGATACATTTCAACCTCCAAAATGTTTACAGACCTTGAAAACGAGAAGCCCAAAAATATATCATCCCCGTATATGTCTACTGTATATTTTTCATTATCATTCCACTTATAAAACTATTTTTCGGTATTTGGCTAGTATATCAAGTCGAAGATCTATTTCAATTCATTTTAGGAAGCAACTTGTAATTCATTATTACGGTAAACATATATTATTGTTGGAGTTTTAACATAAAGTTCTTGACGAAAACAGAATATGTTAGTGCATGATGTGTTCTTCATTTTGTAATTTGGAATGTTAAATACAAACTGCAATTATGTATCTTTCAGTTAAAATACTATATTTTATACTTGAATATAAAGATTGCCTTGACAAGGAATCATCTAATGTTAATATCCGTAAAGAAATATAGGATCTTCTAATATCATTGGCTATACATGTCCAGAAAAAATATCACAATCTATCGTTGTCTATTATATAATATTCATTTCTTTGTCAATCACGTACAATGAATCATCTTCAATAACTATATACAAATTTTAATTTGGCAAAGGTTTGAAAACGTGCATAAGTTAGCATTTCTCCAATTTGCTAACTTATTCATATATAAGATTTGAAGGTTACACTTTTTAGTGGAAGTTACAGTAATAATTTTAAATATCTATTGGATAATTTTCTCCAAATAGTTATATTAGTACTTAATTATTAATTTGTAATCCAGTTTAGCCAAGTTCCAGGATTCCATAAAGTGTATCAACACAAAGTCTTTTATCATCTTGAAAATATATTTATGTGCTGTTTTGGGCGATACTTTGAAGCTTAGCACATTTCTAATAAACCATGTCAAAGACAAATATTTCTTATTTTCCATTGAAAAAAATAATAGTAGAACTGCAAGACAGTATTATTTTATCTATCTAAGTATCTAGTTATATCTATTAATTAACATGTGTATTCGCTTCGTTTATTACTTGTTAAATTATCAATCTATTACCAGTTACACTACTTGTCACATCATAAACAAGATCACAAAATTAAAAATTTCTGTTCTAAGAATAATAACGTTATATCCATTTAAGTTTGTTATTGTTCATTTAAAATAAACATTTGTATCGCTATATAAATAATTTGTTGTTTAGTACATATCCATCTGTAATATCTGATATACTTTCGAATTAAATTATAGTTTTGTTTTGAATTTTCAATATTTCATTGTTTGTTAAAATAATACATTCATTATTTAATTGCATTGTTAAAATAGGGTTGGAGAAAATATAAAGTCTAATACTCAATATTATATTTTTATTGTTAATTTCATAATAGTAATTTCCATTTATTAGTATGATAGTATTGTTAACTTGTACAATAAAGTTTTTAAGAGTACTACTAAAACTTATTACATCACCAATTTAATATTCTATTTAACTTTATTCATCTTAGCCATAATATTCTTTTTTGAACCTAATCTTTTATATCCTTAGCGTTTTTTATAATTACTTTCCAATATTCATTATTTGAAGTGGTATATAATACCAATTACTTTCCAAATATTAGATATGCATATAATAATATTTCAAATAATGTTTTGTTAAATATTTTTAAATAAGTTTCTGATCTGATTATCATCAGTACTTAGGCTCAATTCAATCATTCCATCTTCATCTCATCAATATAAGAATCCATCTCGCGATCAACTGCGAGATATACGCGGGGTACGAATAAATAGACCCATTTGTAATCGAAGGCCACTTGCATCAGATTATTCCATGTGAAGGCCGTTTTTATATGTTAGGAAACAAAAGTATATATTGTATTAAAGATACATGGATTGTGTTAAAGATACGTGTATTAAAGATACACGTAGTCACAATTTCGGATGATATTTTTAATAAACGTATAACAGCAAATATGTATTGTATAAATGAAGAAATATATGTTTAAACGGCAACAAATACATATTTATACAGAGATAGTGACCTTTAAAGACTTTCCGCGTACAAATATTTTCGGAACAATAATCATTCTGAAAGTATTAATTAATATTTGAACAAAGCATTATCTTACTAAATGATTTTTGATAACAATAGTATTACTGTATTCGAAGTTAACAGCAATAATAATACATTTTAATTTTAAAACTAAAAACAGTTGATAAATATACTGGGAGTCTCCGAGCAGCTATTTTAAATTTTGGAGTTTTGATTGTGAAGTAACATGATGGTAAATTTATAATTGCTGATTTATTGAATGGAAAATGTGCTGAGCTAGAAGATTTCGACAACATGTAGCTGTATATGGTTCTGGGCAATACTGGTCTCGAACTTTAAAGCGAGTTCGTACGAAAATACTTTGGGATGCATTTTGAATAGAAGCGATAAAAAATGTACAACGAGGTGATCCAGCAGCAAATGCAGTACCCGTGCTACTTGGAGGAGATCCGCAAACTTGGATTCTTTTCTTTTGAGGTTATGCTTAAACTTCGTAAGAATGAATTCAAAACTAAATACCAAAACATATAGAACACTTTAAAAACCACCAAACAGAAATTAAATACATATTCGCAAATCGCTGTAAATACTGTTGACGTATAAATTAGTTTGTATAATAGGCTCTCGCAATCCCTTGCAAATAATTATGATGGCGAAATACTGCAGTGAAAATATATACTAAAAATTAGAAGTGAAATATATTGTAACGTTTCAATTCTAAGTTTGGAATGATTAAATAGAATATTATTGATAATTTTACAGTTAAATGAGTCATTTTATAAAATTTTCGGAATGTAGTACATGAGTGAACTTGCTTTTCAACGCCTTCATATTATTGTAAATATACCGAAATAACATCACATGAACTTTGAGCACGGATATTTGGTGGACATGTCGCAATACGCTCTTGCGACCAATCCGGCTTCTTCTTGGAATGGGTTGATGTTTCTTTGTATTTCGACAACTTTTTCGTAGTATTCCATTTGCAGATCGGTTGGTGGGTGTTCATTATCCCACTTGATCATGTTGTCTATATCCGTGAATGTCATTGTGATCGGTCCGGCCTGTGTTGGATACCTAACGAAGAAGTAGGCAACCGCTCTAGCAGTATCTCCCTTCTGCATATCCCTCACCTCGAACGCGTTCCCACCGTCCAGTTTGGACCAGTTCTCAGGGTCAGTTGGTTTTTTGGTGGTGACCGTTTTGTTCTTACCGTAGTACTTGTCAACGCTCATCTCGTTTATTGAGTTAAAGGGCGAATTAGATCTGCCAGAATTGGCTATCTTCCACGTTGGACGCAGGTGGTGCAGGTCGGAGCGCATTGGAAGCTCCTTGTTGAAGAAGGACTGTGGGACAGTGTGCTCGCAATTCAAGTCCTCGGACACATTCGGGTTATCAGAACCGAACTTAAAGTAGAGCTCGGAGCCGGAGTACACACAAGTGACCAAGTTTGAGGCGTTGTTGTAAATAGAGCTGTACATGTGCAAGCGCACCTCATCATAGCTCATCACGTTCTGATTTTGCGAAGCCAAGGTTAATAATTGCGCGCGCAGCTCCTTCCCGTACAAGCCAGGATAAAAAGCACTCAAGACTGAAGTTAACAGCATTGGAGCGGAGTAATTTTGAAAAATATATAAATCGAATTAATTAAAAAATATTTAAATATTAATAATATTTAATTTAGGATAATAATAGTTCCTATTGAAGGGACAACATAATGTTGAAATATATATCAACATTTCTTGCGGTAGACTGTTAAGTGAATACTAGTGTAATCTTGAAACAATGAAGTGTTAAAACTTGGAACATGAGCGAGTATTTCAAATTAATTAAATATTTCGATAATATTTGTCACTTTTGGTCATTTAGATCATATTATGCAAAATTCGAATGCGCTTCGAGAGCAGAAAAGTCTTTAATGAAATTTTTAACTCAAATCAACTCATTCAATAATCACTAATTTGACCAGTTCCTATAAAATATATAGGATTATAATTAATTAACCCAATATATTTACCATTCATCATAGAATATATAAATATGATATCATTCATATAATGAGCATGGATATTTTGTGGACATATCGCAATAAGCTCTTGCGACGAGGCCGACTTCTTCGTAAAATGGATTGATATTTCCTTGTTTTTCAACTGCTCTCTTGTATTACTGTATTTGCAACTCAGTTGGTAGGTGCTATTTATCCCACTCTATCATTCGGTCAACGTTCGCGAATGTTCTGGTAATTGGTCCGGCCTCTGTTGGGTACATGACGAAGAAGTAGGCGACTGCTCGTGCACTGTCCCCTTTCTATATGTCTCTCACCTCGAACGCGACGTTGTTGTCGATTTTGGACCAGTTTTCTGGGTCTAGTGGTTTGTTCACGGTCACTTGTTTGTTAATTCCGTAGTACTTATCAATTTTGAGCTCCTCCAGGTCGTCGAAGGGGTTGTTCGAACGGGCGTTGTTCGGAACGCTCCAGGTTGGGCGGAGGTGGTGCAGGTCTGATTTCATGGGCTCTTGCTTGTGAAAAAGGGACTGCGGGACGCTGTGCTCACAATTCAAATCAGGGTTGCAGGAGGTGTTGTAGGAATTGTAGCCGCAGGACAGCATCAAACCGGTGTACAAGCACTCAACGGAATTATTCACCGCGTCGTTGTAAATATAACTGTACATATGCATCCTGGACGTGTCATAACCAAGCTTCCGATGATTTTCAGCTGCAACAGGCTGAAGAGCGTCACGAAGCTTCTTTCCAGTTAAACCGGGGAAATAAGTGCAGAAAACAAATGCAAATTACATTGGAGTGACTAAATACAATTGCATGCACAAAATGTTAATATACGAGTAATAATATTATTAAATTAACATGAAAATACTAAAATAAGATATTTATGTTTACACTGATAATACAGATACGAAAATGCATAATTGTAATACTTAGTGATAAAATACGTATATTAAAGTCAACCACTCCAATGCAAAGAATATAATAAATGATTAAAATTGCACCCAAATTTCATATAACAATATAGTTGCTTTTAATTCCCGCACTTGCGATATTTATTATGTTTAAATAGTATCTTTCACCTAATAACGACTATTTACACATACTTTTAATGTACTCCATGAGTTCAATTACCATTCAATATTGCATTTACAATATTTATCAGCTTAGATTTTCTGCAAAATTCGTAATTGCTTTATTACTGAATTTAATTGCGTTTTTAGTCAACATCTTATATTTTCAGACCTTGACACACAATGCGTATCTATTTTCTCAGGCACCTTTACGGATATGCATTTCAACTTTATTATGCCTTGTTGAATTTTATCCAGGATCAACTAACTAATTTGAGTCAATTTCTACGATTTAATTTGGTTTATTCTCGAAAGCTATTTGTGATTAAATGATTTATTATTACAACTAAGCAGACGCTCATTCAGAATCTTCAGTTAAGTTATTGTAGTTGCATAGTGTCATGGAGGATTTTAGATTGGTTTAAGGGGCTGTTCAATCCATTGCAAATTAGTATTATTTCAAGTGCGTTTATCTGTCAATTTTGTTTTTATTGGTTGCAAAGTATTCGTACAAGCCATCAACTGCGCATGGTAAGCAGAATGGTTCAGTTGTGTATTTGATGTGCATGCGCTAGATTTTTATATCTGGTATATTTATTGTTATTTTATTGAACGATTAGGTCACTGAGTAGCCTTTGATGTTGAATTTGCGCGATTTGTTCTTTATAGTGTTAAATATTCGTTAGAATTATTACATTCGTTTGTTTATAAGCCAGTGCGTCAAGTATTTCATAGTAACGCTGGTGTTGTTGACTTTTAAGCTCTTGATCTTTTTATTTTCACAGAAACATTTTAATGCGCACTTGGTAACTGCTTTTAACCGTAAGTCCTATCATTTTTACATCTTCGCTATTTTCATGTGCTCTTTGCAGTGCATTCCGTTATTCACGCTATTTTGTGGTTCGTTCATTTTCATACTAACTATTTTTGAGGTTTTCAGGGGTTATGTAAATTCCTTCTTCATTTAGAGAACGAATGCGTACGTTTCCGATTCCGATAGGTGTGTGGCTTTGAATCACATTCAATTATTAATAAGTTCTTCCTTCTTTTAGAGTTTGAACGGCTTTACTTTGCGCGAGTTCAACTCGGTTCAGGTGGTTGGGCTCATTGCTTAGCTTTCGGACGCCTTCGCGAACATAATCCCAGCCCTCTATCAGTACATTTGCAAGGAGTAAGTTCTTCAATGGGCGAACATATTCGAGTTCCAATATCTCATTCACCCCCTTCAACCTTAACAATTAACCTTAAATAATAATATTAATTAAATTTAATAAACTTAAACATCATAATTTGATGTTGAGGAGAGTTTACGCTAAACTGCTCAAGAATCGAGAATTGAGTTCAAAAATAAGGGAACAAGCGTTTAACTGAAGAAAACGCAGTTATAAGAGAGCCTGAAGCATAGGAGCATTATAGGAACGTTCAGCTGCATAATTTGCTTCATTCTGCTGAGCTACTAGTTCGTTAAAACGCAACGCAGATGTTTTAATTTGAGCTCGTTCGCGATTGGACTACTCGAAGCGGTTTGCTTCAACGATAATTTGCTGCTGGCGGTTGGATTCTGTTTGGGGTGCATGCTGGAGGAGCACGCGGGATGGTGCATGTGAGACAATGTTTCAAAAATGTTCACATATATGTTTACATATTACTACATATTATATACAGTTGTTCAATTAACTTCGTAAGCAGGTACACTACAATATAGCATTTTAATTATATTTTAAATAAAAATAGAATACTTATAAATATATCATATATTCAAGTGTTTAAATTCAAACTCAAAAGGCTATATTTAGACTACTATCACTAAGTATCATCATCCGATATCAAATTGCTATATGGCATGTCTAGATCGCGCTCAAACATATCATCTGTTGAGCACCTATGATATAAGAAATCAGGTAAGTTAATTCTTTTATGATTGTAATTTGGATTCACTAATTAGAAATTCATTGTGATGTGGAGAATTTGTGTGATCATAGTTCTATATTTCTTACAATTGATTTCGCTACTATATTTCATAAATATGTAAAAGTTTACAAATTACATTAATTTTACATTTACAAAAATGATTTGCAAACACAAACATTATTCTGTATTCAACATATATTATTAATTTTGCACATTTATCACTGATAATATTATTGTTATTTATGTTCACATAATTAGGAAGTTATTCTTTCTCACTCTTTTAATTCTCGACCGCTTACACAATTTTTATTAATATACAAATTATTGTATACTGTTATCTTCGCTCGTTTCGTTAATAGCAACTAATTAATAACATAATAATTAATAGAATACATTAATAATTAATAGAATACAATTATAAATCTATTATAATAGTAATATATTATTTATAGATTCACAACTGATAATCATCTCCTAAATCTTAATATTACATATCCAGATCGTTATTAAGCATTTTTTCGGTTGATGGTACCGGGTATAAAAAATCTGGTAGTTTTCTTTTATTGCTGTACACTTATTAAGTGGGGCGAACAAGTTAAAATTATTAATTCATTTGGAGTGAGTGAGAATATTATAATTGTATTGTGTTCCTGTACTAATTTAATATTTCGTTTTAAACATTAGTGATATGAATTCTGAATGAATTACATTGTATCGTTACAAATTTCAAATACATTATTGATTTAGATAAACAGTATATAATGTACTATACTAGATAATCTGCTATTAATTCTTTTTAAATCAAATTAATTATATAATTTAAATATAATTTATTAAATTATTGTAAAATAATGCTATTTCAGACCAACTAAATCATGGTTTTTCATAAATTTATTTATGAATTTGAAAATAGTAAATTCAAAAAAGTATTAAGTCTTAACACTAAGAGTGAGGGTTGAGCCCCTCGAATTACAAAGAGAGCTTCCAGTGAGTACTTGTATTATATTATGCACACATAGGTGGTAACGTACCCAAAAATTAATTTTCCACTCCATGAAGTTGATGATGTTCAACAAGGATATTTTGAAAGTAATCAATTTGAATAGATTCTATTTCAGGTTCAGGTACCTTGGATCAGGGTGCAATCATTTATTGTACTAATTATATTATCTTTTGTATTTATATCACTATTTCTAATTTTAGCACTCGATCTAATCGAGACTTATGAGAGGAAAGTTTGGACCTGCATAGTTCTTTTTACAGTGTCAGAACAATATTAATGTTGTCGAAGTTAACTTATCTAAATTTTATAGCTTTGAAAATGGTAATGGTAAATTCGAGGAGATGAATATTTAACTTTCGTCTTCACATGTAACCGTATATTCAATAGTTTTACTAATTCAATTGATTCTAAATAGTTCATTTTAATTTCAATTGGACCAAGTCACTGTAGGAAAGGAACAAATACAAGAATTAATTAGTAGGATAAAACTAAATCAATACCTCCTGGCTTCATTAATGGCTCAAGTTTGCCAAGCAAGTTACAGGTGGAGACAACCGGAATACCAGCTATTACCCTTATATCTCGCAGCTAAAAATTTTCAGATGGTTTAAAATAACATTATAATTATTAAATTGATAATTGACAGCTTCTGAGGAATTAAAATATTTTATTTTACTCAAAATGGCATTTGATCAAAATTCAATTTTTGGAGCGTGAGATGGTAAATCAATATACGTCGCGGAAATAGCATTATAATGCATGTATGTCTTGGTTGTTTGATACTACTTGCTGTATTATTCAATACAAAAATACCACCTCAGTGTTAACACTAAATAAATAATTAGGAAATATATTAATGACAAAAGTAATTATAATATGATATGGAATGACGATTCATTCCATTTGCAACTTTTACTCTACTCTATATTTAGGAAAGTTATTATATTTGCTGATTATTTAGTTCAAGTGCCGAACTAACTTAAGTTGTCTGAGGAGGCTATTCAGAGTGACAATCCAAGAAGATGATGTATGATATTGATTAGTTTGTTGTAACGCTTCAGTGCTCTAAGTTTGGATTTGTGGATTGTCATGATTTATAGATGAAGATGGAATGATTGAATTGAGCCTTAGTACTGATGATAAGGTTACAGTAAGTGAGTCATTATATATCGGCTCTTTTATATATCAAAAACATCTAATAATGTTAATAATGTTAATAATGTTTAAAATTTTCATATATGTAATTTATGAAAGCGATATTAAATTAAAAAATCCTTTAAATATTCACAATCAATAATAGTAAAATGTAATATCACATAAATCTCACGCAACCACTAAAACAACCTACTTTGGCCCCATCCATTGCGGTCTGCTTATGTGGTTGAGTGTTAGCGATCGGCTCAGATCCAGTTATTATTGGATCATCACTTGTCATATTTAACTCGTCTTATGGCTAATAAAGAGATTATGATTAAAATTTGTTTTATGGTTGTTAATATATTGATTGAGACGCTAAAGCGTTAGGTCTAACAACCAGGGAGGCTGACTAAAGATGATTTGGCTTTGCTTAAACTGGCTAATTAAATTATTACATCGTTGGATACATTTAATAAAACTATTAATTTTGTTTTTGCTGTGCGTTTTAGGGATATGTTGGCATGCTAGGAGCTTATTGCATATTATACCCTTAGTTTTGATAGTTAGTATTAAAAACAGGAGCTTATTACATTGATTGAAGTGGAATTACATTTGGAAAAATATTTAATTAATATCGCTTTGCATTAAACTTAGACTTCAGTTCTATTACTGGATATTGATGGATTTTAGATTAACATACAATCACATACATTCAGTTGTATTTAAATGTGTTATGGCATCAAAATTTACAATATATCAAAATTTAATTTATAATTTGACCAATTTCCTCAGGATAGAATAATTGATATACAGTGTACTAGTTGATATACACTGTATATATCAATTAAATTTATTGTATTAATCAAAAATAACAAAAATCAACTAACTTATCAACATTATACATACTTATTCAAATTAATTAAATATTTCGATAATATTTGTCACTTTTGGTCACTTAGATCATATTATGCAAAATTCGAATGCGCTTCGAGAGCAGAAAAGTCTTTAATGAATTTTAACTCAAATCAACTCATTCAATAATCACTAATTTGACCAGTTCCTATAAAATTTATAGGATTATAATTAATTTATAGTATAAATTAACGCTATATATTTACCATTCATCATAAAATATATAAATATGATATCATTCATATAATGAGCATGGATATTTTGTGGACATATCGCAATAAGCTCTTGCGACTAAGCCGACTTCTTCGTAAAATGGATTGATATTTCCTTGCTTTTCAACAACTCTCTTGTACTGTTCAAGTTGTAAATCAGTTGGTGGGTGTTCCATGTCCCACTTGATCAGGTTATCGATGTTTGTGAAGGTTCTGGTGATTGGGCCAGCTTGAGTTGGGTACTTCACGAAGAAGTAAGCAACAGCGCGAGCAGTGTCTCCTTTTTGTACTTCTCTGACTTCAAAATTGATATTTCCATCAAGTTTAGACCAATTCTCAACATCATCTGGTTTGCTAGTTACGATTTGTTTATTATTACCATAATACTTGTCAACCTTGGATTCTTCAATATTATTGAATGGATAATTGGAGCGACCGGAGTTAGCAGTATTCCATGTGGGGCGTAAGTGGTGGAGATCAGATCTCATAGGAGCAGCCTTATTGAAAAAGGATTATGGTATTGTGTGTTCGCAATTTAAGTCTGGGTTAGCGTTTGGATCAGTTGTTCCAAATTTGAACTTCATGTTCAAACCGGTGTATACACACATCACTGAATCATTGGATTGATTATTATAGATGTAGTTGTACATCAAAGTGCGAGATGTATCGTAACCCATTTACTTATAGTTTTTGGAAGCGATTGGTTTGAGTTCTTCTCTCAAAGCTTTACCAAAAAGGCCTGGGAAGTATTCATTAAGAACAAGTGTGCACAGCATTGAAGTGGATTTCATGTTAGCTATTTTACATGTTAATACACGTCATATTGAATTAAGTGTTGCGTTAAATTACAAATGTAATGTGTTTGTAATTTACATATGGATACATTAGGTTTTGTATATTTATGGTTAATGATAATTTTCAGTCTATTTCTTGTATGATTCCTTCTAGGTCGTCTTGTGAGCCTAGGAACAGTGCTTCTGCAGGTGTGATTTTGATCATATGTAGTGGTCCTTCTTTTGTTTCTGCTTTTTGGAATTGTTTGAGTATTTTTAGGATGTCGTCTGTTCTGAGCATGCAGAATTGTGTGTCGGTTCTGAGTTCTTTGAGTAGTATGTCCAGTTTTACGGCTTTGTTGCTTGTGTACTGCATTTTGAGCATGGTTTTGAGTACGTGAGTGTTTTTCGCGTTTGTGCGCGAGTGGTTGAGTTGCATGAGCATTGTGTCCTTTATATTAAGTTGTTATTGTTGGAACTGGCTTAGATTTTTGTATTCAGCGCGTAGCTAGTGGAAATACGTGTCCAATTACAGTACGTGCACGTTACTCTCTTATTTCATCAGTTAATTCAACATGAAGTTGTTTTGAGCCGTGAATTGAACGGTGACGACGAATTTGTTATTCTTTGTGTTCATTTTACTCAACAATTGATTAAGTAGATTTAATTTGTGAACGTTTTAAAGTTCAACACAAATAAGTGCCCTTGAGTTCGTAGACTCGTTCACCGACTCAACAAACTATTAGAGTTTATTTTCTGAAACGAAGGAGGTGTGAAAGAATTCTATAAATGGGAGCAGTTTTTGGTTTAAATGGTTTAGAAAGGGGGTGAACGAACCGGTGCCAATAATGAATAGTTGCAAGTGCTCGATCAATTGGGGTAGATTACTGTGCTATTGAAGCAAATAATCGTAATACTCATGTTGTCCAGCTAATGTGAAGAGCTGAAAGTGGGAAAAACGGGGCTGGACAGCTTAAATCAGCTCGTTGTATATCTGCTCGAACTCGGCCTCCATCTGCTGAAAAGAAGCCACCGTTTAATTCTACTTAACTTTGGCTGAAACAGGAGTCGGAGCGACATAATCCTAAACATACTCCACCTAAATCGCACGCTGGTACAAAGAGTCCGAAATCACATTTTCAAGCATTTTGGAATGAAATTTGAAATGAAAAATATAAAGAATATATTAAAATATAACGAGTTTATTGTTGATCGTTCCACTTTACATGTTTGCTCCTCCAACCACATTTGTAGACCCACAAAAACTTATTATAAACGACAGACAACTGTTCAACAACTTCAAATACTCGAAAGCGTATTTCTTCATATCCGGCTTTGTTGATTAGCTCAACACGCTTATGAAGGGAAAGAAATTTTCAGATTGCCCGGCTCCATCGGAGGCCATACAGTAAATATCAAATATTCTGACTGAAGTGCGGTAAATTTTCGACAACACACCGCCAGTAGCTAGAGATTGTAGATATGGTAATCCTTCGTTCAAAACTTTCATTGAGAAGCTCACTGCAGTAACCGACTCTTTGCACGCGAATATTCTATCCACAACTCCAGAGGCTATTATTGAGTTGCGTGCATATTTCTTGGATTCTTTTGGTTCGTACGGCCGTTTGGACTATGGCACAGGTCACGAGCTGAATTTCATTTGTTATTTGGTATGCCTTCTTCGATTACAAATCCTAGGAACCATGGACGACCTGTTGTGCATTGGCCTGTCCATATTCCCTCAGTACGTTAATTTAGTGATCGATTTGCAGAACATATACACCTTAGAGCCCGCTGGGTCGCACGGTGCATGGTCCGTTGACGACTACAACCTCCTTCCCTTCGTTTTCGGCTCAGCCCAGTTCGTTAATGAGAAGGATGTGAAAATAATCTTCTCAAGAGACCAAGCAGCAAATTTAAAGAACACGAATTTATATATGCGAATGATCTCGAACATAAACGACGTGAAGAGCCACGAGCTCTACACAAACTCACCCTTCATCTCGGAAATTCATATGAAACCTGATATGAACTGGGAGAAAATAAACAACGGAATGCTAAAGCACTTCAACGCCGAGGTCCTGGGGAAGTGGCCGGTAATTTAACACTTCTGGTTCGGGAATATTCTGGGGTTCAAGTGAGGTTCTATTCAACTTATTCTATTGAAATTTTACCATTTAATTAGATTATTAAATTCACAAATTAAACTGAATTTAATATATAATTATATGATAAAAATATAATGATATATAATGACACACTAACAAATAACTCAAATAACTCATTAATCTGCCAGCAAGGTGACATATATTAGCGACGACACAAGCTTGTTTTGTTTTTAAATTTATTAATTCATCAAATTTGAGATTTTCTACATATTTTGAACAACTTTTTAATCTGTTAAATTATTCATTCTTTTATTAAATTGCTTTTAGCACAGATCGATAACAAGTTCGAATGGAAGTATTTAACGAATTTCATCAAAATAGCAAGAGTATTTCATTTGTGTTGTAATCAATTCTTTGTACATTTGTGTCTTTTGTTCAAACTTTGGACCAAAATATTTTTGAACGAACTCAGTTTTAAATTAGAGTCCGGTATCACCAAGAACAAGATGTTAAAGCATGTTATCAAAATTTTAACAAACTTCAACTTATTTGTTATTGAGCAAGTCTATAATAACATATTTGTCATTTTAAACATTTCTTTTATCTTCAAATTTCAACATTTGAGGTTCATATTTTAATGGTTGCTATACGATCATAACACCACAAGTAGCACAAAAAATTTTTCCTTTGAGGAATCCTTTGAGAGGCTTTTAACAACATTAATTCAAAATTTTAAAAAGTTTGATATATGTCTCACCATTATACTGACTATTAAAAGAATATACAGCCCCTTAAAATTAATGTATATTTTCAAATCTGAATAAATTATTATTGAATGCATTCTCAAATTATAACTATAAATTATTTTACTAATCTTAATTCTAGTTAGTATTTTTTATTAATTTAACATTTCTATTTTCATACCAATAAATTTCAGACTTGGTAGAAAAATATAACTCATTATCCAAGCAATACAAATTTGCATCAAAAGCATTATCATTACGCACATAATCTTAAATATCAAATACAAATTTCAACATAGAATCACAGAGCTTATGAACTTTGCTCTGAATTTTAATGTAAAGAATTCCTTAACATGGTATTATTTAATAAAAGTTTCCTCTGTGAATTTCCGGTTCTTCGAGACATTTTGAAGCATCATGACCAGAATATACTTCACAGTTGATCTGAGTTTGTTGCAATATATTCATTTCTCTATCCACAATATATAAATGGTTATCCTAAATGACTATATACAAATCTACGCAAAGAAAAGGCTTAAAAACGTGCATCAACTAACATTTATCTAACTTTTAATGGATTTTTTTAATTAATATTATTAATTTAGAATTATATTTGATAATCGTGGATATATTTTTAGATAAGTTTTGGATATTACTTTCCAAAGCATATTTTTAGAACTTCATCGTTAAATTTCAAACCTGTGTTACCTAGTTCTAAATTGCTTTTAATTACATCTATTGTTGGAGTGTTTAACGACTCAATAAATTCGCAATTCAACATATCAAATACTAATACCTTGTTATTTTATTTTTTAACTACTAAAGTTGAATCACAATAAAGTAGAACCTAAAATAATTCATTATATTTAACCCTGAATTTAGAATAATCTGAGTTAATTTTATACAGTTGATTATTTTCAATTGTGTACACAATATCGCAAAACTAAAAACTTTGTGTGGCATTGCATGACTCAATCCATTTTAATTTACCGTTATTGTGTTAAAATATGTGGTTATTTCGTATAACAAATAACTTATCGTTAATTACATACCCATCCTAAACGTTGTTGATCTTCGACTAGAGTTCGATACTGCTTCCTTGAACTCTTAAAATTTCGTTTGGAGTAACAATAATCTAAGAACCATTCAAAATCAAACTCTTTATAGGTTTAGAATATGGGTAATTATATATTTCTAGAATTTTCTTCTACTTATTTATTATGTAATACCACGTTTCTTGTATAACTAAAAATACATCTTTATTAATATTAATAATGGTATTTTATATGTTTAAGACTAACTTATTATTAATTTAATACATTTATGACATTTAATAATAAAGTGGAAATTGTATATACCTTTGTAAAATATATTTGTAATATAAAATTAAGTGTAATATTAAAATATGTATTTAGTATAATTTAGTATTTTTCATGTACGATTATTCATTATTCTTCGCTTTTTATTATTGAATAATAAAGTTGTTAGTAATTTGTTAGTACACTATTCTAACGATAGAAAGAGCATAAGAGGTTATACGTTGTGTCTATTTCTCTATTTTACTACTGTAGAACCATTTACACAATAGTGATAATGACAACATAATTAAACGATTTCGGTGGTAGAGACTAATATATTATATTATTATTAATATAAATATTAATTAATATTTTATAAAGAAGACTTCATGTAAATTGTGTTGCTTTTACTTTCAACTTCACAGAAATTAAAATTATATAAAATTACAATAAATATTACAAATAACCACTTCCTCCTCTAAATACCGAAAATGGAAGTCAGTCCACAGTCCCTGTATGTATAACTGAGTGCGATATAGAACCCAGCAACTCTTCAAGAGGCAACTGCAACAATTTTTAAAATGAGAACGTTCGGCAAGTAATTTATAGAAGCCGCGTTCACTGTTGCAACTGGCCCCGGCGATTATAGCATTTACGCTCGTATAGCCGCAGCCATTGAATTAAGAACAGCACTAGAAAGTAATATGAAATTCATTGAACAGAACTATTTCATTCAAATTCTCACTAGTATTATTCCTGCTGCAAATTCTATTTCATCTTTGAACGCTAAAGCTTTGATGAACAATCTTTAACTTTGCTTTGAAAAAATGTTCGATTAGTTCAGACATATGTCAAGTAAATACACTAAGGAGCCACTTTAAATTTGTGGAGTAATATTTTAGTAAATTTGCTAAACAATTAACATGGATTCTGTTATGCAAACTGATTTTGGAATTTAATGTTTCACTTGCTTCTAACGCTTGATAAGTTATGAAATGTATAAAGAATTTAAAAACGAATCATGTGGTTACTTCTACCAAACTTATTTAGTTTAATTAATACAGTTTATTGTTGGTCTGGATATAGAATCGTTTTAACAACCTAAGTTCATACATAGCCTTACACAGGCCTTGCGTTCATTTTTTGAGCCAAGAGAAGTTGAATAATTATACTCAAATCCAGCATTTTCTGATCTACCAATAGGTGTAACGTATTTATTCTAGAAACTTTCATCAAGTGAAAAATTTGAACTTTAAAACGCTAAAGAAGATTGTTGTTACATTCTTTTGAGATATGTTCAGAAAGTTAGACGTTTACTAATCAATCCTATTGCAAGTAGCTCTGCAAACCAATCGTTCATAGAAAAATGGGACGATCTTTAGGTTGACATCGCTAAAGCAATTATTGTAGATATAAAGCAATGTGAACACTTCAATCTCTTCGCCGATCACGACTCAATTAATTCTGTCTTCTGCTTAGCATGCGAATTGCTTGAACTTAACTCCTTTGATAATAAGTTTTGTCATGAGAAAGCTGGTGTGCTACTTATGGAACATGCAGACGAACTTGTTTAATAAATCTTTTTAATGATTATTAATGCTGGAAATGTGAGAATGGAACACTTTGAACACGATGATTTGCTTGTTATCGATTGTTTAAAGCCTTCTGTTGATTTTGTGAGATAGATCTGCATGAACAATTCAGCAATAGAAAATGGTTTGTGTGAACAAGCACAACAAGCACTTTCATCATTTTTGAGTGGTTCTTTAAGTGAAAGTGATTACAAAGAATAAGAAAATGAAGCTAAAATTTTTGTTGGTACACTTCTCATTAGAAGAGCGCTTCCAAATATTGGTCTTAATATCAAAAATCTTGTTTGCTTGCGTGGATTATAAATGTGCACTTAATTACACGAGATCGTTTTCGAAGAAATAGCTAAACTTATTATTTAAGTTACATTTGATGACTATTCATTCAGGGATAACTATAAGTTCATCTCTAGTACCTCATTTGACGCCGCATTTGTGGCCAACAACAATTTTTTAGAAGAAGATGTGGTTCCATATATTATCGATTTGATGATATAACTATATTGTTCAGATTAACCAAGAATATTTTAATATCGCATGCTCTCTGGAATTTTATCTCGTTCAATTAGAAATAACATGGTTTAGAATAATAATATTATTGATCTTTTAACTAAATCCCTTTTAATTATGTTAAACAATGAAGGTTAAACTCAATCAGGAGGTATGGTTACGTTAACTAAAGTCGCTATCAGTGTGTTTTAGTCGGTTGATCTAGATCCCGTTCTGTGTTAAATATTATCAACACCAGATTTCTAGGACTTGCCTAATATTTTAGTTAATAATAATCAAAAGACACACCTTAAAGTAGATAACGCATTTAATATTTTGAATTTGATAATAGAAAACGTTTCTATAATATCTTCTAATTTTGAATCAGCAGTTGTAGATCTTTGTACAAGAATATTATATGTTAACTTTGACTTATCTACATCTGTTTTCAAAGTACTAAATAATTTCTACACAAAAGAAATTTAAAATTATCGTGATGCTCCTGATGAGCTATTTGATGTTTGTCTTAATGGATTTGCTCAAGCAGGTGATAAGGCTTTTGAATGCTTAGGGGAAGCTCTTGTTTATATAAAGTCTGTAATGAGAAGACATGCTGCTTAAATTGTAATTAAATAAGACATAAGAACATCTTTAATTTAACTCATTGATTCATTAGTACAACGAAATACTATTACTTCATTAGGTTATGCAACTATTTTATTATCTTAATTTTTGGATGTTGTAGTATCAGAATATTCTGTTATTTTGCCTTAAATTTTTGATTATTTCACTCAAAACTACTTTATCCCAATATTCAGTTAAGAATTGGCTCAAATCTGTGGAGAAATAGATCCAGATATGAAGAGAATGTGCTTATTTAACTTAGCTACTTTCTTCTTCACAATGATCGGTGTTAGTGAAGCTATGAGTCCAAGCCAGGTTATTATTGATTTGTTATAAACGCAAAACGGTATCGTTTCGTTAGTTTCCATGTCCTTTGTCGCTACATGGGCTCTTTAAGATCATAAATATAATCTGGGCGGTTCTTGGAGATTCACATTAGCTTCATATATTTGTTGTTCAGTTGATACCCTATTTAGTGGTTTGTCAGCACATCTTCCAATTTTGCTACCAACACTTTTGTGGTGTAGGTATATTGTTTTGGCTGCCCGCGATTATAGCGTTGAATAACCACCGTAAATTTCATTCTACATTTTATAATAGCTACAAATCTCAGAATAACTTTTACAACCAATATTTGCAGGATTGTTTTCTGAAGCTATCGCACATGCTCAATTAACTGAATAAATTGACTGTCCATTCTGGAATAGAAACGAGGCCACTCAATTTGGAGATGCTTTGAAAATAATAGGTGGCTGTTCATAAGAAGCTAGCCGTTTCGGCATCTCAGCTTTTGGCGGAGGTTTATTGCTAGGTAGAGTGCTGGAAAGAGTAAAAATGATCAACGTGGCTTTATTTGGTGTAGAATATTAAGCTTACGTATAGAGAGTAATTTAGACAACGGGAAACTTGCCAGATATGAACATAGACTGGTATGAATGAAGATATATTAAAATTACTTTATTTACTACGGATTATATGGATTATAATGGAATGACTAAATAAACACCTTTGTTCAGTTTGTAACAGTTTGTAATAGCAATTTAAATGAAATAAAAGCAAAGTGACACGAAACTAAAGTATATATTTTTTATTTATAATGATTTATGAATATATTATTTTCAACGATTTCCACACCTTTTCTTTTGTGAATGTCCGAAACCAGATAAAGTATGTACAATAACTACAATTAACTGATTACTAACAAAAATAGAGAAGATCACAATCCCAACCTACAAGGGTCTCACTGTTGAACAAATCATGAAACTTGACTTGAAAGAAATCGGTCAATACACTCGTGCTCGCGTCCAACGTAAGCTCACCCGCGGCCTTTCCACCAAGCAACTCCACTTCATGGAAAAAGTTCGTAAGACCAGAGACTTCAACAAGACTGCTCCAAAGCCAAAGATCATCAAGACTCACCTCCGTGATATGATCGTCACCCCAGAAATGGTTGGTATGACCATCTCTTGCTACAATGGTAAGCAATTCATCCCAATCGAAGTTAAGCACAACATGCTCGGTATGTATCTCGGTGAATTCGCCATGTCCTACAAGTCCGTCAAGCACGGTAAGGCCGGTATCGGTGCCACCCGTGGTTCCACCGCCGTCTCCCTTAAGTGAGTTACTAATCTTAGCCCAAATTACCTCAGCCTTCAAAATATTCAACTAGAATCAATAAATACATTAAAAATCATTAAAATTAATCAAAATAAATCAAAAATGTACATTAAATACTTACCATTATAAAGCAAAAACTGCATATATACATATTTACATTCATCACATTCCTTTTCTAAGCATGGATTCGTCAACTCCAACGAGTTCTTCGAGTTCTTTTTGGTTGAGTCCTTGTACCCAGTCCTCGCATCCTTCTCCGAACATTTTGGTGGCGGCTCTTTGTGCTCTGGCGACTGTTGCGTCTCTCATGAGTCTTCCGTTTTCAAGGTGTGTGAGGTGTGTTTGGTGGTCCATCATTTGGTTTGTGGTCATCATTCTCTGTGGTTACCACTTACCAATTGGTGGTTCATTTTAATATTACTTAAGGAAGGCAGCTTTTGCTTTCTTCCTGTCCTAGTCAGCAAGTAAATAGGCCATGTCCGGTTGAACGACGTGTTCGGCTCTGGACCTCGTTTGGTCGCTCATGTGCATTTCAATTGGTGCTTTGATTGATTTGTTCAGTTGTGTGGAGAGGTTCATTCCTTGGCGAACGAAATCGACTGAGCCGGAGATTTTGAACGCGTTTTGAGTGTCATCGTAGTCTTGGTACGTTTTCTTCTTCAGTTCGTAGTCTGATTTGTTCTGGGTGGTGCTCCAGTTCTGGTTCCAAAGGGTCTGAGTTGACTGACCTAGGAGTAAACACGTTTGACCTAAAGCGGACCCTTGCTGGTCAACGGGTTTGACCAAATTTTTGGGAGCGGTGTAGACGTAATCTGGGTCGGGCTTGAAGGCTGGAGGGGACTTCGGAAGGGGCTCGGAAGGGGCAAACGGATCCCTAGTAAGCAGTTTCTTCACGTCGAAAGGAGTGGGAGACTTCTTAGAAGCCTTCAATGCGGCATATTAAGTCGGAGAAAGGGACGTTCTGGCGGCACGTGCAGAAGCTGACAGTTACTACTCACTTGGGCAGCACTTCTCAACTTTTATCTCACTCTACACATTTGCAGCCTCCTGCAGTTTTTATGATTCGGTCAACTCCTTCTTTACTTCGTCCAAGCGCTTACTGAACTACTTCGTTAATTTTGCAAATTAATTATTCATTGCGGAACTGGAGTGGTTATAATTATTTTTGTTTATTTTAATTATTAATTTTTTTCTTAATTTCAATTCTTTTATTGGCAAATCAGAAAGAATAATGAGAATTTTAATAATATAATAACATGACTCACTCAACAGCAACAATCCAACAATACATCTGAACGCAATATATAAATATATACTAGTTATTTTACCATATCCAAGTAAAAATAATATATTATATTTGTAATAATAATATTATTAATATTTTAATAATTCTTGTGGTAGATAATTTTCGAGTTAATTAAAATGGTTTTCATCTTTGTTTTTTCCGTTATTAATTTTTAATTAAGAAATTTTAAATTTAAAACGTAATATTTTAACATTTAATTATTTTCTTAGTTATTAGTTTATGAAAGTGTATCACTCCAAATGAATAGAGTGTTTAAAATTGTTGCGCTTGGTGCGACCGCTGTCGGAAAATCGTCCATACTTCTGCGAGCTGCCTGTGATCAGTATAGTGACGTTCACAAGCTTAATATTGGTACAGTTTATTATAGGAAAACTGTTTAACTGAAGAATTCTGAAGAAGTCATTAAATTGGAGCTGTGGGACACGGCTGGTTAAGAAAGATATAATTCAGTCACTCAGTTATACTATAGGAACGCGACTGTTATATTAATAGTGTTTTCAATGGATGATGTAAAATCGCTTTATAAAGCGATTGATTGGCACAATATACTGCTAGAGCAAAATTCTGATGCTATTATAATCTTAGTGGGGAACAAATCGGATATGCTTTTGACGTGTTTACAAGCTGAGTAATATACTTTGGCGAATACCTTGTAGTATTTTGTTGTATCAGCCAAACTAGGCAACGGAGTTGAAGAATTATTTTAATATATCGCATAGTCTTGCCATAAATTAAAATAACACAATCAGTCAGCGAAAGTTTAAATTGTTGCACCATACGAATAGAAATCGTTTTGTTGTTTCTTTTGACTGAAAATACTTTATCTTAAATTATTTAGGTACAATACTGATATAAATATGTTATTATATCTCAATATCATACCTCATCTTCTGGGATTGTCACTCTGAATAGCTCCCTCAGACAACCTAAGTAGTTCGGCACTTGGACTAACATTATTGACTCGGAAGTTATCTATTACAAATATTGATTAGTTGAAAAATAAACTTTTGGAACAAATGACCCAGTTAGTGAGTCTTGACTTAAGCGGGAACGAATTGAGATTTGTTTTGGAGCTAGACGAGTTGGTAAACCTGAAAACACTTATATTAAAAGACAACAGAATTGCTCGAATTGATAGCTGGATTCAGAATCTCTAGTCTTTAGAGCACCTTGACATGCAAAATAACAAGTTGATACTTGTAAAACTATTATTGGAGCTTCCACTTTTGGAAATCGTTCTACTTCAAGGAAATATGATCCGAGATATTGAGTTCTTGAAACGTCACAGAAAATATAATTAAACTTGGATCCGGCCCTTTAAGCTTTGGACCAGATGTTCAGTTCTACTCTGGTTCCTTTCATAAGGTTAAGTACAAAAACGAAGACCAAGATAACTTCGGATTTTTTCTTCGGTGGAATTCACTCTTTCATGGTGTACTTAACTTTAATACTTAATATAGTCGAAGCCTCGCACAAGGGTTGATGATTCATATGTTGAGTAAAATTCAACTTCCAGTCATTTTTATTGTTTCTGAAACTTTTGTGGTCAACTTTAACATGAAATAAGCTATTGATTCAACTTATAATTGTGGAATTTTGATCGGACTCTTGTTCACTTTCTATGCTACAAAGTTAGAAATGCTAAATCGAAATATTTTATGAATTTATTCAGGAGAATCAAAAACGGTTTGAGTTATAATACCTATGAATGTTTTTAAATAGGAAAATCAATTACTGACTAATTTATTGATATTTGTATGTCACGACTTCTTTGCCTACATTTTGAAATTTAGAAGTGAAAAATAAATAACATTAAAATTATTTTGTCAAGTATAGTATGTCTAGTAATAATATATTATTAAAAGTGACAATTTCACTCTAGATATCTCCTTAACATTTTAATGTACCTTATACTGTAACATTAAAATTCGACAACTGTCAGTTATTATAAACTGATAATACTCCATGCTGTTTGGTCAGATTGACAATAAACAATTGTAATTTGTCCAAGATTAATGGATTGGAATCGGTTTAAAATTTAACATACCTAAATTTATCATCAAATATGCTAACTGATATTACTAAATTATAATCATTAGTTCATATAGAATATTTATTTTTGAATCACAATAAGATTACATAAATAGATTGCCTATACAAATTAGTTAATCTAAAACAATTTGAAATTTAAAGTAACATGCTCAAAGACGTTAAAGTAGTTTAGCTCTGGCCCAGATTTAAACATTAATGGTAAATGACAATTATATCTATGATTTTACGGAAATATTCAACCATAATAACTATACTTTGTCGACTTAATACAGTATACAGTAGTGCAATTTTTGATACTTGTTAAAGCAGAATTCTTACTCAATAGTGATAATACACAGCACTATAGTTTACCAAATATATATAGAATATTAAAATATTTTTGTTTTGGGCAAAGAAAAAATATGGTCGATTTGGAGTGGCATAAATAAAAATAATAAAAATATTTCTTGTACTATAATAATAACATTTATATTTTATTTCATACTTTATGTGTTTTCCTCCCACTTCAATCGCCCTCTGATGATGTTCCCAATAAGAGAAAATGCAAATAATTATTATGTTCATGGTCCAAACTTTCTTAAATCTTAAAAGTTCTTAGCAACGAACATTTATTTGACATTTTATTCTTATTTTGATATCTTTTTCAGTAACCTCCTAATGAACTTCTCGCGATATTTATCTTCCACCAACTTGAAATAATGTGTTCCGAAAGTTTCAGTACAAGTCTCCATACCAGCATTCTATTTTAGCTCAGAAGAATTGAAATTTGCTTTTATAATTACCCAAGTAAGTGAGAAATATTGTTTTGTTAATAAGTAAATACAGTTGAGTGTCCTCAAGGCTTGCGATTCAAGAAGTTCTTTTCATTATTTATCATTTTGGTCCAGTGTCTACAAGTATCCGGTTGCAATTAAATTTCAGATAGTTATTTATCGTTGAAATAGTCATGTATGATGTTCTTATTAAGTAATTCTCACTTCTCTTCTTCAGTCAAGTGAAGGCGGTTAAACTTTGGCATTGAAGCGGTAAAATAATTGAATATAAATTAATAATCCATAAATATAGTTAAATGGTAAAATAAAATTAATTCATTCCATTTATGAATGTAATTAATACTCTTTTTAAAGCTTCATTTTGGTCACTTTTACTATCACTCAACAAAATGATTACCGAACCTGTCAGCACACCACCACATGATACAGTGATATACAGAGTTAATATATAATCAATGCACTATTAAGTCGACAAAGTATACAATCCGCTTTGGATATCAAATTAAATTTAAATGGAAAAAATAAAATCAAGACAAGATGCTTTAGATAAGAGAAATTCCGATCGAAACCTTATTTGAGTCTACAAGAACAAATTAATTAACAAAATAATTCTCTAGAAATTACGAACATAGAATAAATTCAAGGTCATAAATTTTCAAACAGTTATAAATTAGATAAATTGGCGATTAGTTAATGTTATAATGATTGGAATCCATAATAGAAAAATTATTCCTTACAAAAGAAAAAGTGAATCAAAATGCACGTATGAATGATCAATGAACTTATATATATATATTAATATATATGAAATATATATGAAATAGCCCCCAGTCTAAAAGTCACAAGATCAAAAGACCACTAAAATGCCCCAATCGAACGCAAAGTCTCCTCAAAAGGAAACTTAGAAAAAGAAAGAGGATAAATAACCTGTCTTAGAAAAGCCTGTCAAATCATAGCCAAAAGTTGGTCAAAATGAATAAAAAACGATAACTGACGCAAAATAGGAAACCAAGCCTATCTTAACAAAAGCCTAGAAGAAGAAGCTCAAAATAGAATATCAGAAATAGTTCATCTAACAATAGAGAGCTAAGGAAGATATCAAAGCAGCTAAACCCTAGGAAAAAGTTAATCTACCACCGGCAATATACCCCGAAATTAGGAATTTGCAAAATCAAATAAACTAAGAAGGATCCCAGGTACCTAATCAAGTTAATGAAACAGTGCATCAAAGGCAACCACCACCAAGCAATGCCAATACAACGGAACAACCTCCCGTGCAAGCCGAAGGAAATAACGAGCAAAGAAACTGAGACGCGAGAACCAGTTTCTGGAAATGAAGTTAGCGAATCAGGTAAAACTGGTCCGCTGACGACTCCGTGAGGGCCCTGTTGGGTCTTTACTGAGTGGGCATAAATGACGGGTTGAGCCCGTTTTGAAAGTGGAAATATAGGCGTGCGAGAGCCTATGTTTCGCTTTTGAAAGTCTCAATGAAGTCTGTTTGTGCTGTCTCGAGGATGGGGGTGAGATATATATATTTATATCTAATAATATAATAATATAAATATTATTAGTCATTGTTAATAATTTATTTATTTATTTATTTCACTCCAATATGTTCAGCATCCAGCAGCAGACCAGCTACTCAGCAACACTGCACAATCGTTTTGAATACTATCTTGAATATAATTTGAAGCAGAAGACGAACTGGAAACAATCATCGTTCCGTCGTTTTTGCCAACAACTACCCCAATAACTAAACCCGCACCAGTGCCCTTAAGGCGAACCAATTAAATTCTTGAATTCGTAAGGAAGAAATTAAACTGAGTCCACCCAACTAACCCTCCAATGTAACCAGTGCCGGTCACATTTGACTCGGAAATGAGGGAGTCAGAAATACTTAGCTTCATATCCGTTTGTTAAAAGCCGACGAATCCGCCAACTGGATCAGCTCCTGTTATGTTCAAACTTGAAACATTCGATGACATAATCGTTAGGCCCAGCTCCTAACGGCCCACGAAGCCGCCAATGAAATTCGCACCAGAAACATTCACCCCAGAAATCAGAGAACCAATAATAGTAACGTTAGATTCCTAATATCCAACGAAAACTCCCACATTTCCAGCTGAACTTATGTTACCGCCAACTACGCTTGCATTTTAAATAGTACAGTTTGCAGCACCATTCCATCCAATTATTGCGCTTACACTACCACTCGTACTTTTACTCACACAAACAGAAGCCCATAAATTCTTCACTTCCGCTGAAAGAGAACTTGACTCTTAAACTCCTAAAATCCCAAAATTCCAGAAATCTAATCCGTAAACTTGGAAGATTACAGTTGCGTCAGTAAGTGAAATATTTCCAATATTCCATCCTATGAGACCAAAATAACAAAATTATATAGTTGTGCTGGTCATATTTTACTACAAACACGTGTTCCTTATAGAGACGTTGCATAAAGTAGATTGAACATATCCAACCAGAAAACCACTTTAGTGAACATATTACGTGCTAAATTGTTGGAATGAATCGACAATAACTTTATTAATAGTGATTGCAGATGCACCAGTAACAAATGCCACTATACCACCAAATTTATATTATGTTGAGTCACCTGAAGTTATTGAACCTAATAACAAAAAGTTTTATTTTGTTCCAATAATTAGAGCTATGTTATTGATTGTGAGTGTTTTAGATCCATCAAAGTTTCCTAGCAAGTAGGAAGATTCATTTCCAACATTATACGAGTTTGGTTTAAAACTTATTTTGGTTAATTTCATATTTGCATTGATGTTGAGACCAATCATTGCGACTGTTTTCGTACTTACATAAGACCCTAGCACTTGGTACCCGGAAACGTCAAAAACGCCATTAATGTTGTTTATTAAAGTTATATTTCCGGCTGAAGTGGCGAAGGATAAATTTACTAGCAAATTTGTTATTTACGCGTTTGATGTAGATGGAGTTATGATATTTAGTAAAGAGGCTGTCGTAAGCTGACTACCAGATTTTGAAACTATATTCATCTGGAATATTACAATTGTGGTACAAGATAATAAAATGAATTGTCCACCAGTAAAAGTTTAGGCTCCGAATTGAATCTTCAAGTTCGTGAAAGTGTTCTGAGATTAAAATAATGGCTGAACAGTTGATGAATAAACGTTATCAGAAACGTCGATGAACGCGTTCTAAATGACAGATGCGAAAACGTAGCCGCTACTGAAATTAGTAGGGCTAGTTACTGTGCTCGTAACTGTGAGCATTTCAAACGCTGCTTTATACACGTACTAGCTGCACATAATCGAGTCTGATATATTAATACTATAGTCTTTTTAACAGGCGTTATCAATTACGGAATAACCGTTTGGACACCTGCACACACCAGATATTAATTATTGACCTTAAATCCCGTTATTCATGCATGAAAGTTAAAGAGTTAAATCATCAATGATTAACTACTGCTGTTAAATTATTAAGTTGGAATCAATTAAGGATTAGTTCATATTAGTTATGTTTTATGTTAATGATGTGGCAATATCATGCTGCTAAATTAGAGTTTGATTCAAACTGGTAATATTTTAGTTTAAGATATTGAAACTTATGTTTAATGTTTATATGCTGCTATTTATCATGCTTACATTATTAAATATCCTGTTGTCCAAAATTGTCACATTTTGTTTTAAATTATTTTCAAGTATTGTAAAATTGTTTTAAATGTACTATTCTAAAATAGAATAGTTGTTGAATATGTGGTTTTGAGATTAGTTGCTCAGTTAATACAGATTTTGAATTTCTATTTTTGCTTAGTCTTAGCTTGTTGTCAAATTAATGGTCAAATTTTCCATAATCTTAGTTCTATCAGTAAGGTCTTTTATTGATGAGTTGATTCTAACTTCTTCTAGAATGAGCTTATTAACAGCGCTTAATATATTAACGCACACAGTTACGTTCAAAATATCTCCTTCTGGGCATGAGCACATTTCCCCATCAAACTCGAACGTATCACTGCATTCTAAAACTCCGTTCTTAACATAGCTATGTTCAAACTACTCTAAGCACAGCCCGTAAGCTACTTTTCCCGCATTGCACAGATCGCATTTATCAGTTGTAATTCCGGTCAAACTAACAGTTCCTTGCCCGAAATACTAAGCATTAACGCAAACAAACACATTTTCAGCGTTAAAATAAACTCCTAGGTATACAATCCCAATAAATGACCCCAAAACATTCCCAGTGAAGAACCCCGAAATTTTGCAGTTGACGAGATAAATGGTAGTTTTATCAGCAATAAGTAATAACCCACCTACGTTTAACCCGCTTAATCTGAACTGGAGAACCGATTAATTAACAATCACAGTTGAAATTGGAGAGAGAACGAGCCCTGAAATGTTCTGGGCTGAGGCCACGAACGTGAAATCGGTTTAATTTGCGTTTAAGCTGCATGCTAAGCATATTAAGGACGAATTAGAAAGTAATTGTGGTATTTTAACATTTATAACGGAGTTTTGGAGGTCAATAGTACTGGTGAGACCAAATAGTGCGAAAGATGGCAAATCCTACACGGAATACGTTAAATTGAGCATCAAATCTTACGTTTGCGTAGTGTACAAGCTAAAATGAACTTCAGAAGAAGGAGAATGCGTCACACTCGCTGTTTAGACTTTTGAAGATAAAGAAGACTCCTTCACACAATATCCAGTTACTTACGGCCTGGACAGTTAATTACTGCAAATTTGTTAAGATATGGTGCTTGCTAATTTATTTTATACGGGCATATATAAAATCATTTCATAGAAGGCAGCTGATTTTTAAATAATTAATCCAAACATTTAAATATTGAAGTGAATAAAAATATATTTTAACGTCTATTTTTATGCAGGTAATAAATTAATTAGGAACATAGTTTCATGTCTATACACTTATCTATCATACATTTTACTTTCATTTTTTACTGATTTTAGATGAAAAAGAATTTTTGTTTGTTACAACATTAATATATATTGTTATTATTTAATTTTTAATAGATGATCGTTTATAAACATGTATTAATATATTTTCATGGCGAATGAGGGGTCGAGTGATAATAGATAGACTTAATAGATTGACTTTTGGCATAAAAATAAAATATTACATTACTTCTAAATCTCACAAAAAGTTGTCTGCATGCATTTTATTGAAATATAACAAGGATTTTGCGGAATTTATAGAAATTGATTCAAATACTACATTACCTCGAATGCAGACCCCCACCCCTATTCACTTACAGACCCTCTGTTGATTTCCCAAAAAATATCAAAGGGTCTATAAGTGAGAGCAAATCTGGCTGTTTATGGCTCATATTTCATATCAGATTTGGATTTCCATTTCAGTTACAGACCCCTTTTCTTAAAATATTCTTCAAATATCAACATATTTTTGAATTTAATGTACATAATGACTTAAATAGGACGATGTATTAAAGATTGTTTAGTTCCTTCGTTTATGTTACTCTTAAAACACGTTAGAATCAATATTATTTAATCAATTGAATATCAAATCATTTCAGTTACAGACCCCAAATAAAGTTCACTTATACACCCTTTTATTCATAAATATTGATGGGGTCTGTAACTGAGCGCTTTTGGGGTCTGTAAATGAATAGGGGTGGGGGTCTGCATTCGAGGTAATGTAGTACATTTTGATTCACATAAAAATTGTAATATTTTAGAAATTTCCACACAATTTTGAGCACTTTTAATTTTAATCCACTCCATTAATAAAATTATGAGACTTGTGTCTGCAGAGTTCGTATTAGAATAAGTATGAAAAGTCTAAGCTTAAAAATAAAGTTTCCCTTCAAATAAAATTGTTTCATTTGTACTGAAGTTACTAAAGTTACTTTTATACCGGTTGTAGTTGAAGAAATCGACTCTCATTAACATTCAGTGTATGATAAGGTACCAACAACGTAAACATAAAGTTACAGCGAATTATATATTTTCACATTATTCAAATACTCAAAGTATAATATTGCTGACTGTGCCTCACTGAAATAATTAATTTCTATTTTGTTACTCCTGCCTCGGTTTAGTTCTTAATTTACAGCAGCAGGCTTTATTTTCTACCAGTATACTTTTTAATTAGTACTTCTTGATTTAAGCTTTGGACCAGATTTTCGGCTCTTCTCTGGTTTCTTTCGTTAGTTATAATATAACGGCTGGTTAAGAAAGATATAATTCAGTCACTCAGTTATACTATAGGAACGCGACTGTTATATTAATAGTGTTTTCAATGGATGATGTAAAATCGCTTTATAAAGCGATTGATTGGCACAATATACTGCTAGAGCAAAATTCTGATGCTATTATAATCTTAGTGGGGAACAAATCGGATATGCTTTTGACGTGTTTACAAGCTGAGTAATATACTTTGGCGAATACCTTGTAGTATTTTGTTGTATCAGCCAAACTAGGCAACGGAGTTGAAGAATTATTTTAATATATCGCATAGTCTTGCCATAAATTAAAATAACACAATCAGTCAGCGAAAGTTTAAATTGTTGCACCATACGAATAGAAATCGTTTTGTTGTTTCTTTTGACTGAAAATACTTTATCTTAAATTATTTAGGTACAATACTGATATAAATATGTTATTATATCTCAATATCATACCTCATCTTCTGGGATTGTCACTCTGAATAGCTCCCTCAGACAACCTAAGTAGTTCGGCACTTGGACTAACATTATTGACTCGGAAGTTATCTATTACAAATATTGATTAGTTGAAAAATAAACTTTTGGAACAAATGACCCAGTTAGTGAGTCTTGACTTAAGCGGGAACGAATTGAGATTTGTTTTGGAGCTAGACGAGTTGGTAAACCTGAAAACACTTATATTAAAAGACAACAGAATTGCTCGAATTGATAGCTGGATTCAGAATCTCTAGTCTTTAGAGCACCTTGACATGCAAAATAACAAGTTGATACTTGTAAAACTATTATTGGAGCTTCCACTTTTGGAAATCGTTCTACTTCAAGGAAATATGATCCGAGATATTGAGTTCTTGAAACGTCACAGAAAATATAATTAAACTTGGATCCGGCCCTTTAAGCTTTGGACCAGATGTTCAGTTCTACTCTGGTTCCTTTCATAAGGTTAAGTACAAAAACGAAGACCTAGATAACTTTGGATTTTTTCTTCGGTGGAATTCGTTCTACCTTGGTGTACTTAATGATAATACTCAATATAGTTGTTACCTCGCGCCAAGGTAGAGGATTCATATGTTGAGTAAAATTTCACTTCCTTTCGTTTTTATTGTTTCTGAAACTATTGTGGTCAACTTTAACATGAAATAAGCTATTGATTCAACTTATAATTGTGGAATTTTGATCGGACTCTTGTTCACTTTCTATGCTACAAAGTTAGAAATGCTAAATCGAAATATTTTATGATTTTGTTCAGAAGAATAAAAAATAGTTTGAGTTATAAAGCATATGAATGTTTATCAATGGGAAAAGTGATTGTCGATCAATATATTGATATTTTTGCATTGTTGTTTATTTGCTTACATTTCAAAATTTTGAGGAAAATGACAATTTAAAATAAGTTGTAAAGGATTGACATATTTAGTATAAATAGCTTATTATAACTTCTTGAAAATCACTCTCTAAATTTTGAGTCTTTTTATATTATTTTATGACTGTATTGAAAAGTTCAGATCGAGTTTTTAAAATAAATCATCACAATCGTTTTCAAGATGCATCTATGATGAATTCATAACGGATAAGATAAAACTTTGAGAATGTTGGACATGATAGAGTTAGTGTTTGATCTAATTTTGAACATTATGGTGTAGAAGTTTATAATTTATTCCATAATTGTATTTAATGGTTGATTGTACTAAACAAACAATTAAACAAATTTGAGTTATAAACATTAAAATATATTAAAAGTGTGAATATGGAGATCCAAGATCGAAATAACATGAAATAATAAGAGAAATAACATACAATTGATTAAACCTCAATTTACTTACTCAGAATTTAGCAGACGCGTTCCAGATTGTCGTCGCCTCCACAGTGTCCATCGTTTGTTCTGTGGCTTGAACATCCTTGCGCTCGATTTCAGCCGTTTGAACCTCAGCGTTTTTGAAGCGGTCGATTTTGGAAAAACGAAACCACTGAAAAACGATGATCCCATCGCACATGGCCGGAAGGCTGCTGCCGAGGATGTACGGGATTTTTTGAATCATGTAGGAGCTGGATTGGGACATCGCGAACAGCGAGGTCAGTTGAGCAATATTGGCCGAAATCGTGGTCAGGAACATCCCCACGCTTAACCCGACCGCTGACTTGCGTTTGTGGTTCTTCATTATTTATCCTGGTCTGGAGGCCAAGTACATCGGGAGAGAGCCGTATGCCATTATGTTTCCGACTATGTACCGAGTGGACTTCGTGCTGAGCTCGGCAGGAACTTTGCAAACATCATACGTTAGTTCCTGAAGGTTCAAGCCAAATTGGCTGTGGAACCCGCCCCAGAGCACGTTGTTCACCACCAGAATCACCAGTAAGGTGTAGATGACAGACTCGGATATTCTGAACTTGGTAGACAAGCTCTCCGTTTAGTGAGACTTTTTGAGGTAGTAAAAGTGCTGGAAAATGAATATCGCGTCGAAGAAGACGAAAATTACGCTAAGAATCTATTGGGTGAATAGCTGGTTCAGCAAGAAGCACGAGACCAGGTTGAACAAATCTCCTAAAACCAAACAACTAATATAAGCTGGAGACAGAGCCTCTGATCGTTTCATGAGAAAGGTAATTCTGATTTGAGGCAAAAAAGACACTATCCAGCAGCAAATCGATATCCACCCGAAGATGAAGGAAACCACTCCAGTAGTTCCAGAAACACACTCTTGGAACACACCCGATATGAATTTGTTGTAGTCTCCATTTTCACAGCGACAAACCATTTACAAGGAGTGAATTATGTAACTATACTACAAATTTGACATTAACATAATAAATAATAATTATCTAAGATATACATATTACAATTATTTAAATTAAATATCTTACTTCTTAGTTAATCTGTTAATATACTGTTTCTAGAGAATTATTTTCAATTCTAAATATAGTGATTCACATATATATATTCTATTATATACATAGTAGTACAGTGATTAATTTGTATTTTCAGTATCTGTGTTAGTATAGACAAGAATTATATTAGTCAACTAATATATTGAGAAGAACATTTTAAATTTAAATGAATTTTTTAGTGCTCATTCTCTGACAACTTGGATCATGGACTTCTTGATGTGCTCTTTTTCTTTCCATTCGGTCATTTCGGCGAGATTATTTTTGACGAGTTCGAAGTATGTTTGGCAGAATGTTTGGTTTTCAGCGAAGAATTCGGTGTCATCATCGTATCCGAAGATCCATTCGCCATTTTTCCATTCTACGAGGTCGTCTAGTTCGAGTACTTGACTGATTTCTTGTGGTGTTTATTTTATGGTTTTATAGAGCAGTGCTCTGTCTACAGTTCCTTTTCTTTTCATGAATTGGTTGTCAACGGTGATGTTTCCGTCGTCAATGTGAATGAATCCGTTTAAGTGCATAATGACAAAGTCTCTGATGCGTCCGAGGCTTTGTTCCATGAGGTATTTTGATTTTAGGACGAAGTTTCCTCTGCACATCCAGCACAGGTCGGTTAGGTTTTGGAGTATTTGGTCGATTGGTTCTTTGATCACCTGCATGATTTGGTTTAGTCTGAGTACGTGGCTTGCTTTGAATAGTTGGTCAAGTTGCATTTTGATGTTCTTTTGTTTCTGGCTGAATTGGAGTTGCGGGTTCTGCAGGAAGTATTTTTTGTACTGCCTCTCTTGAATGTCGAATGCGATTGGAGTGGAATTAACGGCGTCGAGTAGTTCCCTGTTGGTTGCCGGCGCGCTAATGTATTTGTAATTGACCGTTTTCAAAACCGTTTACAGTTGAAACACTTCGTTCTCGTTTTATTAATAAGGAAGTAAGTCTTCGTTGTTGTTCGTGTGCTGGTGATTCGGGGTGATTTGATAAGCCTCTTGAACGGGCATCAAGAGCAGATTGTTATTCTACTTCAAAAGGATTCCGTAAGTGTTGTTCTTTAGGGATAAGCGAGTTCCAGAAAGGGTAATTCCGTTAAGGCCAGAGTGCTCGGAGGAGGCATCGAAGTTGGAGGCGTCCACAGGGACGTTCATTTGCAACTCGTTGTTGAGGGGCTGATAATCAACAGTTAAAGGAGCTGCGTACGGACGAAAATGAGGACGGGTCACATACTGATACAAATGCAACTACTAACCGTCGCGAGGCTGCGACAAGATTATCGGCGTCTCAGATATCAATTCATCCTCGAAATCGGACTGCTGCGTACTCATGTCTTTTGATGGAGCGGAAACGACAAAAATAAACTATGAACAGAGAAATAAGATATTACCCGCTCCAATTAATGTCAACATTATCACTGCAAGAAAAAGTTGCCATATTTTCAAGAATCGGAGAAGAAATCCTAGAAGTCCCAGAACTCGAAGCACTCCTAGCAGAAAACAGACCACTCCGCGTTTACGACGGATTCGAACCATCTGGACGTATCCACATCGCACAAGGTCTGCTTAAAGCCATCAACGTCAACAGAATGATTAAATGCGGTTGCACATGCGTTTTCTATGTTGCTGATTGGTTCGCTCTTCTAAACAACAAATGCGAAGGCGACCTCAACAAAATTAAAAGACTCGGTCAATACTTCATTGAAGTCTGGAAAGCTTCCGGTATGGACATGAGCGGGGTCGAATTCGTATGGGCAAGCGACTTTATCAGCTCCAGACCACAATACTGGGGTAGAGTTATGGATATTGCGAGATCAAACACTCTTACCAGAGTTTAACGCTGCTCCACAATTATGGGTCGTTCAGAATCTGATGAATAACCAGTTGCCTAAATAATGTATCCATGCATGTAATGCTCTGACGTATTTGAACTTGGTATCGATATCTGCCAACTTGGTATTGATTAACGTAAAGTAAATATGTTAGCCAGAGAATACGCCACTAAAATTAAGGTTAAAAAGCCAGTTATTGTCTCCCACCATATGTTATTAGGTTTAATTGGAGGTAAAATGTCTAAATCAATTTAAGGTTCAGCTATCTTCATGGATGACTCTACTGTAGATATAAACGCTAAAATAATGCAAGCCGATTGCCCAGATATTGAAGATCAAAACCCAGTTCTTGAATATTACAAATATATTGTATTTGGAGCAGCCGAAGTAAAGTTAGGCGGCTTCAATAAAGTTGTTGTAGATGAAATAGAGTACACAGAATATAGCCAACTTCTTGAATCATATTTAGCTAAGAAAGTTAGTGTTCAATCCCTAAAAGTCTATCTTGTACAAATAATAGATTAACTTATCAATCCAGTCAGAAAGAGTTTCTAAAGCACTGAAGAATTGAAGGACTTGAAACAATTTGTAGTCGACATGAGAGTGACCAGATGATTCAGCTTAATAATTCAAAATTAAACTATGTTCAGATTACATTTTTGTATTATTTGTTCACAATTATTACAAGTATAGTGACTATTATTTAAAAATCTAAATCTCAAAATATACTACAGTACCTTGTTTATAGAGACCGTCACTTTTTCCGTTATAGAGACCGTCGCCGTTTACTTATAGAGCCCGCGAAAAAAAACATTTCCTGAAATCAAATCAAATTTTTCAATATGGTCTCTATGGCTAAGTTAGACCGTAATTTGGCTTCTATAACTAAGATAGCCCTCCATTAGATTTGATTCATATTTTCTGATATAATTGAAAATTCATGCCATCCTTTTTAAATTAATGGAATATTCAGTCGACCCAAGCATTCTCTAAGAATAATCGTTTCTTCATGACTATTCAGAGATATTAAGCTGTCCGAACACTGCAGCAGTAGTAGCTCCTGCTCCAGCACCAAGTGTTCGTTGCCGTGTCAAAGGCCGTGGTATAAAGGCCTGATGTTGTAAGCAGGTAAAGATCCAAGTTTCCCCTTGTTTTTAAACAGAATGTAATTTAAAAAAATCATCTGTTCTAAGAAAAATCCTGATCGAGCCAGAGAGGTAACTTTAAAGTATACTTTCTCAAAGCATTTCTGTCTTAAGAGGGTAAAATAATGCTTGAGGACTCAAACTTTGAGCATAGATCTAAAATTTGAACTGGTGAACGGATTGTTTGCCCTAAATTGAACAACATCTACAGAAGTGCGTTGAAGAAAGAGATTGCATAACTACGGATGATCTCAGACAAGAAGCCGAACTTAAGCGTTCTTAACTTCCTTAAAACCATCCCGAGTTTTGTTTTAATGGTTCATATCTGAGGGAATCGAAAGACTATTTTTTCCAAATTATGAAGTGGTACCAACAATAACATCGTTTGAGTGATATATTAAATATTTTGTAAAAATATGCAAAATTGTTGATAATTTGATTATTTTCATAATAATACGGCCTCTATAACTAAAGACAGAAAATTATCAGATTCGTTTTGGTCATAGAGACCGCTAAAAAACGAAAGTCAAAACATGGTCTCTATAACCGGGACTGTAGCGGTCTCTATAAACAAGGTACTGTAGTATGCAGGTAGGTCTTCTAATTTAATGTTGTGGTCTTATACTATAAACAAAATACACAGTCAGTATTATAATGCTATTTGAAACTCAATATTATTTTTCACTTCATAAATGCTGTAATTTGTATTTGTATTATTCAATTCTTGCGCAGTCAACTACTGGGACCCAGGAACCGGTTGTCAGCCGTGCCCTGCTGGAATCTCCACTTCAGACGGAACGGAGACGACTTGCCACTGTTCAGACGGCACTTTTGATCCTGCGAATAATTTGTGCACCTGTGCTTCGGGCTACTTCTTCAAAGGCGGGGTATGTACTGAATGTCCGCCGGGTATCTCTTCGGTGACGTCTGACTATCTTTCGTGCACCTGTACCTACGGATCTTTCCATTCCGATGTTGTTAAGTGTCTTTGCGGATCAAACTCGTTCGTGAAGAACGACGCCTGCGTTCCGTGTCCGGTCGGGATATCAACTTCGCTATCGGATGAGTCATCGTGCACCTGTACCTACGGATCTTTCCATTCCGACGTTGTCAAGTGTCTTTGCGGATCAAACTCGTTCGTGAAGAACGACGCCTGCGTTCCGTGTCCGGTCGGGATATCAACTTCGCTATCGGATGAGTCATCGTGCACCTGTACCTACGGATCTTTCCATTCCGGCGTTGTCAAGTGTCTTTGCGGATCAAACTCGTTCGTGAAGAACGACGCCTGCGTTCCGTGTCCGGTCGGGATATCAACTTCGTTAGCAGATGAGTCATCGTGCACCTGTACCTACGGATCTTTCCATTCCGATGTTGTCAAATGTCTTTGCGGATCAAACTCGTTCGTGAAGAACGACGCCTGCGTTCCGTGTCCGGTCGGGATATCAACTTCGCTATCGGATGAGTCATCGTGCACCTGTACCTACGGATCTTTCCATTCCGACGTTGTCAAGTGTCTTTGCGGATCAAACTCGTTCGTGAAGAACGACGCCTGCGTTCCGTGTCCGGTCGGGATATCAACTTCGCTATCGGATGAGTCATCGTGTACCTGTACCTACGGATCTTTCCATTCCGACGTTGTCAAGTGTCTTTGCGGATCAAACTCGTTCGTGAAGAACGACGCCTGCGTTCCGTGTCCGGTCGGGATATCAACTTCGTTAGCAGATGAGTCATCGTGCACCTGTACCTACGGATCTTTCCATTCCGACGTTGTCAAGTGTCTTTGCGGATCAAACTCGTTCGTGA
>CAXDID010000791.1:0-152699 GCA_963988835.1 Hexamita inflata | reverse complement strand
CCAAATTAACAACGTTCTCAGAATGAAACCGTCCCTGGAGTCTATCCAAGGGACTCGTGACATTCTGAACGTATTTCGGCTCACTCAGGTACATCTTAAACATCTATACAATAACAGTAACCTGAAAATCAAAACTATCATGCATTAGAGAGAACACAAAAAGTGAACAACTCAATAAAATACATGAGAACAACACGTTTTAAATAGTTTAGTCTCATACATTAAGATAGTCATAATTTCAGAAATAGATAATAGAAAATATGAATTAAAAATTGTTTTATAATTTGAAAAATATAAACACTATAACTTCACCAGAAATAATTTCTAATTAAAACGTTTAACCTTTAATGACAACTTAATATTTAATTGTAAATATAACATACCGCCTCAGAGAATACAATAAATACTATACCTTAATGAATATATTCTTAATAATAAATACACGGTAGCTGTAATATCTTATAACTATCTCATCCACACCTATCATCTCTGAAAATTTAATAACATAACATTAATGTTATATAAATATATAAATATAATATATATAAATATTATATATATCACTTCCTCGAGACGGCACAAACAGACTTCATTGAGACTTTTGAAAGCAAAACATAGGTTCTCGCACGCCAGTGTTTCCACTTTCAAAACGGGCTCAACCCGTCATTTATGCCCACTCAGTAAAGACCTAACAGAGCCCTCACTGAGTCGTTAGCGGACCAGTTTCACCTGATTCGCTAACACAATTTTCAGAAACTGGTTCTCGCTTCTCAGTTTCTTTTTGCTTGTTATTTCCTTCGGCTTGCACGGGAGGTTGTTCCGTTGTATTGGCATTGCTTGGTGGTGGTTGCCTTTGATGCATCGTTTCATCAACTTGCACGGATTAAAAGGAGATATATATATATATATTCATTTCACTTCCTCGAAACGGCACAAACAGACTTCATTGAGACTTTCGAAAGTAAAACATGGGCTCTCGCACGCCAGTGTTTCCACTTTCAAAACGGGCTCAACCCGTCATTTATGCCCACTCAGTAAAGACCCAGCAGGGCCCTATATATATATATATATATATGCCCGTTTTGAAAGTGGAAATATGTATTAAATATTGTACAAAAAATTATAATTTAAATCATTCAATCGTGATAGCAAGAGCTATAAGCGTACAAATATAATTATAATATATTAATATAAAATAATCAAAAACAACAAGTACATTCACTTGTGTTCAATCACATTAAGTATTTATACTTGACATAGCGTTAATAAAAATGAGACTCAAATATTATATAATTTCTGTTTATATAATATACTATCAGGAACAATTCAACATCGATACTTCAGGGAATAAATAACTTACATTTTATAATATTGTAATTTCTGTAAATATTGTTAAAAATTGATATTAAATAATAATTATATTTTTATTGATAAATTAAATATTCTGTTATATCTCAACATAGTTGTAAATAATATTAGAAAGAAAATCGAAATATGTACTATTTAAGACTTTAAAACTGAAGGAGACTCCATAAAACCTATGGAGTGAAAAAATTACCATATAATATTTTACCAACATTCTTCTTATTATATAGTATCTATTGCAAAAATATAACTAACTCCAGCTCATTCCAAAAAAACACCTACTATGAACATTTGAAATAATAGCTTATAATAAAAACTTAATATTACTATTTAAAGATACCAAATGATAACTAATATAATAAATGAAGCGGCAAAAATAATCTCATTTTTCATCATTCCAGTTTTTTAAGAACCTCTTGCAATCCTTTATTATAATTCAATTACGCTTGGGCCAGTTCATTTTAAAACTGCATTTAGAGTTCCCTCATTTTGTTCGTGACCTCCAGTTTGAGTTCTTTCAGGTTTCTCTGTTTCCCTTAATTCTCTAAAAGTTCAACATTTTGCTTCGAGATGCTGTTCAGCATTTGAATCAGCTCCGATTTCTCCAGTTTTAGGAGTTCATTTTGAGTTTAGTCCTCTTTTAAAGGTTTCGTTTTTAGCACCGGCATTTGCTTTTTGTGGTCTTGCTTCAGGTCTAATACGGGCTTCAGGTCTATTTTCGCGGGTTCTTTTAATGGTTCTTTCTGAGTTTCCTTTTAAACTGATTACTGCATATAATTTTCTCTGATTGAAATGTTGTTGTTGTTGTTGTTGTTATTTATATTATTATTTTGGGCTTGAAAATCGGGCTTCACAAGGGGCTCGGCTTTGGGTAAGGGTTTCGCGTCGGTTTTGGACGGAATGGCTATGTATGGCCTCTATCTGGGCTCTGGGCGGAGATTACGCCCCTTAATCTGCGTTTCATTCAAAGGCTTCGTAATCGAGTTAGAATTCGGAAGCGGCTCGAACTCGGCTTCCTTGTTTTCAGCGAAATCGGTTTCAGTATCAGGGTTAAAAGGCTTTGGGGTGAGATCGAGGGCATGCAACACCTCAGCCGAGTTGAACTCGATGTCGTAGCAGTAGAGCTCCTCGGCTGTTGAAACTAGTACTGCCCTGAGCTTCAGCTCGAAGTTCTCGTTCTAACAGAACTTGTTCTTGAAGCAGATTAGCTTCTTCAGCTTCGTCATGTTCCGCAAATATATGAGATGCTCCACATTATCAATCAGGTTGTTGCTAAAATTGAGCACCTCTAAGTTCTTTAAAAATTAAAGCGGTTTTAGCGACTCAACGCAGTTATTGTTGAACTACAGCGAAACCAAAGACCGCAAATGCTTCACCTCGTTAATTTGGCGCAGGTTATTTCCGGTTATTATCAGCTCAGTCAACTAAGTAAATGGACAAAACTGCAATTTTGCCAAAGAACCCAGCGCTGTTTGTATTATCGAGAGTTTCTGCAGCTAGGTGCAGTTGAACACTCCCTCCAGCGAACAGAACTTTGGACAATTTATCACGGTGATCTTTGTCGTTTTCGCAGAAACAGAAGACTCGCCGAATTCTGTTATCAGCTGGTCATTACTGCGGAGAAACTCTTCGCTCATTAAAGTGGAATGAAATTAAAAAAGAAAATACACAATAATTTGTGAATAAACTGAATATAAAATATTAAACCCATTTCAATCACTAATATTAATTTTTTACAAATTTATATAGACTATAATATTTGATGATAGTTTACTGATTAGTTCGTTTCAATAAATATTCAAAGTGAGAGTCGGTGGGTTTTTAATAATGAGCTACAGGTATTTTACCAACGAATCAACGCCGAAAATTAATTTTATTATATATTATTAGATAATCTTTATTTTGAGCATTCTATTATACTATCAATAGATCTGACTGTGATTAAATGATTTAATAATTTTAGTAGTATTATTTTAAAATTGAGATAGAGTTAAACTGATAATTGAAATTAAACTGATAAACAATACATTATTGTATAATTTTGTATATATAAGGCGTGGAACAGAATGTTAGACTGGTCTGTTAAGATTTAAGACTAGACCAGGATTGTGCGGTTATTGTCAAAATAGTCGTTAGCTGTGTTTACGTTATTTATTACTTGTTGATGCATTTTATTAATCATATTTTAATTCTGAATTCAGTAAAACTAACTAAAAAGATGCAGGATACTACTAGACCTATAAATTATGGTAGTAAGCAAGAATAGTGTAGAATTTTATATTTTCGTTCGTAAATACAATTTAGTAAACCGTTTCCGATGAGCCACTTCACTCCAATGAAAACAACATAGGAAAGAAGAGACGTATTGCTTGGCGCCATGAAAATTTATTTGGACAATTTACAGAGGGGTATAATAAACACTGAAATAGAGTCTTTGATAAAGGTTATCAAGGAGAAACCGATAATTTACACAAAATTCTATTAGGAGACGATAAAGTAGCCTCCAGTTGTTAAATTGCAGTCTGAGTTTGTATTGTAGAAGTGCAAGCTGTATATATCGTGGATAATGCATTATATTCAATTATAGATGTACGAGTATGGTGAGCCGTAGCAATTTCCGAGTCATTTGGATCCTGTGAGCTTGTATTAGTATTTGGCGGCTCATCCGAATCAGTTCGTGTTCAATCAGTCGATGCAGTGCATAAATCAATTGAAGTTAGCATTGAATTCTGGCGATATTTAAGCTCTGAGTGCGATTGTGACCAATGGCACGCTCGATTCAGCTCATTTGATTCAGAGCATCCCGCGTGTATTACAGTAAGCCATAACCATGTCCTTTGTCGAATCTGTGTAGTCCTTGCTTGACATTTACGAGATTCACAATATATTCCAGTAATCTTTAGCTCAGGATATATTCGAGTTCATAATTAGAACAACTTAAGAAAAACAGAACCACTTCAAACTGAAACTCTCTCAAATGGTTCCCCAAAATAAATCAAAGGAGTCTTGGAAGGCGAAACTTATTGAAATGGGAATAAACCCCGTTTTCATTTCACTTGAAAGAAGTAATAACGGTTAAGTGCATCTGTTCGGACAAATATCAAATCAGTTTGTTAGCAGTTTAAATCAAATTAGTAGTATAAGGAACTTCTTCTCATTCGAATTCCAGAAAGCACTGATTAAATAGGTCAATAAAGCAAAAGAGCACGGAGACGCTATTTAATATAACAGTAACGAGCTGATTTGGGCGATCACAGGACTAATTATGGAAAATTATGAATACGCCACCAGGATATACGCAGCTGCACAAGTATTCAAAGCTCTGAACTCAGATATGCAAGCATTCGTCATGACCGTTGACTACATTTTAGAGCACATCTTCATGATTTGAGTGATAGTTATAAGATATTATCGTAATATAGTTAATATAATAATATTATACATGAAAAATAATTGACACACAATAAAATGAATTAACATGATTTTCTATATTTTCCAAAGTTAGTATTATTGTAATTTTCATTGACTAAAGTTGAACTAAAAGAAGGATAATGAAATAAATATATTATAGTAAACTTAAATCACTTTAATATAGTAATTGAATCTTCTTAATACGCCTTAGACTCCCTTATTTAACTCCATTTAAACATACGAGTTTCACCTGCGTAGCATCTAATACCAGAAATATCACAATCCTCATCTAATCTAACAACACAAATTTTGTCGGACTATATTAGCTTATTTTATTAATCTTGAGCATACTATTTTCTAGCATACTCAACAAACGAAGATTTAGTGGCCTACTCAACTTATTTAAATACCTTTTTTTCAAACATATCACTAAATAACAGTTTATATTCTTACAAATATGCTAACTCAAAGTGACTTAGTTTCGATTCATCTATTAATATGTTTTTATTAATTTTCTGTAACCGAATTCTATGATATTCAGATAAATAATACTTGATTCTATTCTTTTAGCTTTAAACCGCCTGATTCGCCAACTAGTTTTTTGGTTAAGGGGTTTCTAAATAATTCAATAGAATATCTACAAAACGTTATTAGTATTATGTTATATCTGGAATATTCGTTTCATTACTAATAATGGTTTTCATATATAAAAAAGCTGCTTCCGGTTTTATTTATTCAGTTTTCTCTTATTCTTCATGCATTGAGGAATTGGAAGATTCAGCTAGTCTATTCATTTCGTGGTGTGGAATATGCAAAAATTATGATAAATCGTAAAATCTGAATTATTAATATATTTTGATCAACACTCAGTAACCAAATATCTCGCACGATATCTCGCACAAATAAACGTCAAAAAGTATCATACTAAAATCGCCGTTAGTTATTAAATAGAAAACATCACACCGTAAATTACGTCTATACTGGTCACCCCTTTTTTCTGATCATCACATTTCACTTCCCTTTCTAAACCAATGATCACTAAGAAACCAACAACATTCCTCTCTAACCAAGAGTCTCGCACGGCGTTATCACATGTCACACCTCCTCACAGACTCTCCGTTAGCTCTTTCGGGCTAATGGAGTTTGTTTTGGAGATCTTTTTGTTGATAACTGCTTTTGGTTGAGTAGAGGAGTTGCGTGATATTACAAGAAAAGCTAATATATAAATATAAATAAGATCCGTCTAAGTTAAAATACTACGTAACGAATGATTGAAGACTGAATTGAAAATTGAATTAAATGACTTTTATCAACTGTAACTATTTTTGTTTAGCACAAATTATATAACCACTTCAAAGATGATATAAAAAATAGTTTCTAAAATATTTCTAAGATTTATACAGCCTAAATTGTTAAAGGATGAGCAAAAAATAAGAGTAAAAATCTAGTAACAACGATTAGCCAATTTTCTAGTTCATAAACCAGATATTTATAAATAATAAATACAAATAGGCCACTAACAGGAAATAGATTTGTTGATGTTCGTATTCAAACCTCTTTAGAATCTAGATGTTTATATTGCAATTAATGATGGAAATCTTTTGTTGTTGAATAAACACCTTCGCGTAATGAACCTGTAACGCATTGACTATTATTTCAATGTGGATCAAGTGGATAAATTATGTTACAATATTCGTTATGCCACTAATTTTAAGCGCACTGTTGATTATAGCTACCTTTATATTCCGGAAGGATATATGAATAACATTTGCAGATTTAACAATTAAATCTACATTGTGTTATTTGATTTCATATTCACACTGAGTGAAATGAATTTGTAGTTCTTGTGTGAAATACCTGGTTATGCGACTTTCGCCCAGGAGTGGCATCATGCGTGTAATCAAACTTGGTTATTCCAATTTAATAGCAAGTTGTACGTGTACAACAATAGTTTGGAGCTTTTTGAGCTGAATGGGAATACTTTAACATGTGTTAAACGTGAATTTGGCGGGTATGTGTTTTTCTCCTTTTATGATAAGTTATTTTGTTTAAAGAACAATACTCAATTATTCAGAGTGATTCAAAACACAGATTTCCAGTTAGAATTTATAATGCGCACAGAGTACGTGCGTGTTATGTTCAATAGCAGCGGTGTGGTTGTTTTGCAAGCAAATGAAGCGATTATTGATCATAAAGCGGTTGACTAATTCACAATTTACGTTTTGAACCTCTTGGACGATAAAATAGTCACACTCCTCCCGAATACCGATTTTTGCTTCATTGAGAAGTAAATCTCGCTAGGTATAAACGGCTACGTTCTGGAAAGTGAGTATTTACTCGGCCAGTTTGGATTTGGTTTCAATAATCGTGTTGGAGCGTATTAAAGATAATAGAGTTAAAATGAATGTTAGTTCAAGAATTTCGTTTTCAACTCTAAACTGGAGCATTTGATGCGATTTAAAGAAACAAACGTTGCGATTTAATAAATTGCGAATTAAATAAAAACGGATTCGGAACGGGTGCGAAAATTAATTGAAGGATCAATTTAACAGTAAAATTTAATGGCTTCTAAATTTGAAGAACTGGCGAACGAAATTGAATAGCAGTGAGGAAAATATTAATTAATTATTTTAAAAGGAAAGAATAGTTTTTCTTATTGAACTTAGTTTAGAAAGGATAAGTGAAAAATACGATGACATTCATAGATGTAATTTACGGATTTATTTAGAAAGTTAGTAATAGTATAGGTCATAAATTACTATTTTACTACTTCTTGTAAAAAATATTGAATTCAACAGCGGCAATTGTGTATCAGCAATACATGTGATGATATATGCAATAATACATTAGTTCAATTTTGATTAGAGTGGTATATTGATTCTATTATTAATATAAATGTTTATTTATTTCAAAGTGTACTATATTGCAATATTTTCTATTTTCACTTCAAACGTTATTCAAATCGCTACGCCGTGTGATTCCTCGCACACCTGAGGATCGTTTGTCAGAAATATTATCTCGTGCAGCATCATAAAATCTGAGAAAACCTCAATCTTCCGTTTAGATTCGTATTTTTGTACAGGAAAGGGAGTTTCCGTGCTCTTAGCCAATATTGAGATCCGAGCGTGTATCCGCAAGGCATTTATTTGTGTAGTTACCAACTGTTTCCAATAGGTTTTGCAAGCAAGAATTATAAATATAATATTTGGGTTTCGTTTAGAATCATCCGCAAATTGCTTTTTCACGTCCGCTAACATAAATATCCTCTTTGAAAGTGAAGCCAATGCGTTTGAATAATATTGTGGTTCCAGATTGTGATTTTGTCCCGACTCTCAGAAAACAACTATAATCTCTCGAGTAGCCAAATCTTCCTTTCTTAGTTTAGTTCTAAAACAAATTCGAGCATTCAATTTTACCTCCACATTTATCAAACACTTAATTATAGAAACCAAACAAGGACAAAGGACACAAACAACCAAAATAATAAATCAAAATTTAATATTTGATCGAACCGTACACGAAACCGTTTATTGACGAATCAAAATACAAGAACCAGGAACGGACAAAAGGGTTCGAAGCGGAATATATTGAAACTGAATCAAATATAATCGCGTTCGAGATACAGAACGAACAGAATCTAATAGAATAGTGCTTAAACTTTGGTATATGTGGAATAGATAATGTTTAAGAAAATTTAATTGAAATAGTTGCTTTAAACGAAATGGTTGAAACTCAAACGGGATACATCACACACTAACACTTACTTGACGACAAACAGAAGAGAATCACTCAAAAGTTTGATGCGCTCATCGCTTAATTGTTATAATACAAAGATCCGACTAAAGACCAGCACAACATCGAGTTTAAAGAATTCCAGTACGCACAAGTCGTAAACTCGCTCACACAACAGTGCCCGCCATAAAACAACGAAAACCAGTATCTGAACCTGTAGTTGCTCATGGAAACGACAGAGTTCAAAAACCAAATGAACTCAATTGTCGACGGCCAGATTCTCCTCAAAAATCACATGTCTGGCTAAATCCAAAACATAGTCAGGTGCGAGACAGAATTCTAAGAGCTCTTTTTGGAAGTGGAAGAGGCGAATCTCCTGCTAGATCTGGTGACCAAGCTGAACATAGCACGCTCAGAAATAAAACTGCTCCTTCTGGACGAGGACATCGTTAAGAAGTGCATTGAAAAGAGCGTGAACATAATGCTCGATGCGTCTAATATATTCCAAAAGGAAATCGCCCTCGTCTACAACAGTTTATAGAAAGAAGGAACTACACAGTCACTGGCCGAGTCCGAACGGGTAAAAACTAAAATTTAAGCAGAGGAGGAGTTTCAGAAGTAAATCAGGTTAATCAGAGACCTGGACGTCTTGGAGAAGATCTGGGCGGAGTTCCAGCAAGAGAGCAAGTACGATAAAAACTGAAACTCATAGTCAAACACGAATAAGAACAGGAGATCGGTGCAAAGATGATGGTAGTCTTTCCAACAAGTTAGGCTGCAACTGAGCTACAAAATATGTTGATGTTGAAGTGATGTAATAATCGTATAAACTAGAAGTAACATGTGAAATTGATAAATAGTGTTGATAATATAACGTAATATCACTGGCAGCTTAGTTATTAGTATATTTACGCACGGGTGCTCAACTGTCCAACTATCGTCGATAATTCTGTGGAATACAGGCAGACAGCTCCCTACAGCACTACTTCACACCCGTGTTGGGAACATATGAGTGGTTCGAACGTGAGTTCCTAGAGGTTTCAGGGCTTGACTTACTTTCTTTCGGAGTTCACTTTCATTAGAGGAAGAAGTGGGACTTTATTTCATATTTGTATTATATGTACAGAAACGTAACAATATACCAGCGAAACAGGTTCTGAAGCTCTGTGTCATAAATTCAGTTAAAATTCTTTCATTCCGTGAGGGTGTGCACTCTGGCCTTGTACCTTCCGTTGTGCATCGTCAAGTTCTTGCTGGTGCTTTGGTGAGGAGGCACCTAGTACTAGTTCGGAGACGGGTTCGTTTATAAAAGAGTAACATTAAATGAAATGAGTTCAAATTAAGATAATAATTCAATTTAAAAAATTGTACAAAGTTGAAATACCTATTTCCATAATGTTTGTTGGATTGTTGCTGGTAATTGTTGCTAGTAATTATTTTCATTATATTAATTAATTTTATTTGAAACAACCAAACACATTTTGTTTTTATGCAACGTGAAGTGCACTTAATAAAACATGAATTAATTTGCTAGTAAATTTTAGAACTAACTAGTAAATTCAGTACATTTCTGACTATATACCTAATAAATAACTTAATTATTTAAAAGAAACACGAATTAATATTTTAAAATATTCTAGATCAGTCATTCATTTTTTATTTAATGTTTTCTATATTAGTACTTTCTAAGTGCGATTTCACAATGATTTATGCTTATTAATATAGTAATTAGTACAACTTTCTCTTATTGCACCTGTTTAACGGGAACTGGTTCTAAAATTCCTGCATCGCCGTATTTATAGCTTCTTTGTAATTTACTCTTTGGCTAAATGATTCTTGCAAAAATTATTTAAGCTCCGATCTGTACAAATATGGGTCCTCATAGAATTATAGTTGCCAAGTGTTATAGAAGTAGTCATGGACCTGAAGTTCATTGGATCCAATTCTAGCTCCAATTTACTTCCATAATCCTCTTCGTTCTGGTTGCCCAAGTTGCAAAAGTTCATTGTACAACTGATGGTTTGAACTTATAATCTTTCCTGTGATAAATTGGATCATCGCATGCAAAACTGTCTCGAATTGAATAAGTTGAAGTCTCGTCAGCATTGTGGTGTGAAGAGACAGTATAATTATAGTTTTAATGAATAAAATTAACATATATAAATTTATGATTAATATATTTGTCTATATATTTTACAAATTTTAAGAAGCAGCAAGTGAATCGAATTATTCATTTAAGCAGCGTTTCAAGGTTGTATTGAGACTAAATTTAAAAAACAGCGCTAAGCATTTCTTAGTAATAGTGTGAAATTGAAATATTTGAAAGGATGGCAAACAGAAGAGAATCACTCAAAAGTTTGATGCGCTCATCGCTTAATTGTTATAATACAAAGATCCGACTAAAGACCAGCACAACATCGAGTTTAAAGAATTCCAGTACGCACAAGTCGTAAACTCGCTCACACAACAGTGCCCGCCATAAAACAACGAAAACCAGTATCTGAACCTGTAGTTGCTCATGGAAACGACAGAGTTCAAAAACCAAATGAACTCAATTGTCGACGGCCAGATTCTCCTCAAAAATCACATGTCTGGCTAAATCCAAAACATAGTCAGGTGCGAGACAGAATTCTAAGAGCTCTTTTTGGAAGTGGAAGAGGCGAATCTCCTGCTAGATCTGGTGACCAAGCTGAACATAGCACGCTCAGAAATAAAACTGCTCCTTCTGGACGAGGACATCGTTAAGAAGTGCATTGAAAAGAGCGTGAACATAATGCTCGATGCGTCTAATATATTCCAAAAGGAAATCGCCCTCGTCTACAACAGTTTATAGAAAGAAGGAACTACACAGTCACTGGCCGAGTCCGAACGGGTAAAAACTAAAATTTAAGCAGAGGAGGAGTTTCAGAAGTAAATCAGGTTAATCAGAGACCTGGACGTCTTGGAGAAGATCTGGGCGGAGTTCCAGCAAGAGAGCAAGTACGATAAAAACTGAAACTCATAGTCAAACACGAATAAGAACAGGAGATCGGTGCAAAGATGATGGTAGTCTTTCCAACAAGTTAGGCTGCAACTGAGCTACAAAATATGTTGATGTTGAAGTGATGTAATAATCGTATAAACTAGAAGTAACATGTGAAATTGATAAATAGTGTTGATAATATAACGTAATATCACTGGCAGCTTAGTTATTAGTATATTTACGCACGGGTGCTCAACTGTCCAACTATCGTCGATAATTCTGTGGAATACAGGCAGACAGCTCCCTACAGCACTACTTCACACCCGTGTTGGGAACATATGAGTGGTTCGAACGTGAGTTCCTTGAGGTTTCAGGGCTTGACTTACTTTCTTTCGGAGTTCACTTTCATTAGAGGAAGAAGTGGGACTTTATTTCATATTTGTATTATATGTACAGAAACGTAACAATATACCAGCGAAACAGGTTCTGAAGCTCTGTGTCATAAATTCAGTTAAAATTCTTTCATTCCGTGAGGGTGTGCACTCTGGCCTTGTACCTTCCGTTGTGCATCGTCAAGTTCTTGCTGGTGCTTTGGTGAGGAGGCACCTAGTACTAGTTCGGAGACGGGTTCGTTTATAAAAGAGTAACATTAAATGAAATGAGTTCAAATTAAGATAATAATTCAATTTAAAAAATTGTACAAAGTTGAAATACCTATTTCCATAATGTTTGTTGGATTGTTGCTGGTAATTGTTGCTAGTAATTATTTTCATTATATTAATTAATTTTATTTGAAACAACCAAACACATTTTGTTTTTATGCAACGTGAAGTGCACTTAATAAAACATGAATTAATTTGCTAGTAAATTTTAGAACTAACTAGTAAATTCAGTACATTTCTGACTATATACCTAATAAATAACTTAATTATTTAAAAGAAACACGAATTAATATTTTAAAATATTCTAGATCAGTCATTCATTTTTTATTTAATGTTTTCTATATTAGTACTTTCTAAGTGCGATTTCACAATGATTTATGCTTATTAATATAGTAATTAGTACAACTTTCTCTTATTGCACCTGTTTAACGGGAACTGGTAGAGTCAAAATTATGATCACTCAAATTATGAACAACTAGGATACTACAAGTATTTATATTTTAATATATTACATATAACATCAATGTTTATAAATATTACTGTAGTTAATATCACTAGCATCTATTACTGCGAAATTCAATAATAATTGTATTTAATATTTATGATCAGGAAGAAGACAATTAGAAGTTAACTGAATATTATTTCATGACAGTACATAGATATATTGATTATGATTTATTAGTTTAAGAACTTGAGTATTTGTATAATTCTAAAAATATTTTATGATATACATAAACTAGTTTTCAGTCGGCTTACTGTATGTAAATTAATAGTTACTAATATAGTATCATTAATATAATCTATATTATTTAGTTTATTGTATATTTGTTGAGATTCACAACTAATAAATTCAAAAAATTAAACTATTTCCATTCAGTATGAAAATGGGGCAACATAACTTATGACCAAGTTCTGACACCAAATTTTTGTAGAAGCTTATTTCATCATACAAAATATTTTGGTAAACTGAAGTTATAACTCAAAATATGATGTGAAGTGGACTTATTATTAATTTGTAAAAACTAGATATGAAAGAGTAGAATTATACAATATTAATTTAAATATGTTGTATTTTACTTATCAACAAGTTAAAAATACAAATCACACTAATTGTTTCAACGCACATCTAAAACTGCGTGCCTCAATTATAACATATATCTATGAATACCTTATGGTTAACATAATGTTGCATTATCATAATTTTACAAGTTGTTTTTTCTTTACCGTATTCATAATTGTGGTAATTATTTTCTTTGTTGATGTTGACTCTGGTATTGTCTAGCATAAAACTAATAATTTCTTTAAACTTGTTACTAAAATTTATTACCAAAACCAGTTAGCATAAATAGAGATCAAAATTTAATAAATTTAATATTGACAACCGAGTAAGCGAATAATTTTTTGAAAGCAAGTTATCACAATCTTACTTGAATATAAATACATATTTTATTATTAACTTGTCTTCAAATTGTTTTCTACATGGCAATATTAGAAGTTGACTAATTAGTATGATGCAGATGTGATATAATATGATTCAGTTCCTAATATAAATAATCTGCACTAATTCCGCATAGTAGAAGCAATATTATGATATGAAATATTTTTCAGCTTCAAGTCTAATATTTCTCATTTTCTGTTAATGAAGTGGGTCCAAAAATTGAAAAAACTGAATTGTCGAGTTACTATATAATATAATAATATATAAATTTTTAGAACTATAGAAAACAAAAAAACCCAAATTAACCCGACCGGTTTTTAAAGATTAAGCTCCGATCTGTACAAATATGGGTCCTCATAGAATTATAGTTGCCAAGTGTTATAGAAGTAGTCATGGACCTGAAGTTCATTGGATCCAATTCTAGCTCCAATTTACTTCCATAATCCTCTTCGTTCTGGTTGCCCAAGTTGCAAAAGTTCATTGTACAACTGATGGTTTGAACTTATAATCTTTCCTGTGATAAATTGGATCATCGCATGCAAAACTGTCTCGAATTGAATAAGTTGAAGTCTCGTCAGCATTGTGGTGTGAAGAGACAGTATAATTATAGTTTTAATGAATAAAATTAACATATATAAATTTATGATTAATATATTTGTCTATATATTTTACAAATTTTAAGAAGCAGCAAGTGAATCGAATTATTCATTTAAGCAGCGTTTCAAGGTTGTATTGAGACTAAATTTAAAAAACAGCGCTAAGCATTTCTTAGTAATAGTGTGAAATTGAAATATTTGAAAGGATGGCAAACAGAAGAGAATCACTCAAAAGTTCGATGCGCTCATCGCTTAATTGTTATAATACAAAGATCCGACTAAAGACCAGCACAACATCGAGTTTAAAGAATTCCAGTACGCACAAGTCGTAAACTCGCTCACACAACAGTGCCCGCCATAAAACAACGAAAACCAGTATCTGAACCTGTAGTTGCTCATGGAAACGACAGAGTTCAAAAACCAAATGAACTCAATTGTCGACGGCCAGATTCTCCTCAAAAATCACATGTCTGGCTAAATCCAAAACATAGTCAGGTGCGAGACAGAATTCTAAGAGCTCTTTTTGGAAGTGGAAGAGGCGAATCTCCTGCTAGATCTGGTGACCAAGCTGAACATAGCACGCTCAGAAATAAAACTGCTCCTTCTGGACGAGGACATCGTTAAGAAGTGCATTGAAAAGAGCGTGAACATAATGCTCGATGCGTCTAATATATTCCAAAAGGAAATCGCCCTCGTCTACAACAGTTTATAGAAAGAAGGAACTACACAGTCACTGGCCGAGTCCGAACGGGTAAAAACTAAAATTTAAGCAGAGGAGGAGTTTCAGAAGTAAATCAGGTTAATCAGAGACCTGGACGTCTTGGAGAAGATCTGGGCGGAGTTCCAGCAAGAGAGCAAGTACGATAAAAACTGAAACTCATAGTCAAACACGAATAAGAACAGGAGATCGGTGCAAAGATGATGGTAGTCTTTCCAACAAGTTAGGCTGCAACTGAGCTACAAAATATGTTGATGTTGAAGTGATGTAATAATCGTATAAACTAGAAGTAACGTGTGAAATTGATAAATAGTGTTGATAATATAACGTAATATCACTGGCAGCTTAGTTATTAGTATATTTACGCACGGGTGCTCAACTGTCCAACTATCGTCGATAATTCTGTGGAATACAGGCAGACAGCTCCCTACAGCACTACTTCACACCCGTGTTGGGAACATATGAGTGGTTCGAACGTGAGTTCCTTGAGGTTTCAGGGCTTGACTTACTTTCTTTCGGAGTTCACTTTCATTAGAGGAAGAAGTGGGACTTTATTTCATATTTGTATTATATGTACAGAAACGTAACAATATACCAGCGAAACAGGTTCTGAAGCTCTGTGTCATAAATTCAGTTAAAATTCTTTCATTCCGTGAGGGTGTGCACTCTGGCCTTGTACCTTCCGTTGTGCATCGTCAAGTTCTTGCTGGTGCTTTGGTGAGGAGGCACCTAGTACTAGTTCGGAGACGGGTTCGTTTATAAAAGAGTAACATTAAATGAAATGAGTTCAAATTAAGATAATAATTCAATTTAAAAAATTGTACAAAGTTGAAATACCTATTTCCATAATGTTTGTTGGATTGTTGCTGGTAATTGTTGCTAGTAATTATTTTCATTATATTAATTAATTTTATTTGAAACAACCAAACACATTTTGTTTTTATGCAACGTGAAGTGCACTTAATAAAACATGAATTAATTTGCTAGTAAATTTTAGAACTAACTAGTAAATTCAGTACATTTCTGACTATATACCTAATAAATAACTTAATTATTTAAAAGAAACACGAATTAATATTTTAAAATATTCTAGATCAGTCATTCATTTTTTATTTAATGTTTTCTATATTAGTACTTTCTAAGTGCGATTTCACAATGATTTATGCTTATTAATATAGTAATTAGTACAACTTTCTCTTATTGCACCTGTTTAACGGGAACTGGTTCTAAAATTCCTGCATCGCCGTATTTATAGCTTCTTTGTAATTTACTCTTTGGCTAAATGATTCTTGCAAAAATTATTTAAGCTCCGATCTGTACAAATATGGGTCCTCATAGAATTATAGTTGCCAAGTGTTATAGAAGTAGTCATGGACCTGAAGTTCATTGGATCCAATTCTAGCTCCAATTTACTTCCATAATCCTCTTCGTTCTGGTTGCCCAAGTTGCAAAAGTTCATTGTACAACTGATGGTTTGAACTTATAATCTTTCCTGTGATAAATTGGATCATCGCATGCAAAACTGTCTCGAATTGAATAAGTTGAAGTCTCGTCAGCATTGTGGTGTGAAGAGACAGTATAATTATAGTTTTAATGAATAAAATTAACATATATAAATTTATGATTAATATATTTGTCTATATATTTTACAAATTTTAAGAAGCAGCAAGTGAATCGAATTATTCATTTAAGCAGCGTTTCAAGGTTGTATTGAGACTAAATTTAAAAAACAGCGCTAAGCATTTCTTAGTAATAGTGTGAAATTGAAATATTTGAAAGGATGGCAAACAGAAGAGAATCACTCAAAAGTTTGATGCGCTCATCGCTTAATTGTTATAATACAAAGATCCGACTAAAGACCAGCACAACATCGAGTTTAAAGAATTCCAGTACGCACAAGTCGTAAACTCGCTCACACAACAGTGCCCGCCATAAAACAACGAAAACCAGTATCTGAACCTGTAGTTGCTCATGGAAACGACAGAGTTCAAAAACCAAATGAACTCAATTGTCGACGGCCAGATTCTCCTCAAAAATCACATGTCTGGCTAAATCCAAAACATAGTTAGGTGCGAGACAGAATTCTAAGAGCTCTTTTTGGAAGTGGAAGAGGCGAATCTCCTGCAAGATCTGGTGACTAAGCTCAGCAACGCTCGATCAGAAATAAAACTGCTCCTTCTGGACGAGGAAATCGTTAAGAAGTGCATTGAAAAGAACGTGAACATAATGCTCGATGCGTCTAATATATTCCAAAAGGAAATCGCCCTCGTCTACAACAGTTTATAGAAAGAAGGAACTACACAGTCACTGGCCGAGTCCGAACGGGTAAAAACTAAAATTTAAGCAGAGGAGGAGTTTCAGAAGTAAATCAGGTTAATCAGAGACCTGGACGTCTTGGAGAAGATCTGGGCGGAGTTCCAGCAAGAGAGCAAGTACGATAAAAACTGAAACTCATAGTCAAACACGAATAAGAACAGGAGATCGGTGCAAAGATGATGGTAGTCTTTTCAACAAGTTAGGCTGCAACTGAGCTACAAAATATGTTGATGTTGAAGTGATGTAATAGTCGTATTAACAAGAAGTAACATGTGAAATTGATAAATAGTGTTGATCATATAACGTAATATCACTGGCAGCTTAGTTATTAGTATATTTACACACGAGTGCTCAACTGTCCTACTATCGTCGATAATTCTGTGGAATACAGGCAGACAGCTCCCTACAGCACTACTTCACACCCGTGTTGGGAACATATGAGTGGTTCGAACGTGAGTTCCTAGAGGTTTCAGGGCTTGACTTACTTTCTTTCGGAGTTCACTTTCATTAGAGGAAGAAGTGGGACTTTATTTCATATTTGTATTATATGTACAGAAACGTAACAATATACCAGCGAAACAGGTTCTGAAGCTCTATGTCATAAATTCAGTTAAAATTCTTTCATTCCGTGAGGGTGTGCACTCTGGCCTTGTACCTTCCGTTGTGCATCGTCAAGTTCTTGCTGGTGCTTTGGTGAGGAGGCACCTAGTACTAGTTCGGAGACGGGTTCGTTTATAAAAGAGTAACATTAAATGAAATGAGTTCAAATTAAGATAATAATTCAATTTAAAAAATTGTACAAAGTTGAAATACCTATTTCCATAATGTTTGTTGGATTGTTGCTGGTAATTGTTGCTAGTAATTATTTTCATTATATTAATTAATTTTATTTGAAACAACCAAACACATTTTGTTTTTATGCAACGTGAAGTGCACTTAATAAAACATGAATTAATTTGCTAGTAAATTTTAGAACTAACTAGTAAATTCAGTACATTTCTGACTATATACCTAATAAATAACTTAATTATTTAAAAGAAACACGAATTAATATTTTAAAATATTCTAGATCAGTCATTCATTTTTTATTTAATGTTTTCTATATTAGTACTTTCTAAGTGCGATTTCACAATGATTTATGCTTATTAATATAGTAATTAGTACAACTTTCTCTTATTGCACCTGTTTAACGGGAACTGGTTCTAAAATTCCTGCATCGCCGTATTTATAGCTTCTTTGTAATTTACTCTTTGGCTAAATGATTCTTGCAAAAATTATTTAAGCTCCGATCTGTACAAATATGGGTCCTCATAGAATTATAGTTGCCAAGTGTTATAGAAGTAGTCATGGACCTGAAGTTCATTGGATCCAATTCTAGCTCCAATTTACTTCCATAATCCTCTTCGTTCTGGTTGCCCAAGTTGCAAAAGTTCATTGTACAACTGATGGTTTGAACTTATAATCTTTCCTGTGATAAATTGGATCATCGCATGCAAAACTGTCTCGAATTGAATAAGTTGAAGTCTCGTCAGCATTGTGGTGTGAAGAGACAGTATAATTATAGTTTTAATGAATAAAATTAACATATATAAATTTATGATTAATATATTTGTCTATATATTTTACAAATTTTAAGAAGCAGCAAGTGAATCGAATTATTCATTTAAGCAGCGTTTCAAGGTTGTATTGAGACTAAATTTAAAAAACAGCGCTAAGCATTTCTTAGTAATAGTGTGAAATTGAAATATTTGAAAGGATGGCAAACAGAAGAGAATCACTCAAAAGTTTGATGCGCTCATCGCTTAATTGTTATAATACAAAGATCCGACTAAAGACCAGCACAACATCGAGTTTAAAGAATTCCAGTACGCACAAGTCGTAAACTCGCTCACACAACAGTGCCCGCCATAAAACAACGAAAACCAGTATCTGAACCTGTAGTTGCTCATGGAAACGACAGAGTTCAAAAACCAAATGAACTCAATTGTCGACGGCCAGATTCTCCTCAAAAATCACATGTCTGGCTAAATCCAAAACATAGTCAGGTGCGAGACAGAATTCTAAGAGCTCTTTTTGGAAGTGGAAGAGGCGAATCTCCTGCTAGATCTGGTGACCAAGCTGAACATAGCACGCTCAGAAATAAAACTGCTCCTTCTGGACGAGGACATCGTTAAGAAGTGCATTGAAAAGAGCGTGAACATAATGCTCGATGCGTCTAATATATTCCAAAAGGAAATCGCCCTCGTCTACAACAGTTTATAGAAAGAAGGAACTACACAGTCACTGGCCGAGTCCGAACGGGTAAAAACTAAAATTTAAGCAGAGGAGGAGTTTCAGAAGTAAATCAGGTTAATCAGAGACCTGGACGTCTTGGAGAAGATCTGGGCGGAGTTCCAGCAAGAGAGCAAGTACGATAAAAACTGAAACTCATAGTCAAACACGAATAAGAACAGGAGATCGGTGCAAAGATGATGGTAGTCTTTCCAACAAGTTAGGCTGCAACTGAGCTACAAAATATGTTGATGTTGAAGTGATGTAATAATCGTATAAACTAGAAGTAACATGTGAAATTGATAAATAGTGTTGATAATATAACGTAATATCACTGGCAGCTTAGTTATTAGTATATTTACGCACGGGTGCTCAACTGTCCAACTATCGTCGATAATTCTGTGGAATACAGGCAGACAGCTCCCTACAGCACTACTTCACACCCGTGTTGGGAACATATGAGTGGTTCGAACGTGAGTTCCTAGAGGTTTCAGGGCTTGACTTACTTTCTTTCGGAGTTCACTTTCATTAGAGGAAGAAGTGGGACTTTATTTCATATTTGTATTATATGTACAGAAACGTAACAATATACCAGCGAAACAGGTTCTGAAGCTCTGTGTCATAAATTCAGTTAAAATTCTTTCATTCCGTGAGGGTGTGCACTCTGGCCTTGTACCTTCCGTTGTGCATCGTCAAGTTCTTGCTGGTGCTTTGGTGAGGAGGCACCTAGTACTAGTTCGGAGACGGATTCGTGTTTTTAGTTTTGTTCACCGTTCTGGCTCATCGTGAACAGGTACTTTTGTCTTTAAACAATTAATAATAAGTGTTAAATGTATTTGTTACTTTCTCATTCAAGGTCAGCGTACTTTCCTTTACCGGCTGGTTTGTTAGAACCTCCTTTACCAAGTAACCCATTCACGTTCTTTTTAATGAATGGCAAAGTGATTTTTCTGTTTGTGCTTCTACCACCAACACCCCATACGGCTCTAGTGTATCTTTCTGTCGTGACATAATCGGTGTAAGTGACACCATCTTTTTCAAGTTATTGTTACATTTTCTTTAACGCATCAGCTTCGGCTTCGGCTTGAAGCATTTGTGCTTAAGCTTGACCTTCTGAGGTCTTTTTGATAACTTCTTGTTCGCCAATACCTCTGTTCTATAAAACTATCTTAGTACCTTCTGATTCCAATCTGACTGCTTCTCTTTCAGCATCAGCGATGATTAAATCACTTCTTCTAGTTCTTTCTTAAACCATCTGATTTTCAAGAGTTTTAATCATTTGTGTTGGATAAATCTTCAAGATTTCAAGTTAGTGGATTCTTACACCCCAATTTGCGAAAGTTTAACTGAACTTTTACTTCATTGCCTAATTGATACGTTTTTAAGCAGACAAAGAGTGAATAAATGGTATATCTGCAAAGATTTCATTTAATTGGGACTGTGCAGTATTGAAAATGGCACCATGTAAGTTTTCAATTTCATAAACACACTTGTAGGCATCTTCGATATTAAATATGATAAAACAGGAGACTTGTAAAGCAATATGATCTTGAGAGAACACGTCAACGTTATTCATGATAAATACGTCTTCACGCATATCAATATATGGTGTTGATGTATCAGTAATACGAACTTAGCCAGATCCATCATATGTGACCTTTTTCCATACTAAGGTACGTGGATGTTCAACAATTGGAGTTAACCAGTGCAGGCCTGGGGGAAGAACACGTTTGAAACGACCCATAGATTCAATACATACTGCTTTTTCTTAACGCACTATGATGGCACAACAAGACAAGCATTTTATTGTTAAAAATACAAATGCTATGAAAGAACAAATTACTATAGCAGCAATAGCACCTGGAGCCAAAGCCATAATTGAGTAGGGGGTGGGGATTATTTTTGATAACTTATAATTTTTTAATAATAACATAAATTCTGAACTAAAATTATATTGATTAAATGGGATGTATAAAAATTGATAAGAATTTTGATAAGTTTGTCATTTTTTGAACTGATTAAACAGTATGCTGTATAACGTAAATATTATATTAAAATTCAGGTTAATTATCTTTTCATACTATTTAATTCATACCATTTAATTATTCAAATAATTTAGTAATGTACCAAAATTCAGTCTAATATCAAATCGTGTAAGCTAATGTCGCTTATGTTGTCGTTGAACTGAATGATTCCCAAGTCCGAGGTTGCTTCCAGTTTTTGCCTCTTTGGCTATTCAGAAACTGGGTTCTGTTTCAGTTTTCTGAAGTTTTTATGAGAGGGAGTTCCCTCTATTTTAGGAGGACTTTCGACTTGGAAACTTAGGGGCATAGTTTGATATGGTACTTAAAAACTCTCGGTTGGAGTGTCCTTTGCTTCACTTGTTACGCTAGGAAGAAAATTACTGTTATTTGCAGCATATTTTGCAGTTATACGCTTCGTAGGAATGGATTTAGACCTTGAAGGTAGCACACACAAGGACTCAGGCAAGCTGTCTATTTGTTCCTTCAGCGATATGTATGGCTTATTCTACATAGTCTTTGTTGGAGATGTTATCTCAGCCAACTTTGACGGAAGTTAGGCTTACTATGACTACTGCGCCTGAACAAATCTTCTGGGTGATGCTTTGACTGGCTTATTTTATTCTAACAAATTTTTCTGCAACATATCTAATTTTTCTATAGATTTTTATTCATGCTACTGAATTTGGTCAAGATCCGGCTTAGTCTGTCTTAGCTTTGGACGAGGCAGCATTAAATAACGTGAAGTGGTAAAATCATATTTTGGTAATTAAATCAAAATATTACAATATAAATTTTAACATTTTGATTGAATGGTAATTTTCATATTTTCATATACTATACTATTGAAATAAAAATTGTCATGACTTCTATATTATTTAACCAAAATAGTTCTCAATTTCAGCAGCAACCCTTAGTTTTCTGTGAACTAGTATTGTCGTCTTCTAAACTTAGAGCGTTTTTATTAGTTGCAACGCCCTTTTGCATAATGTCTTCGCCTATATTCTAAAACACATCTGCGATATTTAAACCTGTTTTCGCAGATGTAAAGAAAGCTTTGGAATTATATCTTTTAGCAAAATCCTCAACCTGCAATTTTGAAATGATATTCGACTCATTTTCAGCTTTATTTGCAACGAAGTACGATGGTATGTTTCCATATTGCTCTTTCAATTCCCTCATCCATTTCTATCCGTTTTCATATGATTACTAATTATGATAATCGAATACAACTACTATAGCTTATGCATTTCTAAAATAAACTGGAACGAGTTTAGCATATCGTTCCTGACCAGCAGTATCCCAGATTTCAAGATTTGCTTAGCCTTTGCTTGTTTTTACGGTTTGCTGTGAAAATGATGCACCAATTGTTGGAGTATTATCCATGTAAAACATACCAAAAACAAAGCGGTGTATTATTGCAGTTTTTCCAGCTCCACTTGCTCCAACTAATACTACTTTTATTTAACTCATAATTTAATTTCAATGGATTGGAAATAGTAATATAATTTATTATTTACAATATAAAAAGGAAAATACGGATAAAATGGGATACATAAACAAAGATAACAGATTTCTGATTCAACAACCAAGACTTTCATGATGAAGTTTCGTCTCCCAAATATATTTTGTTTAGACGAAATAATTATTGATAAGTTGTTTGACTAATAGAGTTATAAAAGAATATAACTTATAAAATATCTCACTTTCATTTGGTTTCTTTGACTCTCATCTCAGATTCGTTTTTGAAATCGTTTGGTTTTTCTCTGCTTGCGGCAACTGGTACGCGGTTTGTGATTTCGTTGTAGTACCGTCTGTCGCTTGGAGTGATGTAATCCCATTTGCCTTCTTGGAATTCTAGCTCGTCTCTGAATATAATTCTGTATTCGAGTTGGCGTCCGTTATCCCATTTACCGATGAGTTTTCCTTCTGGAAATTCGAGTTCGCCGTCTCCGTCGAATTGTCCGCATTTGAAGCCACCGCGGTACGTGCATCCCGATTCAAAGCGCATAATTCCAGTTCCATGCGGTTCGTTGTTTTACTTGTCTCCTGTGTATATAACTTTGCTGAAGTCTAAATAGTCCATTTGCGCGGAGTGTTTACATAAAGTTACTTATTTTCTTCAAATACAATATATAATATGTTTCCACTCCAAATGCAAAGCATTTTTGAGCACGTGGCTGAGAAATCGGATTTGCTGTTGAAGTCCGTTTCAAAGTATCAGAATTTGGATATTTCGCTTTGTCCGGGTGCGATTCAGGCCCGTTTACTCACCAGCAGAAGTGAGCCGCGAATTACACCTCGTTTATTCTGTTAGTAGGTTCCGTTTAAAACGCCCTAAATACTTCATCAAAGATTAACTTAATAACAAGTAGACGATTTGAGGATGATTGACACCTCCTTGTTCTTTGCAATTCCAGATTAACAGAGGCCAGTGGTGAGCAAGGAGTTGAGTGTGAGCCCACTGGACGTTGGCAAAATCGTTAAAAAGATGAAGAGGCCATAATACACTTTATAACAACCAGATATATTAATACCAGAGATAGTGAAAGAATAAATAATCGAAGAAGATCAAAGTGAGCCCGTAAAGGGATTAGTTAACCAATCAAGCTTCTTCTACATCAGAAAACTCAACATCCCCGTTATAGTCAGCGGGTACAGCAAACTAATCAAATCCAAAGTTGACTTCCAGAAACTCATTTACATGCAGAAGAACCCCGTCAAAATACTTGAAAGACCAAAAACGTAAGGAATAATGCACAGGAAGTACTTCGGAACCGGAAATAGACACGATTGATAAAAAGCAATACGTAAAAGCTTATTTCACACACTAAGGCTCTACTAATCCACTAATTTTCGTATAAACAAATTAAGTGATTTTTAGTGAAATTAAATGTCTTTATATTTATCAACAAACAATTTTGAAGTTATTCGAACAACATCCTATTTATCATTAAACGTTTGTGAAATTTTTAGTAAAAGTTTAATTTCTTCTTTGTATTAGTTAAGATCGGGGGAAAATTGCTTGATCCAAGAGTTATAATAGTAGTCTTTAACTTATTATAAAGTTTTCTCAAGTAGTTTCGACAGATTATTCCAGCACAATAATCTTTACTCATTTGTTAGTTTTTGGAAAGTTGTATATACATGGTAGTTTGAGTATAAATTAATATTACATATACCTGATAAAATTTATTTCAAACTATTGTCAAACAATCCATTTTCTATAATATGAGAGCGAGCCATATTGGAGTGAAAAGAGTGGAAGTGCAAAAGATTATCTATACAAAAATATTTATAAAATATTTATAATTGTCCTCTAAATCCCTATTTAGTTTGCAAACTTTCCTTAATTTTCTTTCCTACTTATTTCAGATTTTAACGACGTTTAGCTCAATATAGCCATAATATTTGTGTACAATGGTGTATAATGGTTTATATCAAGAACCTATAAATGATGGGACAAAGGCATTATATACGTATTATATATACGTATTATAATATAAGATAACATATAATAACATATAATAACATATATAATATTATTATATTAAAACTATATTGATCAGAATAGCAAATCATAAATATCTGTTTCTTAAATACTGTCCATTTCTGTATCTAATTCGTTAGTAGAAATTCTTATTTCTTGAACGCTCCGTTTTCCTGAGGAACTTGTTGAAATAAAAAGGAGTTTAACATCCTATAATACACTTTCATCCCAGAAAATATTTTAAGAGTTTGATTAATCAGTGCTCAGGCTGAGATGCTTTGAATAAGTCAATTGTTTTGGAATTGATTTAGAATTAGATTTAGAATTCTCATCTATATCTGATAAAGGCATTGATATGTCTGTAAATGATTTCTAAGATCTTTAATGCTTATTATTCTTCGGTAATTTCAATTAGTCGTCTATTTCAAATAATGGGTTGTTCTTTGATAGTTTTCTTTGCATCTAAATTTAGAAATGGAAAACATTAATTATTATTATCAAAAACGGTATAATAATACTGTTCAGTACAAATATTTAATTTATTAGTTTTTGTTTTGTATTTTAATCAAATTAATATTATTACAACTAAGTCATTATTTGTGATTCCAAGTAGAATGTAATATTACAAAACAATTTTAGAATGTTAATGTTTAGTTTGATTCATACCAATTAAACAACCATGTTCATTTTTACATTTGTGCTTATTTAGTTAGCGAAAAGCGCGGTTCTCGTTACTTTATTGTTATATATCAATAAATCTAAAATATTAATATATATGTCTATCTTAGATATTGTTAATCAGTCAAAATAGAAAATTATATAAATCTAATTTATCTGATCCATTCGCTACTTATTAATCTATGGCAATATGTATTTCAGAAACGTTTTTTCTGCCCAAATTTGTAGTTGTTATTCGTAACATTTTAACTTCATCAATTTCACTTTCATCCCAAAATATGTAAAATGAACTGTGTTCGTTTGATGATAGCGAAAGATTGCTTTTATATGATAATTATCTTGGTAGGGATTTAGATTTTGTAATAGACATTTCTTATACATCTGATAGCTTTGTATGAATACTATCTGGTAATTTGAATTTGTTTATATGTTATTGCTGGCACATTTATGTTTTCTTATATTATTTTGGTAATGGGCAGTTATGTTTTTTCAAGGATCGCTACATTATTGAATCGGGGTGTGGAAATATATTAAAATATGTAGAAAACTACTTATATTATTTTATTGTGTGCTTAAAACATATATTTATTTATTTACGTAGTGTATACGTACTATATTATTGTGTAAATGGAATTACTAAAGTGCACCTAAGTATTGTAATAAAGGCCGCCATTCACTTCAGTCAAAGTATTCATTATTATTGTATGTAAATTATGTTTAAATCGGATTAATACTCTAAACAAATACATCAAAAACATTTTTTGTTTAGTTATTGAAATAGCTTTTTCTAGGTACTTTTTGCTAATTGATAAATCTCTTTCTCACATCTTTTCTAAACTTTCCCCGACCTTTCCAAAGTACTCGAACGCGAACTCTTGAAGCTCAGTGCACTTCAGGAACAGCTCAACGGCGGCTTTGTAGACCTTGACAGCCACTCCATCAAACCTTAAAAACGCTTTCACGAACTCGAAGAAGTTCTTCTGGTTGTTTATTGGGCAGGAGCCCATTAGTTAGTGTTCAATTAAGTAGTTTTTGGCAGCTTCGTTGAACAATTCAGTCAAGAAAATATTGAATTTAACTTAATTCGCCGTGAAGAATTGGAGGATTTTGGTCAGAATAAGCTGCTCTAAGTGGACAATTCTTATCTTCACACCACCTGGGAGCAAAGTTATTTACTTTGGATCAATGTTTTCAAAAGGCTCCTCGTCAAAGAGCCTGCTGATCAAATAGTGCTACTGCCTGGCTTAAGATGAACGAATGTTCGGCAAAAGCTGGTTTATAAGCTAACGCGCTGTTTACTTCTAGCACTCGAACAACTCATCAGAGTCGAAACCGGTCAACAAGAGTAGATTGGTTTTCATCAGCATCGTATCCAAAGAAGTCTACGTTTGCAAAAACTGCATCAACTGCACTAATGACTTGCAAGCTTACTGTTTATCAAGTTAACGCAAAAGCATTGAAATTATCAAATCGGAAATCATCTGGTTCAAATACGGACCGCATCTCCCCATGAAGAAATTATCCTGCAACTTTTAAATTGTTTGCTGAATTAACACAGATTACTGCTCCTAGTCTAATTTCTCACTCAAATGCAAAATAGCTATTACAGAGTACTTAGCAGACGCTATGTTTGTTGTTTAGTAACTAATATTTGCAAAACTCTTTATTACATCAATAATGTACTCTTTTGTAGAGTCAACTGCCAAAATGTACATAGTTTGGAGACAATTTAATGAGGGGTAGCACTATAATGCTCCGCAACGTTATATTTTAACACTAGAATCTACAATGATATCTTCATGTATCAATATCTTCTCGTTCTATTCCATTTGTTCAAATAATTATTGTAAAGTTACAAGCATCAATTCTTTCATATGAGATAATTTAGCAAATGTTGAGATAATGCAGTCAAAATAACGGGGTTATATTAATTAAGAATACTCTAGTTATTTTATAGTTTGTAACAAAAAGTTTATCATACTCTCTTTATAATAAACTGTAATAGGATTCATATCATCAGGTATTTTGTATTCTTGGAATAAGATTTATTGTGTCAATTCCTAAATTATTTATGAAATAAATTAATATAAAATATTACTTGTCTCTGCATCATTTTTGGTAAAGCAATTAATAACTAAAGCTATCACATAAATAATATCTTATTCTAATTAGTTATTGAGACTTTTAATGCATTAGAATGCAATTTATATTGTGCTATTCAAATGTTCTAAGGTTTAAGCAACTTTTTAATTGTTGAGTATTTTTTAATAAACAATTATTAACATCTAGATCAAGTATACAACTGTTCCATTTATAAACTTAATTAGATCAGATTTTGTAAGTAAATTATGTTTCATGCAATATGTATTATTGAGCTCTTGGGTAATTTAATGTACCAATGGAGTAAAATCATAAATGTTATGCTTTTTATGTTTTTATAAAGCTTAAACTTAATCAATTACATAAAATAAAACAGATCTATCAGTACAATAGACACTAATACTCACAATTATTGTAAACAATGTTTGTTTTATTATAGACTACATTGATTGTGGTGCAAGAAGATTTTAAAGATAAGAAACGTTCATATTAATTGCGTTGTCTACAATTTACATTTGAATTGTACTTGAAAGTTCTTACTATTAGAATTATTAGATAACTAATTACACAGTAGAAATATACATATTTGTTATTTCAAGTTTGGTTTGATCATAAAATGTTAACATTAAAATAACAATATTTTCCATATATCTTGTTTTATACTTCAGTTCTTAAATACACATAATTTATTGTTAAACTAATTCAATTATAAACAGTATATCTTAAGATTGTGGGCGTGGTTAGCTCAGATAATCAATAAATAACTAGCAATAATTTTATTTTTAGTATTCTTCAACACATTCTTTAGAAACTGCTTGTAATTTAGTGAAAATTTCTTCGTCAGCATTAATATTTTCAGATGATACTTCACTGGTAAATTAATATTTTGTTAACTGCAAGACTATTGTTGTTGCATATTTATTAAACTATTAGAATGATAAAAGTTACATAATGAAATCTTTAAATTCTTTAGAAGTGGCAATGTTTAGCAGTATTTCGAATTCATTTATTGCAGTGGTTTCATGCACTTCGTTTTGTAAGACATTGATAATTATTTCGAGAGGTGTATCAGTCAGAGATTGCGTTAATTTTAGTAAAGAGTAGATATATTGTTCAAATTAAACTATTTTTATTTATCTAGTTTCGATTCTAAGGCTATATAGTTGAACAAACGATTAAATATACTTTTTATGATTTTCTCCGGCTTAAATTTAAAATTCGCAGATTGATTTTAATATCTTTTCAAAATCGAAGTAGGAATAACTAGCGCTGGTTAAACCTGATGAAATAATCAGGTGGTTGATGAACACCATATTAATTTGGTGGAAGATAATAAACTGATCAGCAGTGATTGTTTTAAATTTGTGAATTTATTTTGAAGTGCAGTGTTGGATGAGGTAAGCTTGAATGTTAATTTGTTTGAGTTGTTTCAGGGTGCTTATGTTATTAACGTTCAGCAGCATTAGTGGAATGGTGACGAAAAATTTGATGCATTCTGCGCACAGTATGAGTGTTTGTGGGTCTTCTTCTTTGTTTTCAAGGTATTGAATGAAAATCGCTAGTTATTGAATTGCTTTAGTTTTGATTGCGTCCGATTCTATGTTCAGTATGTAGTATTTGATGATGCTGAAGCAGTTTTTAACGTTTTCTGGGCTGAGTTCGATTGCGTTTGAGCACAAATCTATAAGTATTGAGTCAAATATCCCGTTTGTGGTGAAAATGTTGAACGTGAGGCTCTCGAGTTTGAATATTTTGAGGAGGTTTTGAACGGTCACAACCGTGTTTTGTTGAACTTATTGAATTTGAACGGCCGAGTTCAGGTCGAATAAGTCAAGTTTTTATTAATTGCCGTTCAAAAACATCTTATTCTCCACTATGAATTTGTAGACGAACTTGAGTTGCGCGTTCAGATCCAGTTCTTTGTTCTGGGTTTGTTTTTTGTACAGGACGTGGGTGTAGAAAACGAGGCTTTATAGGTCCTCTCTGGTTATGTCCAGGATTAACTGGCCTAATTAATTTAATTGTTGTTGTTGTTAATTCTGGAGGAAAATATTGTGTAGGCTGTAATACAGGAAGAAATAAGTTGCAACGTGCGGATTCTTAACCTCTGAGAGGAGCCAGTACACCTCGGGTGAGAGCTTTATGTTTTATATGGCTTCCTTCTCATAGGCTTGAATAAATAGCTTGTTCTGCGTTAATAAAGACTCGGGGACAATTTACACGCACTACTGCGTTAAAAGCTTCGCGAACTTATTTGATTAGTCCAACATTGGCACTATATCGTAAATAAAGAGCGGATTTATGGTTTATATGCTCAAATGCTGCAACTTAAACTCAGTTTACTACTACGTGCACGTAACCAAGTAATTCAAATACAACAAACCCATATCATCTTGAAACACATTCGAAATAAACTGAGACAAAGTGTTTATCACAAGAACCTTTGACGGAACACCAACAAGCTTTATCTAAAACAAACCAATTAACTGCTTGAACGAAATATATTTCATCTCTGGCGTAAACACATCAGTTTACAACAACTTTGACATCAAAAAGCAGAATTACTCAGCTTAACGATCAGATACGATTTAAGACTCCTAAATGATAGCCTTCATCTTAATTTGGCATTCCAATTTTGTTTCTGGCGTAATTAAAGTTGACTACAACGCAGATATTTAGAACACGAATTCTGAAACATTCTACTGTTTCATGCAATCTAGTAAAAGTTAATAGGATGCAATTACATTACAAGATTACTTTTAAGTTAGCTCTTATATAATTTGATCCATAGGAACTTATTTTTACTTGTCTTTAATTTATTTACGTAAAGAAGTATAAGATTAAAGTAGTTAATCCATAATTGAAGTGGATTGGTTTGCAATTAAATAGTATGAGTAGTAACTATAATTACTTTATAATTCACTCCGCGCAAAATGCAGTTTGAAGATGTTGATAAGTTTCCAGGTCCAGGCGCATATCGCCCAGAAGATTCCAAAGTTGCTAAATTAAACTAAGGGTCTTTCACTATGCAATCGAGAAGAGTACCAAAACCAAATAAAGATGCAGCTCCATCTCCAAATGCGTATGCAATCGACAAAGCAGATCGTTTAAGATTTCCAAGCACCTCTGAATTTACTAACGGTTTTCGTAAAAACACTGGCAAGAAACCTATGTCTGAGTAGGCTATGAAACCATCACCAGCTCAATACAATCCAGTGGATCCTTCCCTGAAATCGGTTGAGTTCTCTTTCTCATATAGAACAAAGGAAAAACTAATTACAAACGTTTGCGGCCCAACCACATACAAAACCGAAGACTACAAATCTGTTGGGAAAACAGCGCCGCAGATTTCAATGTCCAGCAGACACAAGCTCCCAGATCTAAAGGACAAAACTCCAGCCGCGAATGCCTACGATATATCCGCCACCAAAGACAAAGGCAGAGTTTTCACGATGAGAGCCAGAACGGTGAACAAAACTAAAAATACGAACCCGTCTCCCAACTAGTACTAGGTGCCTCCTCACCAAAGCACCAGCAAGAACTTGACGATGCACAACGGAAGGTACAAGGCCAGAGTGCACACCCTCACGGAATGAAAGAATTTATACTGAATTTATGACATAGAGCTTCAGAACCTGTTTCGCTGGTATATTGTTACGTTTCTGTACATATAATACAAATATGAAATAAAGTCCCACTTCTTCCTCTAATGAAAGTAAACTCCGAAAGAAAGTAAGTCAAGCCCTGAAACCTCTAGGAACTCACGTTCGAACCACTCATATGTTCCCAACACGGGTGTGAAGTAGTGCTGTAGGGAGCTGTCTGCCTGTATTCCACAGAATTATCGACGATAGTTGGACAGTTGAGCACTTGGGTGTAAATATACTAATAACTAGGCTGCCAGTGATATTACGTTATATTATCAACACTATTTATCAATTTCACATGTTACTGCTAGTTTATACGATTATTACATCACTTCAACATCAACATATTTTGTAGCTCAGTTGCAGCCTAACTTGTTGAAAAGACTACCATCATCATTGCACCGATCTCCTGTTCTTATTCGTGTTTGACTGTGAGTTTCAGTTTTTATCGTACTTGCTCTCTTGCTGGAACTCCGCCCAGATCTTCTCCAAGACGTCCAGGTCTCTGATTAACCTGATTTACTTCTGAAACTCCTCTTCTGCTTAAATTTTAGTTTTTACCTGTTCGTAATAAATTACACTTAAAATGTGTTCGGATGTTAGATGAATTATTATATGGATTATTATATGGATTATTAGACCATGTTGTAATATTAGGGTAATTAAAATAAACAATTATAATTCTCATTTAAAGATGAAATTCTTAAATTTTTAGGAGTTTCACAGTTTTAAAACTAAAATACCGCACGATAGCTCTTATCCTTAAAGCGAAATCATATTTTTTTCATCTTAATGAATGTCTTCTGTGGTTTGAATCCATTTTGGATTATTCAATATAAGTAGTATATTCTTGACAGATTGGTTGTTGAAATACCTAATTCCCTACGATTCGCATATAAAGTGGAATTCATAATTACATTATTAAATGACCGTATATGTATACCTATTGTATGATTTTTGATCTATATACCAAATGTAAAAAAGACACACATTATGTCTATATACTGAAACGATTGATAGGGAATCCAAGAGGATATGTGATTCTGGATTAAGTTTCATTGTGTTAATAACTAATTTCTAAATTTCTAAAATCAATCGTATGATACTGGAAAATACAAAGTATAATATAACAACAATACAATGTATTACATGGCAATTAAATGTATGATTTGAATTGTAATTCATGTTTTTCAAATCAGTATTAAAATCCATCTGTATTAAATCCATTTGTAAAAACAGTATATTAGAGTCTATATTATAGTCTACTAACTAAAATGTACTATTTCCAGACTATATTTTATCTTCTTAAAATAAAAAATTTTATTAAAATCTGTATTATCATATTGTTTATACTATTATATTTATCAATAATATTAGAAAAAGTTATTTGTAATATCTTCACACCAATGCTGACGAGACTTCAACTTACTCAATTCGAGACAGTTTTGCATGCGATGATCCAATTTATCACAGGAAAGATTATAAGTTCAAACTATCAGTTGTACAATGAACTTTTGCAACTTGGGCAACCTGAACGAAGAGGACTGTGGAAGTAAATAGGAGCAAGAATTGGATCCAATGAACTTCAGGTTCGTGACTACTTCTATAACACTTGGCAACTATAATTTTATGAGGACCCAAATTTGTACAGATCGGAGCTCAAACAATTTTTAAAAGACGCATTAAGCTAAACAGCTAATTATAAAGAAGCTATAAATACAGCATTGTAAGAATTTTAAAACCAGTTCCCGCTAAACAGATGCAACAAGAGAAAGCTGTACCAAGTACTGTACTAATATGTTAAAATATAACTTAAATCATGTTTAGAAACAAATTTTGATAATATGGAAATTATTAATGAGTGATGCAATACAAATAAATTTATTTTAGTTCATGTTTTAATTATTTATTCCAAATTGGCAAATTCAATATTTAATCAACAAACAAACTGATGAACGTTATTGATATCAATAATTAACTGAAAGTAGTATATTTAGTACAATTTATAATGATATGATACTAATATTGATACTATATTCAGTTACTTATTATTTAGTACTTTGCTGGAATATTGTGTTAAGTTTACTCTAATAGCTCAATAAAAATTATTATTTATTAATTCTATTTGGAAAAAGATACATTTTGGAAATAGGTAAAGAAATCATTTAAATTTCTTTTAGTACATGTTTTATAATTCAATTCATGTTTTATAAAGGTTAAATATAATTTAGTTGTGTATAATGTTAAATATATAAATACAACTAACATATTATTCAATAAGCATCATTGAATAAAGAAATATCTAGAATTTTATATCAGGCAATATAGTAGTTAATTAGAGATGATTCACAGTCCTTCAAGTCCTCGTACTTCAGCGATACACTCTGCGCACAGCATTTTGAATTCTTTGAACGGTAATTCAAGCGCGTTTCTGTATATCGCGAGGTTTATTCCTCCGAACGCGACGTCATTTGGAACTTCTTTTATTTACAAATATTCTTCAAGTTCTTCAGTGATTTATTCGTCCGTTTTGCCTTAAAATTCTTCTCTTGTTCTAATTTTATCTATTACTTCCGTATTGCATCCGAATTGCATCATTTATGCATTTTATTGTTCAACAATATCAGATAATGCAGCCACTCCACATTATTAGTTGCATACACAGCAGTATGGCCCGAATTTGTGCTTGTAGCACTTGAACGCGATTCCGCACATCCCGCACTCCGCTCCAATAGCCTCCGCTCCTCTTTGGTATACGTACTGAACTATTTTTTGTGATTCGTTCAGTAATTCGATTTTGTTCAGACAAACGGGGCAATTCTGCTTTAAGTTGTAAAAACAGTGTAAATGCGTTTAGTGGCCGCAGCTCATCGTGAACTCTTTAAAGTAATCGCTGAACTCCCCCTGGCACACACAACAGGTGTTTTCTGAAACGGGCGTTTCAAACGCCTTAGTTTACTGTTTAGAAAAGAAATACAAACGGAGGTCCGCTCCACATTACACACATGAATCCGAATCGGACTAAATATGACCACAAACACACTACACAGTATTATTATAAACGAAATCGTGGGGCATCTCGAAACCAAATGAATCGGAGTGGCAGTGCACACAACCGAAGAAATTTTAGCACTCCTCGCACTTGAATTTTACATTTGATACGTAGTGCGCACAGCTAGGGCCGAAAGCCAAGACAAAACGCTGGTAAATCAAAGACTCGGCGTCCAAAGTGAAGTCCCAATAAGGAGAAATCCTTGACTCTTTTATTTATTACTGAAGATTCGCCAAAATCTCATGCGTAGGCAAGCTCTCGTTATATATACTTGCTGGAAATATTGGCACATTCTACTAGCGCATCAAATACCTAGTGTGCTCCGAAAACGGGCAGTAAATTTCACTTCTCAACAATTATTTCGAATAATTGTACAGTTGTAGCTTTAGAAGCTGGGGTTTCTGCTATTTCATTTCTTGGAGTGGAAGATTATTAATATTTTATAAATCGTATTTATACTATTAATATGTGGTAATTGTTTGGAGTTATCCATTTATAAGGGGTTTAATAGCAGTTTAAGGATCATACTAAAGTAACACCTTTATATATAAAGACAAATAAATTTTAAATATAAATACGTAATAATATGTTACAATATTTTATCAATTAACTAAGTTTGAATTTGTCACGATTTACGAGATGAAGGTGGAATGATTAAATTGAGCCTTAGTACTGATGATAAGGTTACAGTTAAGTGAGTCATTTTATATTATCAATTAATGCATTTATATTAGCAGCATTTATAAAACAAATCTAAAATGAACCTAGATATGGAAGTGAAAACATTATCAAATATTGTGACATACTCTGAAATTTAATAATTATAAATAGTTTCACTAGATCTAATTTCCATGCGAAAATAATCGAAAAGTGCGACCCTACTTTTATATTAGAACTGCAATTTATCATGTTAAAATTGATAATATATAACATTCACATAAGTTTAAATTTGGTGAATTCGCTCTTAGGGATCTCCAAAACTTGAGGTGCCTTGCTAAAATTCACGTTATTAATATTATTTGTGTTCGTGATGTTCAATATACAACCGTTTAAATCACCGTTGTCGAATTCTTTTGTAAAATTTAGTAGAGAGTCAGGTATTCTTATTTACATGGACGGTTCACGATTTAAGGTATTCTCTGATATATTGCTGCTACGTGCTCCCATTTAAAGTGGAACAAATAGACTTATTGATATATATATATATACTTATACTTATTGATATTTACTTTCACGAACGTTATATACAGCTGTATTTTCTTATATTTTCTGGTGCATTTTTAACAATTTAAAAGTTGTCATATCGTATATTTGCTTCATTTTCCTCCTCGATCGGAAGAGCAAAGATGATTCTAAATGAAAAATGGATTTGTTATTAGGAGTGGTCTTCTTCTGTGCCCCAATATTTTTAGTCGCGAGTTATGTTTTATCATTATCGTGTATTATCACGCAAGTTACTCGTGTAATTTATCAAATAAAATGATTTGTCGTTAAGCAAATATGATATATTTAACGCATGTTTGGAGTGAAAATACAATCAAACAGATAACCGGTTTCTGTATAAATATGAGTAATAACATTTAGTTTCAATTATAATTTTGGAAAATATTTCAAATTCATTTTTAAGAAAAATAAATGTTACTGTGATTTAATTATATCATATCAATAACATCTATAATTTTTTAGGTTATGTTCCACATCACAAATTAAATGACACCAGTAGTACAAATAGAGATTGAATTATTTCATATTTATTGTATACTGTAAGAATTATATAAGTTTACTTTGTCTTAACCAACAAAATACAATTTGAAGATTATTATTATTATCACAATTAATTAATATTATATAAATTCATATCAATTAAAAAAACAACATGAATAAAACAGCATGACTATACCACATTTAAATACAAATGTGTTTGTTGTTGTACTACATTACCTCTTCTTTTTGTTTTGGAACCCCAATATCATCCAATATTTGTTCAACTGTTTCTTTCAAGTTACTTCTATGCTATACATACAATTGAATTTTTAACTTATACAAAATTTTAAAGCCAGCCAAAAGACGATTAAAATTCAAAATATACGATAATCGACGATGAAAACGATTATAAAATTAATTGTTAGTCTACGATTGATAACTATGCAGATATTGAATGAAAGTACTGTTACTACCAAAAATAGTGGAGTGAATAAGTTGGAGTGGTTATTTAATTTTTAGTTGTTTATAAGTCTATAGTATATATAGCTTCAAAATTATAAATAATTAATCATCATTTAATCGTTGACTAATCGAAATTAACGATGACAATAACCCGATACCTATAAAGTTGTGATTATTAATTATATAAATATCAATATAAAGTTCGAATAGTGCAACATACTATTATATATCACTTAATATATTGTAATAAAGCCTGAGTAACTTCATATTATTTTAATAATCGCTATAATTATATATCAGATTTTGATTGTTTATTAAACGAATAGTCTAAAAGGTAACATATACCTCATCTAATTCAATTTTGTTCTGCTCAATTTTGTTGAATTATATTTATATTAGAATTATATGGAAATGCTGCTTTATTTTTTATTAAATGTGTGTATTTTTCAATTATAAAAACAGCTTATATTTTATATACATATTCCGTGAATATAGTTGATTTCTTGTGAATATACAAGTTATTTTAACTAAATCCCCCTAAATCAAATACTAGTGATTGAATATTTGTGAACATCATTCATTAATTTTATTTATTGTATAAATTTCTACAAAATTAATACATAGAATTTGATTCTAATTCACATCTTATGTTTTATTAGAATTAATCATACTTTAAATAATGTGATAATATATTGCAACCAGTGAATTTTATATAGTTTTTAAATAACACTTCAAATGTTAACTAGACAATAATAGTAACAGTTTAATTAAGTGCTACACATGTTAATATAACAAATAACTGGAAAACAAATAACTTCCTTACAATAACTTTATGAAGAAACTACAAAATTAGAATACGCGAATCGAAAGGGACTGTGGAAATAAATTGCAGCTCAAATTGGCGCAACTCAATTACAAGTTCATGATTATTTCTTTAATACATGGGCTCTGTAGTTTTATGAAGATGTTAATATTTATAGAAGTCATTTAAAAGAAATCTTTTAAAATGCTTGTTTGCAAACATAAAACTATAAAGTTGCAATTTAAATTAGTATGTAGAATTTTTAGAAATAATTCCCAAATAATAAAGTAAATGAACGTAAGTTGTACCAAGTCTTGTATTAGTATGTTAAAGTGTAAGTAAATGTGTATCTTGGAGTGCACAAAGAATCTAAAAAGTCAAAAGGAGTAAAACAATAGCTAAAAGGAGATATGTGATGAATTGCGTGTTGTAAATTATAGTACTTTAATTTATGTGTCATTTTCTAAATAAATATATCCCACTCACTTAACTTTCGTTTATACTGGATCAGTATCGTGTTCTAAACCTTTGAGGGCATCAAAGGTTTGAACTAAATTTCTAAATAAATATTATTTATATTATTATAATGCTGCAATTATAATACTGCAATTATTCTCCTTCATCCATTAACTATTTTAACATTTTTTCATTCTTGAAATAAGTGTATAATTATATATCGGCTCACTCCTTTGGTACATCTCAAAAACATCCACTCAATAATCAATTACTTCAATCACAAGAAACATTAAAAAATGATATTTTCATTTTAATGCGTTATTTACTTCTGTACATAAAGGACTTTATATTTTCAGTGTTAATTTTTTGAGATGTCATCAAATTATATCAATTTATTATTTTCAGAACCAAGAAATGGAAAATTTGTGATATACTTCATAAATAACTTCAGAACCTTTTTCCATGATATATTATGGTGTTTCCACACATATAATGCATTTTAAAAGAATACTCCACTTCTTCCTCTAATGAAAGTGAACTCTGAACGAAAGTAAGCCAAGCCCTGAAACCTCTAGGAACTCACGTTCGAACCACTCATATGTTCCCAACACGGGTGTGAAGTAGTGCTGTAGGGAGCTGTCTGCCTGTATTCCACAGAATTATCGACGATAGTTGGACAGTTGAGCACCCGTGCATAAATATACTAATAACTAAGCTGCCAGTGATTTTACGTTATATTATCATCATCATTCTATCATTTCCCATCTTAACGATATCCCATCACTTCAACAGCTAGAAAATTATTAAATGCAGTCAAATTATTGAAAAGATAACTATCGCCTTCACAATAATACCCGGTTGATTTCGATTATTCTTATTTATAATTAGTTTATTCATTTTGTTATCTTTTTCACTCGATTCCGAGTCTTCTGACCTCTCTGACTTCAGCGCATGTTTTGGCCACTTCTGTGAGTATTTCTCTGAGTTCTCCTTTGAACTGTCTGGTGTGCACTAAGTTGAGTGCAGCGAACCCGATTGATTCATCAACCTCCTTAATTAGGAAGTACGCTTCTACCAGCTCTCTCAGCTCAGTTGTTTCTTAGTCCTCAACTTTCATTCTTCCCTTAGCTTCAAGCCAGAAATCTCTGTATTTATTCACGTAAAGGTCAATTAGTTCGGGCATTTCGGGCTTCTGTAGCACTAATGGGTAAACTAAATAGCCCTACTTTTACATTATGAGTTCGTTCTGGGCGTTTATTTTGGCCTGAAAATCATCGTTTTTGTACAGCTCGAGCTCAGAGCAGTTTATGGAGGAACAAAATGGGCATATATACCCCTTTTAGTGCTTGTGCTGGATAAATACTGAGGGGTTGTTATGGGCCTTACAATTCAAGCATTAAACTTCAACTATTTGTTAGTAGAGCTCAAGGTCCACCTCAGTCATTGAATATTGACTGAGCCACTTCTGCTTGTAAATCTCGTAGTCGAATATGGTCTGAATCGGCTGGCGGCACACCGGGCAGGGCGCCTGTGGTCCTTGCTGGGCCATGAGATTCTTCACGCACGTACCGTGAATCGCGTGCTTGCATGCAAGCTGTGCTCTGAAATAGAGCAGTTAATCGAACTCGCCCTAGCATACGGTGCAGGCGTCATCGCGACCGCAAACTAAATTGTGATCCTCAGCTTTTGAATAACAGGTGTTACAAGTGGTACAATGATTGCAGGTATCAAGACTGCCGCGCACACACTTATCGCATTAGTCGCAGTGGTGATAATTTGTGGACTTGGTGAACAGATTGCACTTCTCGCACGATTTATCGAACATTTGCTCTCCACACTGCGCACAATTCTAATTGATCCCCTGTTCGTGATTGCATCCCACGCATTTCAGACCACCGAAGACGAATTTGTGCTCGTTCTCGAAGCCGGTTGCGATATCATGGCAATAAGTGCATCCAAAAAACTTATTACACACACTACATTTGATTTAACAGTTAGAGGAGAAGTGCTGGCAGCCAGTTCCGTCCGTTTCATCGTAGCGAACGAAGAGGACTTCATCCTGCTTGTAAGCGTAGTTCCATATGTATTTCTCCTCTCCAGTTGCAAGTTTTTGGTCAAAAAGCTGCTTTATCTCGGATATGGTGAGTTCTTCCTTATAATACTTGAGTGGGAATATGGCGTCACCAGATTGCTTCATTAAATATTTTGTGTTCTCGCCACTGGGCCCGATGACCTGCTTTTTGAGCTCGTTCCCGTCCTTATCAATTATCACCTGAGTTATGATCTTCTACATTGGTGAGGAGTGGATCTTTACATTCAAAATATTGCCTTATAATCGCGCAAATATGTATACATAATATTTAATAAAATATAGTAATGATGTTTGAACACAGACTTCTGTAATGATGTTTGCCAAACAATATTCCTTATTACATTGTTTGGAAGATTCAAATTACGGTTCACATATTTACACATATGATAATAAACATATTATAATATAATTTCATCCTCCATGAACCATACTAATAAAAGTAATTTTATCTGACTACTTTAAAATAGGGTCGTCAAGTATTTCAATATCGGCGTCATTCACGAGGTATAATATTCCTTCTTATAACATACCATTTTATACAAACAGTTCTTAGTCTTTTACCAAAAAGCTTTATGCTACAATTTATGGTAATTAGTTAACATGCACACCATCCAATTGCAAGTCAAAGACACTTTTATTTCCATTTGTTAATAATTCTAAACCTCCTAAAAATTCGATTTTCATTTATATGAAGTGGTTGATCTCAAATATATGCTAACAATTATGCTTACAATTAATATAACAAATAATAGATACTACACAAATCCATTCATAAGGGGCCTTACCTTAATTTATTCTGACAATACTCTTAAGTTAAGAGTCTAAACTATGGTACACTATATTATATATAGTTCAGAGTTCATAGAAGATTATTTTCTTCAGTATAATGTAATTAGTTATATATCCCACTAACTTAACTTTCGTTTATACTGGTTCAGTCTCGTGTTCTAAACCTTTGAGGGCATCAAAAGAAAATATTTTTAGTTATATATATCTTGCGATTTAGCCGCTCTAAACTTAGAAGCACTACGCGTTGCCGCTGATACGATAGTCCCAAAATTCATACTAGCCATCCCAAAGATAGTTATAAAGATAACTTCCGAGGTCAACAATGCTATTTCAAGTGCCGAACTAACTTAGGTTGGCTGAGGAGGCTATTCAGAGTGGCAATCCTAGAAGATGAGGTATGATATTGAGATTAGTTTGTGGTAGCGTTTTTGTGTAACTAAGTGTGGACTTGTCATGAGTTACGAGATGAAGATGGAATGATTAAATTAAGCCTTAGTACTGATGACAAGGTTTCAGTTAAGTGAGTCATTTTATTTCAAGTAAGAATATTTTATACTTTTATATCTTGACATTTAGGCTTTGGAAACTCATTATTTAATATTATATTATAAATTGATCTCATTTATATAAAAATTCTACACTCCACCACCGCAAAAATTTATGCCAGATCTCTAGATATTACCACGTGAAAAACGAATCAAACATTTCTAGATAGATTGTCCGTCTGAGGTCGTGTTTTCTGACTGGCAGCCGAACAACCGTGTGTATACGAAATAGTTAATAATGAAGAATGTGTCCAAGCAGTCTCTAACATTAACGTATAAGCTACCCGAGCTAGCTAATTTCTTCACACCGTATCCAAATCAGATTAACCTCCCAATTGGTATGGAGTACTCAATTACGGTCTCTTTCCAACCCTCAGCGCCCGTTGAGCTCGAATCCTGCCTCATTTTCCACGTGAACCAGTACAACGAGGACTTTAAAATTCAACTAAGGGGCGATCTTCCTCTCCTTTCAGCAAAAACGAACCTTACACCCAATTTTCCGGTTCCAACGGCCGTTTGTGAGCAGAATTTCATTGACGTCCCACTCAAGAACGACGGAGAAGTCCCATTTTTGTTCAAATTCGTTTTTTCTGAGGAGAAAACTCCATTTTCAGTGATTCCAGAATCTGGTCTAATAAATGAAGGCGAATAATTAATGGTAAGATACTGGTTCAAACCGGAAGAAAGCGGTCAAATATAGGACACAGTTCAGTTAACTATAAAGAAAGTTGACCTTGAGGCAATGGCCAAAGTGGGCAAGATAGACTACCAAATCAGATTGAACGCAATTTCAAAATTCCCACATTTTAGAATCAAAATTGATGACATATACAATGACCAACTCAGCTTCATCAACACGACAGTGATTGACGAAAAAACAAAAGAAGTATACCTCGTTAATGATTCACCTGTACGCGCAAGTTTCAGAATCAACGCGGACACAGTACTTGACAAACCATATAGCCAAGTAACCGTAACCCCGCAATCAGGAATTGTAGAACCAAACGAAAAAGTAATCCTAAAAGTTACTTATAGACCAGCTTTCGCAGCCGCTTTTTACTAAGTCGCAGGTGAAACACTCGGACCGTAAGATGGATCAGCTGAATACTCAGAAGCACAAACGTTTATTCAATACAACCCACAAGATATGAACATCAAAATGAAATTCTAAATACTTGCCAAATCAGTCGTTTCCACAACATTCTAGGTCGTTTGCTCTGGTCAACCTGTAGATATTCAAATATCTCACACAAAAGTTGATTTAGGCTGTGTTTTGTGTGGTTCAAGCGCGCAAAAGTCAATTTACATCAAAAATAACTCCAAATCGGATTGTCCATATGAAATTACGTGTGAAGGTCTTATGAACTAGCAAGGAGAAACACCAGCTGCTATTGTAACAACATAATCAATTGAAGCAGTTGAACTTGATGATGTAACCAGACCAACTTAAAGAAAACTTGCAAAGTTCCCACTTAAAGTAACTCCCTGTTCTGGAATTGCTCCAAGCTAAATTAATACAACAATCAATATATCATTGAATTTACTTAATTTCACTTGTAAATCTCAAGATTTGTTGGATCAAAATTCTGACAAAAAATCATATATTCCTCCATAACCAGTATCATTTTATCTCTAATACAAAACTCCAGGAGCACCAGTTCAATTTATTCATGTAACAGGTACTATTTTACCAGAAGCTGAGTTTGACTCTCGTCCAGCTCCATTAACTATGGATTACTCAGAAAGATACGATTTATTACGTCGTGAATATACAGTTGACTAATTATTAGGCCAATTGGTAGCTTCTGGTGGCAATCCACCATTACCATAGAATTCACCATTATATGATGAAACTCTATTAGAATTTGAAACAGAGTATTCATAATCTTAGCACTTAAGTACTTAAGCTCTTAATAAAATGATCAAAGATTATAATTATTAGGATATGGAATCCAAACCGCAAGCAAATTCTCTTCTTCCATCTGATGCACTGATGCTTGAATTAAAAGGAAAGCTTGGCCACTGTAATAAGTACCCTGCTGTTATATCAGAGAGATCTTATAATTTTGGTTATGTTGCTGCTGGTTAAGAAAAGAAGCATATTGTTACTATTTACAACACATCTGAATTATTGGAAATGTTCTGTGCATTTACTGGAGCGTCACATAAGTAATGTATTTCTATAGAATTTCTTGGATTAAGTTAGTTTGATGAAGTAAATTCAAGAGCTGAGCTAACCCCGTCTACTCTAGAATAATCTCACGGTCTTGAATATCGTACAGTATTGACTAAGGGTATGGTCGTCAGAATACCACCATAAACTTATGGGTTCTTTGAGTTGACTTTTTCACCAGATCAAAACGAAGAGGTATATTTCACAAAATTTGCTGTATTTTGCTGTCATTAACCACTGTTGCTATATAGATGCTTTAGACATGCTATTGTTGGTCATTCTTATATTTAAGAACTAAATGTGCTGGGATTTTCAAGACCATCAGAACTACCAGCATTAACATCATCGATGCCTGTTGTTTCTAAACCAGTTGTTGATATGAACATTAAGCTACCACCTGCGGGTCCAGGCTCAATAACTAGAACAACATTCGCATTTACTAATTATGGTTCCACTTTTATGACAGTAAATCTTTCAGAGTTAACTAATAATTTTGTACATGTTTACCCAGAAGTTTTTGGATTGGAACCAAAATAAACTTGTGTTGTTTCTTTGGCTCTTGCTTTCCCGATGGACGCTTTGACCAACAAAGAAAAATATGGTTTCACATTTTTATAGCAAAGTTAAAATTCTGTTATGTATGAAGATATAATTATTTTCAACGTTAATGGTTCATCTGAATCTACCGTAACTCTAAATATGTTGGCCGTTTGTTGTGGTGTAGATCTTGTGATGGAAAAAGTCCAGGAAGAATAGCAAATAATACAACAACTTCATGAAACTCCTGTTGCCACCATATAGATGGCACCTGTAAGCTTGGGTTCTGAAAGCAGTAGAATATTAACATTTATTAATAAGGCCTTGCTGCCTGTTTAATTTTATGTGAATACTACTAATTAAAGAGATTAGTAACTTATGTATATGTCTCCAAACGATCTTTTATTATCTGGTTGCGAATCAAAAGAATTCAGTTATGTACTCAAAGCTTCTGAAAAGTTCTTAAAAGAAGGACCATATACATTTGATTTAAACGTTCAGGTAACAATACCAAAGTACTATTGCCTTCCAACTCCAAATAATCTCGTAAGCAGAGCATTAAACTACAAACATGATTTATCAAGGATTAATGCGATGAAGATTTAAACATCCGTCACAAGAAGAACTGTTGAACTTCAACCTAAAACTGTAAATTTGCAAAATGTTGTTCCATACACCTCAGTAGATGTACCAATCTAAATATATAACTCATCTCACTGTTCCATATGTTACACACTCGAAATTCATGAAATAATGAACGATATGACACCAATGGAGTTTGAAAAAGACAATAAGCAACTAAGAAAGTATCCATACACAACAGCAACCGATACAGGAGACTATTTAGTTCCAAACCTTTATAACAAATTATATAATACAGAATCTGTTATGGATGAATAACAAACTAAAAGATGTCCACAAATATACATAAGATCAGGAGCAGGAGCGATGATATTACCTCATTCTTCTTCTCAAGCTGTTATCACTGTTTTCCCATTATCTTGCAGAACAGTTCGTGCCAAAATATATGCTAAAATAGTCGAAATAGATTCGACTGATAGAAAATACTCTGAAGTTGTAAAAGACTTAGAATCATAATCTGTTTATCTTCAAGGAACTGTTTAAGCATTTAATTAATATCAAAATGTTGATTCTGATAAAATGTTTGAATGCCGCTTAGAATGTACAGCGGATTATCCAAGGTTCTACATATCTGATATTTCAAGTCCAAAAATAGCTTCCAGCCAACTTAGAGATATTTTGAACGTTGATCAAATAAATGAGTTCTTAGCTGGCGAAGTTTCACTTGAAGAAAGAGTATATTCAACACCATGTAATAACAGAGATAAACTGATAGACAAATTATTGAAAGATAAAGAGTTAAAAGAATTTGATAGTGGAAACGATTTTGATGATGTTTCTATTCATTCAAATGCAAGATTGGATATTAAACCAGTTGAAAAGAAGGATCCTGCTACGAAATTCGAATTGGTCGAACCACCTCCAGAAAATTTAGATGCAGAATACAAGTCTAAAGAAGAAATGCTGCTAGAAGAATTCCCATTGGTGCTTGGTCCTGATAATCTCAATCCAGATAAATCATATTTCGTTTGTCTGACTCTGGCAAATCCAAGCGATATTCCATGCCACATTTCCTTTGAACTTCCAAATGGTCCAGAACTAGGTGATTGTCCATGGGTTCAATAATTACCTAGTCAGGCGTAATAAAGAACTATGAGTCTTTTAGCTCGTAAGATTTACTCAGTGTCTCCACAGGAGATATATCTGAAACCGCATGAAAAGGCTTCATTAACTATAAATTATGCTCATATTGAAGAGGGTATTCACAAATTGATAGTGTTAGCAAAAATAGCTGGTGGTAGATCATTCTTCTTGCATTTGATAGGGTCGACTTTAGCTGAGTTCGAGCCAGCTTTGATTGCTCCAATTGAGCAGAGGCTTTTACCGGTTGCGTTAGGTGAGGTAATTCCGGTTCGTCAGTATATGCGTATTTAGAATCCTGGTAATGTGTATGTGCGGTATCAATTAGTTAATTAGCGCTTGGTCTTTGAACAAGATGAGGCGCCCGATTCCTCTTCCATTTAGCAGCTATCACAAGCAGATAATCTGCTAAAGATTTTGAATCCGACTGGGATCATCCCGCCCGAGTCTGGCACGCAGCTCGTGATGCAGTTCACACCCCAACAGGTTGGTATGGTGCACATGCGCTTCGATTTGTGCATTCAGCGCGTGTCCGAGCAGGAATTCCAGTCGTTCAAGCAAACGCTCAAGTATTTCCCAGGAGAGTGCAACTGCGACCTCCCAGACGAGTCAACGAACAAGCAACCTCCATACGCGGTCAATATTCCCACCGTTCCGGACACCCAAACGTACCAGTAAATTGACCTGTTCTGTTACGGGTTCATGAAGAACAGCAGCGTTCCAACGCAAGTCCTCCCAAGTTTCGCAAAGAACGGGTCGCCAAAGGCACCTGCGTGTGGAGCGGTTTCACTTCAAAGGGTTCAAAATAAATCAGAAAACAGACTCATGGGCCAAAGGGGCCTCGGATTCGGAGAGCTCAGCTGCGGAAGGCTCGTGCTGGGCGCAGTGCCCACATTCGGGTACAGCAGCGCACTCGTAGAACTCAAGTGCGAAACGGGCAAAATCGAATGGGAAGTCATGGATATATTCGGCGGAAACTCAAACCTACAGATTAAAATCGAACCAAACAGAGGCGTTTTATAAAAAGGATAGAAAACACAAATACTAATTCAATGCTTCACAGGACCACTGCCAGCTGCATTCTTGGAAGATATCCCATTCAAAATAATAAATAAAAGACCACAGACACAAAACGTGCAATTTGGATCGGTTATAGTAAACTAAAACAGATTACCAGCTGTTCTGGCCAATACGGTCGCGTCCGCAGCCAGAATCTCAGAAACAGCCATTTTACAACAATTCGATCCAAGTTAACAAAACAGAGCAGGACTCGACCAAGAAACTAGATAATAACATGCAATGCTTTACGGTGTTGAAGATATGGTATGCGAACACAAATCTGGACCACTCTCCCAATACATGACCTATCCAGATACCGACGTTCTCTGGCTCACAGTTATGCTTCACTCTCACAGGGCTGATTATTTAAGCGATTACGGAGTATTACAAAATGGGCTCATGCTCAATCGTTCTGCCGTGTAAATCAAAGAAATAATCCAAAAATAATAAATTGGAAGTGATTTAGGTGACGAAGAACAGTAATAACTCGAATAACTTGTGGCTTTAGCACTAAGAGGAGCTGTTAACAAGATGATTTCAGACAAATAATCAGAAGCCAAACTTAACAAGGCCGCTGCAAGAGCCAAACGTGACGCCTTGAATGGTTTGTAAAAAGCTAATTTCTTCTAGGCCGAAGTCGAAGACTATGTCCAAGTTGTAGATGGTCAAAAAGACAACGTTATTGAATAAGCAGTTGGTATTGACGAGTTCTTAAGCGCACTTGGAGAAGGACTTATATGATACAGATATGTACTAAATATAGTTTATTTATTCGACTTTCATTATACTGGTTATTATTATATATTATTATACTGGTTATTATACTGGTTCGATATTGCGTATCATATTTCTAAATTATAAGAAAAATATATTTTACGTTATTATATGATACAATCAAGAAATATACAGATACATCTGAATATATTATCACTATATTTTAAATAATTATTATAATCACATTAATATATCGGAAGATGATCAACAATAACAAAAATATATATTAATTAAATATACTTTAAATTAATATAAGAACGATTAGGCTCGAAGTCCGACGAGAGTTGAAGAGACGCTGTAATACAAGCTTTGTTTAGTGTGATCGATGATGCGCTTCTCGTTCCTTATCAGGGATCGGTATGGCCAAGAGCAGGTCATCAACGAGCCATCAGAATTGGAAAGCGGTAACCGCTCCATTGCTTCCTTAGAAACGCAGATGGTACGACGCAGGTGGATTCCGATTAGATCGGCTTGCACGAAGCAGCCCATGAGGGTGATTTTACATTATTGTATTAATATATTTTAAGGTTATACGCCTAAACCAGCCCACTATAAATACTAACTATAAATTAATATAACGAATGTATGTTCCAATTGAACAACGGTTTATTTAAAGTTCTGGTTAGTGAAAATTCACTTTGAGAGGTTTATTTTATGTTATTAATTTTGTTGAAACGAAATAATGTTATGCTGTTGACGATTTCCACTCCATAATTAATGAAAGAATTATAACTATTTACATTGATTTAACATTCATTAACGACTTAAGATTCAAAAAATGTATTTACGTTATAATCTGTCATATTTAAAACTTAATCTAGCATATTTAAATAATATAATGATGATTATATCAAAATATTTGTGTTAAAATAGACACTTTTTAATAAAAAGTAGAGGAATGGCTTGGTAGTGACATTACATTATATTGATTTTAATACATAAATGTACATGTTAAGAATATTTTTGAACTGTTCAATTAATTATATTATTAAATGTTAACAATAAATATCAAAAGTATAAAATATAATATGTTATCAAACCACATTTGACGAGTAATCATTACAACCACTTGAATAAGTATTTCCGTTTGAACATGTATATGAAGGTCCAGCATCATTTGTGGAACAGCATATTTTTCTATCGTGACAATAGTAATTCCCACCATTCCAGTACCACGAATATTTTTTATAATCATGAGTACAAACACATTAATATACACTATTGAATTTCATTTATGAACCTGCAACAGTACAAGAACACGCACTTCCAGATAAACTAGCTCCAGGTGGGCATACACAAACACCTCCTGACATGCTTGATGCTGTTGCCGTGCAGACACATACCCCACTAACCAATGATGCTCCAGCTGGACAAGTACAAATACCACTATTCATCGTTGTATATGAAGGAGTACATTTACAAGTATTTCCATCCATTAAAGAATATGCAGGAGTACAAACACAAGCTCCGGTTTGCATTGTTGAATATTGAGGCTAACAAGTACAAGCAGTTGTAGATATTAATGAGTTTGTTGGACACGTACAGACGCCGTTTATCATCTAAGAATCTGTTGGTGTGCACTTACAAACTCCGGTCACCATCGAGCTGTAAGTTGGAGTACATATACAAGTATTTCCAGACATAGATGAATATGTTGGCATACAAACACAAACACCTCCTTAAAGCACCGAATTAGCTGGTTAGCATATGCAGAGTCCTCCAGTTAAAACGGCATTTATAGTACAAACGCAAACTCCTCCAGTTAGTGTCGCTCCAGGAGTACAAATACATGCTCCTCCTAATAATGTAGCCCCTGCAGTACAAATACAAATTCCATTTGCATCCATTGTCGCCCCAGCTGTACATACACAAGTATTTCCAGTCAATGTTGATCCAGGCGTACATTAACAAACTCCTCCTATCAAAGTGGATCCTAAAGAGCAATTACAAAGGCCCTAGACTAAGTTAGCTCCAGGAACACATGGACATGTTGAACCAGCTCCATATGAAACAGGTTCGCTTGGAGAAAAGGAAAACCCAACGAAATTGATATTTGTTGTCGATATTGAAGCCATAGCAGTAATTACTTGGATAAACCCACAGTTCTGGGAAGAACCGAAAGTTTTAATTGAATACTTGACCAGATTTATGCTAACTTGGGCATTAGCTTGGTAGATTAAACCATATGTATCTACTCCTTAAAGCTGACCGCTTATTGAAATGTTGTTGATCAGTATTAAACCAGTGTTGATGTACAACAACCCAGTAACGGAAGTTGCTTTCACATTCAAGTTGAAAGAGCAATTATCAATCGAAACTTGATCGGCTTGAAAGCTGAGTCCGTAAAAATTGGTTACTCCAGAACTCAAAGAGAACGTGAACGAACTCTGATTTATGGTCAGCTTTTGGTCAAGAACTCTTGAAATCCCGTAAATATTTTTGAAAGACGAAGAATCTGTTTGGATGCTGTAAACAGTTGAGAATATGCTGATAGTGAACTCAGGTGAGGTGTGAACCAAAAGGCTCGCGTTTTTATTATTTCCATTTTTTAGGTTCAAATTGATTACAGAATTTTGAATTTCAACATTTGTGAAGATGTAGAAGAAGAGCGCAAATGAAGTTTATTGGGTATCCAGATTCAGGTTGAGTTGAAGCTGAACAACTGGATTGCTTACTTGGCGGAAGATCACATTTTGCGTTTCAGTGCAATTAGAAAGAGAGACTGATGCATCAAAAGTAAAACTGGCAGACATATTTAAACTTAAGTTTTCTTAAAACGGCGAGTCATAAATGTAGTTATAGCAGAACTGGAACTCCGCTATAGAAAACGCCTGGTAATTTAAGGAGTATAAGAGAGTTAACATGAATGAAGCGGTGTGTTATAATTTATATTTCGAATACATATTTACGTGATAATATTGTTCCTATACAATTATCATATCGAATTATTATAATTAATGTATTGCAATTATTGCGTACTAAATATTCGCTGCAAAGTTGATGGTAATGCAATGGATTATTGATAGTAATAACACTTTAATAATACAAATAATAAAATATTGAAATTATTATTAATCTCTTTATAAAAATTACGATTATTTATTAAAATATTAAATGAGTATTTCAGATATGATTGTTAAAATTCAGATTCGATATGAAAAGTATTCGATATAAATATGATTATCAAACTTTAAGATTTATGTATTGATTCCTTTCTAACTTCTAGCATGTTATCGGTCAGTTTTCACGTTGTCTCATCCAAACTAAGCAGTAATATTACTTTGAGTTAGCTATACAATGCTATACACACTTAACTTTTATTAATATGGTACGTCTAGGTCTCTACCTAGGATTGTCACTCTGAATAGCCTCCTCAGATAACCTAAGTTAGTTCGGCACTTGAAATAACATTATTGACCTCGGAAGTTATCTTTGTAACTATCTTTGGGATGGCTAGTATTAATCTTGGGACAAAGAGTGAGCAGATACGGCAACGCATAGTTTCGTTATATAAAATTAGTTAACACCACTCCACTAAACATCATAAAATTTAGGTAGTCAATAATTGTATTTGTTTTCATTTATCTAGCTGCTATCAACGAATTAATTATTTTGTTGAATAATTTCTAAATATTTATGTTCATATTGCGTTACTGATATGGTCACTATTAGAATTATATTCAATTTTAGTGGAGCGGTGACTTGTATATCATTTTTTTGCCCCAATGTAATATTCATAAATATCATATTAGAATATTCAAAATCATGTCAAAATGTGTGTCAAGTATATAAAAAAGACGCTGATATTAAAATAGATGTTGAATCACACATAGTAAATACATTAAAGCTGTTACATAAATGAGGAAGCAGAATCACTTAGATTGGAAAAAAGATGAAAACCATTTTAATTAACTGGAAATTCACTAACAAGAATTATTAAAGTATATTTTTACTTGGCTATGGTAAAATAACTAGTATATATTTATATATTGCGTTTAGATGTATTGTTGGATTGTTGGATTGTTGCTGTTGAGTGAGTCATGTTATTATTATTGTCATTATTTAAAAAGACGCTAACAGATGCCTATTTGCTAATAAGGGAGTTACCGATTTCAACTCCCTTATAAGCAAAAATGTATCCAAAATGTATCTTGTGGAAATGTCGAATTTGAATGATTTGTGGTCAAAAAACAAGGTTAAAAACTATGGTATTTGTCACTTGCTTATAAGGGAGTTTTGCATGAGGGAACTCCCTTTTAAGTGAGTTACCTACATCCTTATAAGCGAAATAGCCTCCCTAAGCAAGGTAATGTAGTATCACAAATTACTAATTGGTATGTTGACAAGTAAAATAAAGCTGAAAAGTCCACTTATTTTTTTTAAATGATTTTTATTTTACATGAAAATTTGTAAATGAAATGCTAAAAGTTAATTTACAATAATATATTAATCAAAATAATAATTTCACATCAAAATGTCTGATTGGAAATAAATATTAACAACATCAAGTACATTGATATCTTAAATGATGGGGGCATCACTTTTATCGATAGCTTTCATTGTTAATAAATTGGGCTGGGTTATAGCTTTAAGTTTGCATGTGTTCACGATTTTATGTGATGTTTTTATGTACAAGTACTATATCGACATAGTGCATTATACACAGGCTGGAACATATAGGTAACTTACTGAGAAGGCGTTATCGAAGAAGTTATCGTTTGTATTGGATATTTCAATTTGGGTGTCTTCGTTTGGTGTAGTAACCAATTATATAATTATAAGCTCGACTGCTGTGATAAATTTCATTTAGAACGTGTTCAATTACACCGCTAACAAATACGTAGTGAAGGCCGTTATTTCCCTTGGGATAATATTCCCGCTATGTTTATTGAAGTCCCTGAAGCAACTTAGCAAAATAGCTACCGTAGCGAGTACTGCTATTTTCGTCACCGCATTCACCGTTATCGCTTACTATTTCATGCACTTGAACACGAAAACGCTTTGTATAAAGCCGGACAACACTCCAATTTCATACCACTTGAATGCCTTCCCGAATGCGTCTGTTTTCACCTCCATTTTGTACTTTTTAATGTACATCCCAGCTTTGCAGAACAATTTCACTTGTCACACGATAATCCCGAACATTTTCAAGGAGCTCAAGGGCTCCTCCCTTCAAAAACGGCGAATAATTCAAATTTCGCTGTTCATTGCGATTTCTGTTGCCCTGTTTTTGTACGTTTCGGTCGGGTTCATGGGTGCTGCGATGTTTGGAACTAACCTAAAAGATAATTTACTTAAGTCATTCGCACCCTGTAAGTGGATTTGGATTGATATCTGCTCATTACTGTTTGCAACTGTTGTAATAGTCGTTTACCCGTTGATAGTGTATCCGATTAAGATGTCAATCACCAATATGTGCGGGCAGGATCCTACGAGCAAGAAAGGATATTAAATACAGCTTATGGTCACTATTGTTTTTGTTGTGCTATCAATGGGGCTTGCAATGCTTTTGGAAGCTATTGTTGCTATATTTGGGCTGTTTTAGTCAATTGCTGGCATCATATTCTATTTCGTAACTCCTATCTGCTTAATCGTGCAGTACCCGAAGATTAAAGCAAACAGCTCCAATCACGATGAAAGCAGTTTAATCGAAGTTGCCGCTGCCGATAAGGGCAGCGACGAAGAAGTCTCCAATCAGAGAAAAATAGCTGGTGTTATCGGAATCGCCACATTTTCTATAATTTGCGCAGTCGGCGTTTGGATGAACGGTATTGACGCAGTTAACGCATTCAAATGATCGTTATTCCATTTTTACATTTAAATAATTGCACAATTAAATATATCATATATAACTTTTACACTCCTCAATTATTATGTAATTTTAAAAACCTGATAGCCAAAGTGCTAAAACGTTATAAACACAATTCTGGAGCAGGATCCACAATTGTGTGATCTAAATCAGTTTTTGTTCCGTTAGCTCTTTCGGGCTAATGGAGTTTGTTTTGGAGATCTTTTTGTTGATAACTGCTTTTGGTTGAGTAGGGGAGTTGCATTTTTCTAAATATAGTCCCAAAATGAAATATGTATATCGACTCACTCTTAAATTATGTTGTTCAACTGCGGTAAGTCAGTTTCAAAGCTTTTATTTTTTGGACATTCTACGAATATTAACTAATTTACGTCAAAAGACTGCTGTGCAGATAAGCTGCACGTTATGTAATGTTTTCAAATCAGCAGTTTGCAAACATAGGATATGCTTAGTATTTAGTTAGCAAATGATTATTATTTCAATCTATCATTTAATTACCAAATGTACATTTGCTTTTACTCTAATCTCTCTTTTTCAAATCAAATTTTATCATTATTATGCCATTTAAATATTTCAGTATAGTTTACACAAAGTTGTTTTCCGCTCCCAATGCCTCCATCATTTCCGTATTCATATACTCCGGTGCATCCATTTTTGCATCTTCCACAAAAATTTAGCGTTTTCTTTTCAACTTTACGTTTTTTGTCTCGTTTTCTTGGGCTTGTGATTGCTCCAGTTACTTTGATCTTAGTTGCGTTAGATTACTTGTTTTTTGGGTTCCTATTTGATATTTTGGAGAAGACTGTGTCTAACCACGATGTGCCTTTCAGCGGCTTTAGAAAGATTATTTGTGACTGGATCATCAAGGTCGAATTCGGCTCTATTATTCACTTGCAGAGGATGATCCCGATCAGAATCAACAAGAAAAGCTACAACAAGAACGCCCATGTCATCGTCTCCAACCACCAGAACATGGCCGACGTCGCTATCCACGGCCTCTTCCACCAACCAGTCTACCTTGCTCGTGATGACATGATTGACGCGTTCGGAGTGGGTAAAGCTTTACGAGCTACCCGTTCCTTCCTTGTTAATCAAAAAACATCAAACGCACACCTCCACGAACAGATGAGGGAGAGAAGCAAAAACGAGATAATTCAAATATTCCCTGAGGGAACTGTGACTGCTCAGCACTGCGTTATCAGATTCAAGCCAGGTGCGTTCAAACTCGACTAACTGGTTCAAATAGTTGCTATCAAGTACCGCACAGCTCTTCCAAGTGAGTGGTTGTGCGAATCCGGGTTCAAACACGTTTTCGAGCTCGCATGCAGCCTCGGAAACATAGCCACTTACAAATACTTAGACGTGATCGAAAACGAAACACCTGACCAAGCTGGAAAGAGACTCGTTGAAGCACTTGGAGTGGAATACCTTCCATATTCGAGCAACGACTGGATGTACTTCAGTGGAAAATCTGACGACCTATCTAAGTGCACCAAAGAGTATCTCTAGGACTTTGGATGGATGGGACAGCAAAAAGACTACCAAGAAATGTGCAAGCTGAAGAAAAAGAACCCGCTGTACTACTGGGACAAGAAAACTCTCGGCGTTGAATGATAAATATGTTTTACTTAAATATATTTATTCTCTAAACAATTAAACCGATAAGCATTATAGTTAAGATTATTTTAGCCATCTATGTTCTATTACACAATAAAGGTTTACCATCGTTCCAGACAATAGAATACAATAAATATAGAACAATATCAGCAATTATATTGCTTAATGGAATATAATTCAAGCATATAATTAATATATATTCAATTATTAATATATATGTTCTCCAATATTTTTCACACCTCAATATATGAAAGTTAAAATTTGATTTAAAAGCTAGGAACGTCTTCCATTATATTTATAATTGTTTATTATTGTCTAAGCATCGATTTAGCCTTAAAAAAGAACAAAAACAAAGAACATTAAAATATTTTAATTAACATTATATTATATTTTAGTTATTTGAAATAATACTAATATTAATAATACTATTGTTAATGACGCAAAAAATAAATTCTTAATATATTTATGGTATAAATACTATAAAAATGAACAGTAAATCTTCATATGTGGTCTTTTGATTTGTTGTAAGTCTAAGAAGAACCGGTTGAATTTCCTATTCCAACAAAAAAGAACTTAAATTGTAATTGTAACATGATTTAATATTTTATAATATATAAATAGAATATTAATAATGTATTTCACTTGAAAGCATTAATAGCATCTACTCCATTCATCCAAACACCGACAGCACATATAAGTGAAAAAATTATTATACCAAATATTCCAAGTATTTTTCTTTGAGCTGAAACTAGCCCAATATTTATACTTTATTATACTTTATTATATTATTGTATTATTTAAGATTTATCTTATTATAAATCTGTAGCTGAAGCTATTTCCAATGAAGTATTATCAACTGGACAATTAACATCATTTTAGTAATTAACACACTTAATAGGAGATCTTTCTGGTAACGAATCAGCTTTCAAATCTGTCGATTCTTCAACAGAAACAGCTAGTTCTGATGTATTATCAGTATCTTGAGTTTATCTTTAAGCTTTTATCTTTGGATATTGGACTATTAAACATATAGGAGTTACAAAGTAAAAAATAATACCTGCAACCGATTAAAATAAACCAAATATAGCTACAATAGCTTCCAAAAGCATGGCTAGTCCCATTGAAAGTGAAACAAATACAATAGTTACTATTAATTATATTTTATAACCTTTTTTACTTTGCGGTTCTTAACCACACATATTAGTAATTGACATTTTTATTGGATAAACTATAAGAGGATATACAACTATAACAACAATTGCGAATAACAAGGAGCATATGTCAATCCATATCCATTTACATGGTGCGAAAGACTTCAATAAATTATCTTATAAATCAGTTCCGAACATCGCCGCACCCATAAAACCTACAGATAAATATAAAAGAAGAGCAAATATTATTGCTATTATAAGTGATATTTATATGATTTTCTTTTTCTATGTTATTGTTCCTTAAAGTTCTTTATAAATATTTGGAATAATTGTATGACATGTAAAATTATTTTATAAAGCTGGTATATACATCAAAAAATATAGGAAAGATGATATTTTTGAAGCATTTGGAAGTTAATTTAAACCATATTTAATATAAGTACCGTCAGACTTCATACATAATTACTAGTCTCCTAAATGCAATAAAAAATATGCAATTACTGTAAACGCTGTTATAAATATAGCTACACTGGCAATAGTAGCGATTTTGCTTAACTATTTTAAAGATTTTAATAAACATAAAGGAAATATAATGCCTAACGATAAAATTGCTTTTACTATATATTTGTTAGCTGAGTAATTCAATACATTTTGAATGAAGTTAATGACAGCAGTAGAACTAATAATGATATAGTTAGTTACAACTCCAAATGAAGAAATCCATATCGATACGTCTAGAACTAACGATAATTTTTTCGATACGGCTTACTCAGTTAGTTGCCTATATGTTCCTGCGTTTGTGTAACTAACTATATTTATGTGAGAAACGGAAGTTAAACAGGTCGTTAACAGCAATAATTGATAATAACAATAATTGATCTGAGATACAGCTAAATAGCCTTAAACGGATCATATTATCTCATATACCCCCAAAAATGTCAGCTAGTTGTGAGGAAGCTGCCTATTTTAGTTTCATTAAGATTTTTAAGTGGATATTAGTCATTTGCACAGAAATATCCCAAATAGTAAGATCCACTTACTTTAATTTAATAAGTCGAATATGTTAATGCTTTAGTTATTAATTGATTATATCATATTATTTAAATATTACCTAAAGAACCAAAGAACTTCATTTATTAAGTAAAATGTTTATAAATTGTAGTTAAAAATATTTTAAACTATAATACGGGGCTCAGATAGATAGATTTTACATGTAAAATAAACACAACATTGGATTAAATGGCAAATATTTATGTTGAATAAATACATAATAAATACATTTCATACAAAAACAACAAAAATGAAGGTGATGAAAATGAATCATATAATGAATCTGAGATAATCTGAGTGACAGTAATATTTCTGAACTTTTTTTGGAATCCAGGAGTGAAATTTTATAAATATAATGCATTACATCCCCTTCGAAATATTAAAGTAAAATAACTTCATTTTTAAGTTTCCTTTACACTCCATTTTTCCAACCTGATTTTGGCCTTATCTTGATTCCCGTCACTAGTGCAAACATTTTATTAGTATATTAATACAAGTGATATTAAGGTTATCTAACATACTTGACTTGTATTGCTTTAATCGCTCTATATTTGGAGAAAAGATCAAAATTTACAATTTCTAATATTTCTTCAAAGTAAATAAATGCATAAAAGTAGCTTAAATACCGGTTCTCATGCTGCGGCAATCCAGACTTATTTTCAGATATGATGCCAAATAAAGAAACTACAAATATCATAATTTTTCTTATTTCAAAATCTTCTCAAATTAGTTTGCTTTTGAAAAAATGTTAAAAAGACATTTCCGCGATAATTCATATATTTCTTCTAGGAATCATTTTAGATGTTTAAAAATCGCTGGTGAGAACTAGACGTTCTTGTCGATTCGAATTGCTGAGTTATCACACTTTACCTACAAATTTTTGAATTCGAAAACACGACAATGAAGTTCGTAGTAGCTGAATTTAATTTACATTTGTTATTATTAAGGGGTCATTATCTCATTAATTAAGTATTGGTTAATATCTCATCATTAATTATTAACAAGAAGAGATGGAGGTATAAAAGGAGGTTTCGGAACCATTAAACTTCAACGATGTAAACAAATATTTAAGAGCAATTATATCAACTTCTACAACTAGTTAAATGCATTAAGTTTAATTTCTTAGAATTATACTTTATAAAATTTTGTAAAATGCTAGGAAGGAGATAGGAATGTAATCAGTCTCAACTGCTCTAAATGTATTTTGTACTAAATAAGCTCTATATTATGTATCAATCGGAATTAATGTATTGTACTCATATTATTGAATTTTGAAACCTTGATTCTAATCATAATAATATTTATACACGATACCAAATATTTTAATAATTTTAGGTCATAAAGTCTCTTTGAATTAATTTCTGCGTCGTTCAGTTTTCAATCTTATTTATATTACAATACTTTAGCACTATGAATACAATTTAAGATGAAGTGGAGTTTAATGAAACTTAAATAATTATTAAACTGTTTAGTATATTTATATTAATATGAGACAAATAGTTTTGATTAAATATCGTATTTTAGTAGATATTAGAAGGGGCAAAAAGACGTGTATCCATAGTTATTGTCATACTATACCAATAAACTGTACTACTTCTATACAGAATCAATATGAGCTGTTAAGTGCAGCTAAAATATGATCACTATTATGTTTTCTTAGCTTATGAAATTTAGATAACTAATAAGGGCTGATAAGCAATCAGATAATTTAATTGTAGTAGTTTAATTTAAAACTCCACAGAATGTATTTCCGAAAAAATTATTTTCAATTATTTGATATTTGTTGGTTGTTGAAACAAATTAACTAAGTCAAAACTTGACGAGACGCCATTTACTATTTCAGTAAATATCTTCAAAAAAACCTGGATTGCCGCAGCCGCTACTTCAATTTTTACTATTGTATTTAATCCCGTTTCTTACACTAATATACTATTGAAATTATGAAACACTCGAAACTCAAATCACCGTTCAATGTATCGCACAAGAAATCGAGTCAACATGCTAGCGATGTGCAAGTTTCCATCAAGTTAAAGTTGTGTGCTGATTAAAAGTTAAAAATAATGAAGCGTCTTTTACAGACTATTTTTTCAAAGCAACTACTTAAATTTATATTGAAATATATAATTTTACAAAGAATCCCAAGCCGCTTAGTGCACCAACTAGTTGTGGCTTCAACTATAATTTCATTTAGTGACCATATTTGAAGTGTAAATTTTGGAGTGTGATGCATAATTTAAATAAAATTTTACTTTATTATTCGGTGCCAAGGTAAAACAAATTCATTCAATAAATTTCAACACGCCTTCTGATCTCGGTCCCAACTCGATTACTGTTTCAAGTAGTACATACGATATTTATACAAAAATCAATTTTCACGTTCAAATAATGTATATTCAATATATTCAATATATTCAAAAACGCACCTTAATGTAAATAGATTTTTATTAAAACAAGTACATCTTTGTGCTAACCAGCGATAAATTAAGTTCGGATATGGTTGCGTATTCTTACTATTAGTGTATTTTAGTCGCGTATACCATAATTTACCACTTCAAATGTCAAATAAGATCTACTCTTTAGAACAATTTATTTTTAATGTGGCCACGATCTTTCTGAACCCTAAAGAGATGTATTACTTCAAAATATTTGTACTAGCAAATAGGAGCACGAACAGAGAGAAGTAACTCTCTGTAAATAACGTTTTCAACCAAATTTATATGCGTAATTACATACAACAATCTTCTGTTCCAGAGGATGAGTTAAATATTTTGGATGAAGATGCGAAAACCTGCGCACCCGAGGACCCTGATCCAGACATCATATCACTTTTCAATAAAGGTTTTATCGTTCGTCACGCCAAGTATGAGTCCTCGAAAATTGAGTATAGGACACCACTAACGTTCAGAGCAACTAACTTCGTCATGCACTTCTTCGACGAATTCAACATTCTCGCACCAATGAAAAGAAACGAACTTGAAAAAGCTAAATAATAAAAAGGATCAAAATATAAGTGCAATTACTCGTCATGCACCCGAAATAAATTCTCGCTGGCACACGAAGCCGAAATTTAGCTACAAACAAAAAGTAAAGATCTCCGTTTCATAAACTGCCCAGTTTGCAAAAAATAAGGAGCAATAACGAGAATGCAAGACTAAAAAATAGACAGCGTTCAAAATTTAATTGCAGACCTACTCACAGAACTCCAGCAATAAAGCAAATATCTCAAAGATGCTAGTATTGAAGACGAGGACTTTCTGGAAAGAGAGCTTAGAGCCATGAGAGCTAGATTCAATGAGAAAATCAACGTTTAATGGAAAGCTGAACAAAAAGTTGAAGTTGACGTTGATAGGAGAATCATATTCAACAATAAATAAAAAGCTCTTCAAGAAAAAGAAAATCTTAAAAAAGAAAGGCTGATTAAAATGTGTCAAGGACAAAATGTAAAATCGGTGCTCAGAAAAATAGGACCTGTCTTTAAAGCGCCAAGATACTATTAATCTGGACTAGTTGGTAATCAAAAGCCAGAGTGGTTAGAAGGAGTTTATAAAAGGGCATAGATGATCCTCAAAAAAGAATGAATTATCGATATAATTTTGTGTGCTTTTAATTACAATTGAAGCAATTATATTATATGATATTTATTGATACTAATAAGATGATACTAATAAGATATTTTAGAATATAATAAAATCATAACGCACAAATGAAGGATTAGAATGGCTAACCACTGAGAGTTATTCCTATATTCTATAATAATAGGAAAGAACTGTACAATTCACACAAAATCACAAAAATTTTTAAATGAGCTTGATTTTTAGAAAGCGTATAGCGTTAGGAAACTTACTTGTGGTGTATAAAGCCAACACAGTTATCATGAATAAGAAGAAACTGATAAGAAGAGACGAATTCAACGATCATGAAGATGTAATCCCAGGGAATTAGAATAATCGCTTTGCTGCATTAGTAAGTGATGATATTCGTATTCCAAAGAAACATCCACACGCAGCTATTAATGAATATTTAGCTAACACAGTAATGTAGACTACGAAACCAAATGTGCATGTGACGATTCAGAAAAAGTCAGATGTAAAACCGAAATCGAAGAAATATAAGTCAAAACGAAAGCTGGATATACCCGTTGATACAATAGGTGGTATCAGCCCCACATAGTACTGAAAGGAGAGAATAAGTCAATTTTAAATAAATTAGAACATTATCCTCCTGTAATACAGGAAGAAATCATAAGAAATCCGTATGGAACTTTCTATGTAAAACAACAAAACATAAACACAGATTTTATGCAGTTAATATATTGCAGAGGTTTCGCTTTCAAGAGTAAATGAGCCTGAACAGGAAGAAACTGATTAAAGAGTTATGACATTGTTCCCCGCTCTAAACTTAGAAGCACTACGCGTTGTCGCTGATACGCTAGTCCCAAGATTCATACTAGCCATCCCAAAGATAGTTACAAAGATAACTTCCGAGGTCAACAATGTTATTTCAAGTGCCGAACTAACTTAGGTTGTCTGAAGAGGCTATTCAGAGTGAAAATCCTAGAAAATGAGGTATGATATTGAGATTAGTTTGTGGTAGCGTTTTTGTGTTACTAAGTGTAGATTTGTGGATTATCATGATTTACGAGATGAAGATGGAATGATTAAATTCAGCCTTAGTACTGATGATAAGGTTACAGTTAAGTGAGTCATTTTATTTATTAAAGTGTAGCAATTTAATAATTATAAAAGTTCTGAAGTAAATATTCTGAATAGAAAAGAAAGACATCACACCGTCTATACTGGTTACCCTTTTTCTCTGATCATCACATTTCCTTTCTAAACCAATGATCATTAAAATTCTGAATAGAAAAGAATAAATGAATATACATGTAGTAAGTTATTTTTAAGTTATTTTAAAAAGTAAAAGGACTTTCTTAATTTATATAATTCGTGGCTAAACAAAATACTTATACTAATAGATATTTATATTTTATATATGATTACACAATACATACATGTAATCATAAAAACCATACAATCTTACATTAATACAATATTATGTCAGTAATACAATATCATCTACAATATCATAATAAATATAAAATATATTAAAATAACATGAATCTCAAGTAAATTAGAATATTATTTTACTAAGTATACATATCTATCTACAATAATGTCATTCATGAATGATTGTATTATATTATTAATTCCACATCCCAAAACGATTCAAATTTTACTTCAAGTTTTTAATCAACTAAACAACATAACAGATTTTATATGTCCGCTAAATCAAAACATTTAAAACAATTAACAGTGCCAATGTCCAACGAATTTTGAGAAGTAATTTTATGATAATGAATTAACAAAATATTTTAGGTGTATTTGTACTTTACGTTCATCAAATTCTGAATGCTCTTTATAATGTCCTGATAACCACGGGTGCGAAATTATGCCATGCTAATGTACTCCATGTGAAAGTCCAAAAATTTAGAGTCCTGAAAAATAAATTTGTGTTGATTGTGAGGAAATAAACTCTCTCAGTTTATTCGATTTCAGTTCAAAAATTTGTATTTGTGGCCCAGGAACTGAGGGAACTTTTCCAAATTGTGTTTGTAAATAATATTATAGCTAGAATCAAGCTGAATGTAGAGCATAAATAATAACCAAAACTTTAAGAGCATGTACTAACAATGAAGAATTCAATCCTGCGAGTAGTCCAGTATGTGAGTGTCAAGCAGGTTTTGATCAAAATTTTATTCCTCAAGCTAATGGAAGAAAAACTTGTACGTGCTCAAAACGTCTGGATTCGAATAATAATTGCGCATTAACATGTCCTGCCGGTCAAGGTTGCGATACTCCATTTTGTACTTGTGCACCTTGCGCAAGTCCTTTAGTTCAAAATCTTGCATAATAAAAATGTGTAACTTGTGAGTCAATTAATGCTCGTTCATATTTTGATACAACATCATAGTCTTGTTAATGTGGACTTGGAACTGAGATAGCTTTTCCAAACTGTAAATGTTTAACAGGTTTCTCACCAATAATTGGAGGATGCACGTGTGGATTAAGGAGTTCATCTTTAGGGTGCAACACAACTTGTCCTGAAGGTCAAGGGTGTTCGACAATGCCGTGTTCTTGTGTAACTTGTTTAAATCCACAAGTTTAAAACGTAGATAAAACGATGTGCGTCAGCTGTTCGTCGATAAATCCATTGAGCTTCTACAAAGCCTCTACCTCTGGATGCGTTTGTGGTTCGGGAACGAACGGAGCATTTCCAAATTGCGTGTGCAAGACCGAGTTCGTAGCCAGTGCGGGAATGTGCATTTGTCCTTCTGATAAATTCTCTTCGTCCGATCTTTCGACGTGCGTCACGGAATGCAACCCAAACGAATTCAAATTGATAAGCGGAGCCGTTCGGTAGTGCATGCTCTGCTCAGGCAACAACTATCCCAGCGTCGACAAAACCAGATGCGTTGGAAGTAACTGCCAGGATATCGGGTATTTAAACCACGAAGGCACGTTCTGCGTTTCGAGCTGCGTGTCCGGCTACCCAGACGCGAATAGAAGGTGCTAATTGTGCGCCACCATCAACATTCTTGGTAAGCTGCAATCTTAGACCTGTGTGTGCGACTCGACCGCCGATCCGCGCTACTCCTTCCCGAATTGTTAGTGTTATTCCAACTACGTCGTTCAGGGATCCACCTGTGTTTGCCTTTTCATGAAAGCGGCGGACGGAATCGGCTGCGTCTCTTCTTGCCTGGCCGAGCAGCTCTCGAATTCCAGCTCAATGCAGTGCTAGACTTGCAGCGTGAACCTGATCCCGAACTCGGCCAAGGACCAGTGCGTCCCGCGTACCTGCTACTCCGAGTTCTTGAACACTGCTGGCACATACTGCGTTGTCAGCTGTCTTTCCCTAGAAGCCGTTCCGAACGCGAGCAGGCAGTGCGTCTTCTGTCCTATCAAGATTTCTTAAGATTAACAGAATTGCATAGCCGCGTGTCCTCCGACCTAGATCTCCAACCCGAAGCTGTGCCAGATTTGTACTTATGGTACAGTTCCGAACGTGTACAAAAATGCGTGTGTCTCCCACTCTTCGTGCGGTTCCGGCTTCTTGAACATAGCAGAAACCTTCTGCGTCTCTTCGTGTCTAACCGAGTTCGGATACCCCTCCGGCGGTAGGTGCCTCTAGTGCAACAATCAGACCCAACTCGGTGTCTGGGCCTAATCTTCCTGCGCGTGCTCCTCTGGCTTCGGCGTGGTAGGAATTTTCCCGAGCTGTTACTGCCATCCGTCTTTCGTTCAGCAGGGCGCGTCGTGTTCCTGTTCCCAGAAGGTGTCCTTGGACGGGAGCCAGTGCCTCTCCAGCTGTCCGGCCTCCCAGGTCTTCCTCGAGGGGGCGGTTCAATGCTCCTTATGTCCGGCTGGCACTGCCCCGAACAAGGACTAAACTGACTGCGTCTCGGCCACGTGCTCCAGCGCTGTCTTCAGAAACGGGGCTAAGTTCGTGTTCTGCTTCAGAGGAAGTCAGACGAACCGCGTCGTGGACAGCTTCATCGCCTTCGCGTCCGACGGGCCCTTTTACGCAAGCCTCTTTTTGCAAGCGAAGAAGATGTAGTCCCTAAGAATCGAGGGCCACGTCCAAAACTCGCCCGGGATGACCGTCTACTCCCTGAACATCATGGGCTCTCTGAAGGTGGTCCAGAGCGAGATCAACGTCAGCATCACCGCAATAGCGGCCGCCGGACTCCAGACGTTCGGAGAGCTGAGCGTCATATTTAGCCAGATCAACATCTCAGCCAGGTACGATTAGTTCTGCCTTGGGTACGAGCTCCGACCGGACTCGTCCGACTTCACGCTGTTCGTCGAGAGAGCTCAGCTGAACATCCACCTCGTTTCCAGAAGCGAGGACTCCTAGTTCGGCCTGGTGGACTCTGAAATAGCACAGAACGCGAACATCACGCACTCGACAGTCTCAGTATCAATGGCCGGAAGCTCCAACTCCTTCTTCGGGGTCTGCCACTCTGCCGACGAAGTCCATCTATCCAGCGTCGCCTTCACGTTCGTGGTAAGTTCGCAAACGGCTCTCTTCGTGGGTGTGGCCAAGCAGGTCGCCTCACTGACCATCGATGGCTCTAACTTCAGCTTCTAGATCGCAGCCGGCAACGCCTTCGGACTCTTGAAAACAGTTTCCATCTCATGCAGAATCTATAACACTAAGATGAGCGGCATGATAACCGCTGACAACGTGAGCGGCATGATCGAGAACAGCCACGGTGAGCTCGAGATCCACACGCTCTACTTCGGTCTGGTCGCGAGAGGAAGCACGAGCAGCTGTGGGCTCGTCAAGACGGCGCAGAGTCCGTGGGTCATCGATAATTTACTGTACGTCGGCTTCAGCCAAAATCCACAGCAGCCAGTTTTCGGAAGCAACTGCGGCTGCTCGGGCTCCGAGTACAAAGCAGACGGGCTCTGCTATACGATCCAGTGATACGTAATTCGTTAGTTATTTTTATGGTTTAATAGGTTGTATAAAATTAACTGAATTTATATAGAAAGCTATATGTGCACAACAAAATTCTGCTGAATTATTTGAACTCAGCTAGAACAGTTTGCAGAATAATACATTGATTTTCAAAGTTGTTAACAACACAGATATTTAGCTATAGTTTATTGAGTAAATAGATTATTCTTAGGTTATCTCGCTATTCTATATTTATATACTTCTACTGGAATCGTTGTATTACAAGTTATTTAAAAGAGAACAAATTTCACTTTCTAAATCTTATAGACGAGAAAATAATTGCAGTCACTTCCACTTTAAACTTCTATTATTACACTGAAGAGAAAATAGCACTAGGAAATAGGTATACGGGTTACATTTTACTCAGTCAGTTCGGACCTGATTTTAAGGAATGAGTTAAAGCTTAAAAAATACAAAACCGAATGTTGTCAGTTCAAAGTATTTTACTTACAGATTGAAAAGGATATTTAACGAATTCAAAATTAAGCTAGGCTTTGAAATTATACTAAATCCACTAAATTCGTGGAACTTGCGTAATAACTGGAGTAACAGTGAGATGATTATACTTAATTATTAAAATGCAGACGAATTTGCTCATGAATTTAGTAATAGTAAAATTATTTCAGACTTAACTTAAGTTAGAAAAGTAAGCTGAAGAAAATATCTAATCTCAGGAATCCAACCACTATATAAAATCATGATACCAAAGCTTTAACATGTTATTTTTGTTCCTGATAGGTAGATGTTCCTGATTAAGAAATCGTGAAATGGATATATGTTCTATTTCAATATACGATACTAACATTTAATAGCTTTAATTTCTAATTTGTCTAAATTATTTTAAATTCTTATTTTGCTTTTGCAAAAATATTTTAATAAATATAATTATTATTAAAAACAGCGACAAATAATTATATTCCGCCTCATCAAATGAAACTACATCACATACCAACAGAAGATTCTCCTGAACTAGCTGTCACTCCTCAAAATGAGAGCGATCTATATTTATTATCTAAAACCATCAAAGTGAATGATATTATAGCTTCTGTAACAACAAGAAAAGTATAAGCTACTGAAAGCAAATCAGTAAGAAAAACTCTCTATTTGAAATTAAAAGTCATGCAAATAGCGTACAAATAATAAGATATGGAGCTGGTAATCACAGGAAAAGTGACAGAAGGCAAAGAAGATGTTTCAGTAGGTTAAACTCATACAATTCATATTTATGTATATCATAAAGTTACTGTGACAAAATAATAATGGTACAAAGCCGATGTAGACGAGGTAATATCATATGCGGATGCAGCACGCAATGCTTAGTAAGCTGCAATACTGTTAACACGTGATGGTGTTGGTCGTTTCGCTTTTACGGAAGAAAACTAATTTATGAATGTGGAACGTGTTGAACGCGCTATTCCACAAAAGAACGCTTTCAATCAATCAAAAATTCAATCGGCTCAGGGTTCGTTCCTTCTGTAAGTAATAGTATTCTTATAATAAAAGCTTACAGTTAAAATAAAAACACTTGTTGTTATGGGGTAATCCGATATATTAGAGCATTTCAAATCTTTAGACTTAAAATCAATATCATGTGAAATATAATATCATACCACAAAAGAATTAACATTTTCAAAAGCATTCGCTTCAATTTAGGAACAGGGCAACGACGAACTTTTCTAAGAATTCAAGAAAAGATTGGAACTAAACGCCAAGTGGTTTTGTGCAACTGATTGTTTAAAATGTGCAAATTAAAACTTAGCAGCTATCAGCGATTTACTCATGCTAAAATCTGAGGTTTCTGGAAATAACAGAGATCAAATTGAACAAATTATGCAATAGGTTAAACAAACCAAAGATATAAAAGTACAAATTATTGCTGACAATACAGACTTAGGCTAAAAATTAAAGAATTTTGGTGGTATGATATGCCTAGTAAAGTATGATGTATACCTAGATGTTGAGGATACTAAAGCTGGTTAGGAATTCTAAGAATGGGAAAAATTTGATGAAATAGAGGCTGAGATGTGATATACACTCGAATTACAAAACTCTATCATTTTTATCTAATTCAAATACATTAATAAAAATAAGTAAACTAATGCTAATTTCCACTTCACTTTACAATTAAAAATGCAGGCCTTAATTGATCCTCATTTATAGGAAATAGAGTCTTTAATGATTTCTGTAAATTCTAATACAAATGGGCTGTCTATTGAACAACGAGAGCTTAATTAGCTCTAGTCAGGATATAATTTGTTGTCAAACAAAAAATCTCATGGAAATTTTTATTATTTTATGATAAGTTAGCTTGAATTATTCTCTGGAATTTTGTGGGTTGCTATAATTATCTGTGTAGTGATTTATATCATTGGTGTTGTTAACAAAATAAGTGGTTAGGCGTATAATATATATTTAGCAGTTGCGTTGTTAAGTTTGAATATTTTGTCGGGTTCACTTCAAGCAATTTAGCATTCAAAGTCAGAAAAGACGATCAAGTCATTTCATGAGTTGATTCCATCAAGGTGTTTGATTCTTTAAAATGGTTTGGAAGTTGAGGTTGATGTGTAAACGCTAACTTTGGGTGATATCGTGGTACTAAAGTCAGGTGATAAGTGCCCGGCTGATATTCGTGTGCTTCATTCAAATTAGTTAAAAATTGATCTGTCTGCGTTCACTGGCGAGGCCGAGCCGGTTGATCGTGCTTTAGTTGATGAAAACCCGATTATTTTGAACAACAATGCGATGTGTTTTGCGAGTTGTCCGATTTGTGGTGGTTTGGGCCTTGGTGTGGTGGTTGCGATTGGAAATTCAACGCAGATTGGTTTGTACAAGTAGCGTTTGGACGAGCACAAGCCCGTTCCCACTCCTTTGCAGACTGAGATTCATAGGCTTGTTGTATTTATTACAGTTGCGTCTGTGTTAATAGGTGTTATCTTTTTCGGGTTCTCAATGGGTTTTGGGATCAGTGCGATCCAGTCCTTCATATTCTCAGTTGGAATCATCGTTGCGAACGTTCCAGAAGGTCTCAGTTTGGCCATAACGGTAGCTTTGCAATTGGCAGCTAAAAAGCTTAAAATGTTGAACGTTTTGGTTAAATCCCTCAATGACGTTGAGACTTTGGGCTCTGTCTCAGTTATTTGCACTGATAAAACGGGCACAATCACTCAGAATGTGATGACAGTTCAGTCCGTTTTCGACTGTTCGTCGATTGTTCACTTATAAGGGGTTCCAAATGAGATTCTGAAAATAATTACACTCAACTCAAATGCGCAATTTGAAAATTAAGAGGCAGAAGGGGAGCGGAAAATATTCGGAGATGCGTCAGAAACAGCTTTTTTGCGCTTCGTGAGCTCAATTGATGGAGTGGATAAAAGCAAATACACACTTGAAAAGGAAATACCATTCAGCAGCGAGTACAAATTCTAAGCCATGTACCACACAACAGATTCGGAACAATACCTGTCCGTAAAAGGAGCTGCAGAATGCGTACTCACATACTGCAAACAATACCAAATTAACGATGAAGTATTTACTATTAACGAGGAATTCAACGATAAATTCCTAACTGCCTACCAAGAAGAAGCAAATAAAGGAAATAGAATCATCGGACTCGCTTACAATAAAATTGGTGTAGAGGAATTAGCCATTCAAGATGTTATAGATTAAAAGTATGACCTAATATTCGCTGGATTTATCACTCTAGCTGATCCACCCAAACTCGGTGTTGCTGAAGCCGTTTAGCTTTGTAAATAAGCTCATATTCAAATTACAATGGTAACTGGCGATCACTATTTGACAGGTATTGCAATTGCTAAATAAGTTGGAATTCTTAGTTAAGATGTTGATTTATTTATCAACCCAATAGAAGATAATAATGAAATAGTAGTTCCAGTAAATTCACCTGTTTAAAATTAAGCTAAAAAGTGTTTCAAATTTGATTCCCCACAGACACGATTACAAAATAGATTAAGAACTGTAAAAAATCAATTTATCCCAGATAATCCAGCACTTGGCGCTGCCATGACAGGTGCATATTTACGAAATATCTCAGATTATTAGTTACTAAATTTTCTAAATACATATAAATAAATTGTATTTGCAAGATTTACGCCTGATTAAAAGCTTGGAATAGTAAAAGCCTATCAAAGCTTAGCACATATTGTTGCTGTTTCTGGAGATGGATTAAATGATTCATCAGCATTAAAACAAGCTGATGTTGGTGTTGCAATGGCGTCTGGTTCAGAAATAGCTCGAGATGCTGCAAATATAATTCTTTTAGATAATTCATTCGCTAGTATCGTCGAAGGAGTAAAGTAGGGTCGATTAATTTATGAAAATTTAAAGAAGTCAATGAGTTATGCAATAACAACAACAATTCCTGAATTAGTTCCATTTTTATTATTTATTGTTATGGGGTTTCCGAACGCTCTTAACTCCATTGTAATTGTACTAATTGATTTAGCGACATCTATTTGGCCAGCATTTGCACTTAGTTATGAAAAGCCAGAATAAGATTTAATGATAAAGCATCCCCGCCATAGAAAAGATAGAATGTTTTCAAAATAATTATGTTGGGCGTCATATGGTAAAATAGGAATCTTTTAAGCTCTATGCCTAATAACAACTTTTATGATAGTAATTTCAAAGGAATACACAAAATATACTAATTTAGCTCTCCCACTAAATATTTTTGTCAATTTAAAACATACACCTTTTATCACCTCCCTTGAGGCACAATTAACTAACATTATATCTTATCCCAATAAGAAAGTAACTACACCAGCTCTACTAGCGGCTTATATAATGACAGTGGGGTATTCAGCTTCGTTTGTATCAATTGTTTTGACTCAGATTTCACACGCGATTATATGTAGAACTAGAATTAATTCAGTATTTTAGTAAGGATTGTTTACAAACTGGCGGTTAGTCATAACATTTGCGGTGATGATAGTAGTAGCTTGTATAATTGTGTATGTACCCTTTTTACAACCCATATTGTAGACAAACGCGCTGTAATTTGAGTACTGGATGTACAACATTCCTATGTGTGTATATATGGTATTTAGCGATGAAATGAGAAAATTAACACTGAGACGAGCTTAAAAGGATGGAATAGTTCACAGGCTTTTATATTGGTGATGTCAGTAATTAATTATAAAATATTTCACAATTTTTTGGATGCTTCGTGCGCAGATATTAAATTTTGTCTCTAATTTTCACTTAAATTCTATAAATTTATGTGTTCGTACACATCCTATGTTGTCTAATGGTGTACAACAGAAAATTCAACAAATGTTCCACTATATAGCGCATCTATAACATTCAAGTAGTTTTGTGTTCTATTTGGCTGATAATTTGTTTTAGCCATATTAAAACAATCAACGAAGTTCAATTGCATTGAAGTGGAATTCTTTTCATTTTTATATTTAAACACATTGAAATGCATTTAATTCAAATATTCACTCCAGCTTATCTTTTTTAGTTTTGCAATTAGCTTATTCATCCCCATTTGTGTAGAATTTTGTGGAACATGTTTTCTGCGCGTCCTCCTCTGAATCTGAGTCCGCAGATGACTCTTTGTGCTTTTGGTATTTTGGCGATTGCGTCTTCTTCTTCTTGTCCTTCTTTGGCGATGATTGGGTCCCATTCTTTTTTGCAGGCTGGGTTAGCGAATAGTTAGTCTAGCACGATGTCGTACATATCGTCTAGCATTTTCGGGTACAGTGCGAATTCGTAGCTGCTTTCTAATTCTAAATAGGGTGTTGATTGAATTCCAACAACATACACCCCAAGTCCTTCAAGTTTGCTCCTTATTTAGAAATCGAATCTGAATAATTCGAACGAGTTCTGGCACGGCACCTTCAGGTTCAACTCCTGCCTGAACACTTTTATTATCTTTTGAACTGCGTTTTCAGAATTCGGTAAAATGTTGTTTTGCACCGTTGAGGGGTTCACTCCATATCTGAGGAGTTGGTCACCGAATTATTTGACCGTTAAGTAGTTCGAGTCGTTTTTGATCGTGAATTTGTCCTTTTCGCGCTCTGGGGTTATCCAATCGCGCTTTATCGGGTCCATTTTGATTAATGGTTTTTCATAAATGTAGCAGTCACCGTTTGAACGGATTAAAACGAATCTGTGAAGGGTAATCTTACGGTTGTGAATCTTGAGAACGTGCTCGCAAACTTTAGTACAATTCTAACACGAGATATCGGGCACTTACTGCGGCATGGTGATTTACTAACCGTTAGTGAGCTCCCAGATGTTAGCAAGGGACGTTTGAGGATCTACGTGCGCGAACTCGATTGGAATCTTCTCCTTAGCCGGAACGTACGAAATAGGCTTCGTAGTCTCAGGCAAAGGCTATCGGATGAACTTTTGCTGCGGATTCTTGTAAATCACGTAAGTAGACTTCTTCTGCACTTGAACTGAGAGCTTCTTCTCCTTCGGAAGAGTTAAAGAGAGAATCTCAGGTAAATGAGTGCTGTGGCCCCAGATCTAGTCGTTTTCGCGCTCCTAATCCAAAGCCGGCTGGAAAACGGGCGTTTTCTCCTGAATGATGAAATTGTTCGTCATGCGCTTCTTATGAGCTGCCTGAGAATGAGAACGCAACATTGGAGTGGCTATCGTGAAATCAGAAGTATAGCTGAAGTCCTCAGCAGGTTTTAACTGGTGAATGTGCGCGATATAGAGCATGTGATTGAGGAGCTTTATTCGGTCGTGCTTCAAGTCGTATCTCACACGCAAAAAGGAGAATGCGTCGTGCTGCAAACGATGCACCACCGTTTTGTACATTTTGTTAAAGTCGGTGAGCAAATAACCACCTGGTAAGTGATTAAATATATTATATTCAGTAGATAACTACTTATATGTCTCGGTCGGTTTTGGCGTCTCCGTTAACATCAAATTAAAGCAAGTCATTGATTAGGCCTGCTTCCAATAAGGACGCATCAATAATATTTGAGAATATAAAGAATATGCTAAATCAGTCGCTGCGAATTCATACACAAATTGCTGTTAAGGCGAAAAAGAAATAGACACTTGTCCTGTAGTTTTTAGCGCATTACTCATCTTGGGATGTGGTAAAATGTAAAAATAGAATTCGTTAATTATCACTCTATTATTTGATTCATTTAATTTTCCAAGGTCTATCAATTGCTTTACTGGACAAATTATACGTACCAACACCAGGACTTCCAGTTTGATCGGGATTTTTAAATCTCTGTTCAGCATTGTTCATCATGTAGCCTCTTGGCTTTTCATTATATAAGTTTTTATAATCGATTTTGTAGTCAGCTGGTCCTGGATCTTCTCGTAGCTAAAACTTGTTATTTGATGTACGATCTGATCTTCTAAATGCAATACCAACTTTACGATCAATAGATTAAATTTAATATTCTTGTGGTCCAGGTACTGCGTTAGGAGTTGTATATTACTTAAATCTGATTTACTATGGCATTTTGTGACCGACAGTTTCAGATTTAGGAGAGAAATAGTATGCTCCTGGCCCTGGATTATTATCTTATTTATGCTAGGATTCATGCTTAAATTTAATTGAATATTTTGGACTCTGCTTTTTAAGATGTTCATAACTTTACTCTTTTCTGTATGAGGCTGGGGAAGGAGTAAATTACGGATAATTGTTCATATAAATGATGTGGGACTTGATAATTAAGTAGAAAATAGAAAAGAGATTAATATTAGTATTTAATACACTCCCACTTTTCAAAAAATGGACTCATACATGCACACTTTTACTCTATCTGAGCTAAATTAATTACCTGAACTATTTTAATAACCAGAAGAATTATATATTATGCTATTAGACTACATATATACGGATAGATATAATTGCATTCAGCAATATGACGCTATTATATAATATTGCACAGAAAATAGTTATCTCGTTGATCCTCAGGCTTAATTGAGCAACCTTAACAATACTATTAGTCCTATGCAGTTTGTACACGCCGTTTTATTAATTTGTGTAAGTTTAATTTCATCAAAGAAGTATGAACTTGCAAATAAATTCGCAATTGCCTTAAAAAACGATGTCACTACACAAATTTAAGACTATCACCTTTAGGATTTGATGAAATAATAATATAATGTGTCATTAAATGTTTCTAAATTATTCAACAAAAAGCTGTAAAACTTATAATTTTATGTAAATACTGCAACCATGATCTGCTCGATATCATTTGAAGGTATTAATGATTACGAAACAGCCAGCAAAGTGTTGGAATAACTTCAAGAAAAAGATGTTGCTTTTAGTTTATCTTATCTAAGACTCAAGTTCAACGCCGCGTTTTCTTTTAACAATTAGTATTATAGTCCTATGATGGATACCGCTACATATTCCTTAAGTTAACTCAATTCTTATTGTGAATCTATTCTTTAAAAGAAATTTTAATAAAATTTCTTTAACTATGATTAGCGATTAATAAATTACATATGTAAGTTGTATTAAGCTAGAATTAATTCACTGTTAAATAAGAATGAAATGGCTAATCAGTAATTCGTTGAGTTATGGTAGCTTGCTCCAGATGAGGAATCGTATGAAGAGTCTATTGCTATCTATCTAGATAATTTCGTACGATATGCGCTTCCAACTCAGAAAGAAGTCCTTCTAATAACACAGTCTCCGTTAATGCTTTACATGCTGTAATCGCGATAGAATATAGTAGATTAAGCGATTCAAACTGCTTTGGAATTGAGTTAGCAATAACAGCACCCAGGTGTCCAAGCAGTTTCTTACTACTATTTGGGTGTGTTTTACGTGCTGAAGAAGGATCTCAAAAAAGCACTTGAGTATTTCAAACTAGCTAAGAAGACAAACTCTCAAATATACAAGTACCCATCCGAAATGGTGATCTTAACCTGGCTACCTCAAATGCTCGATTTCGACATCATATCCCTGATGATTTTAACCGCTGACCCTGATCTGCAATTCTGCAACCAAAAGGACTACTTTGAAAAACTGATCTCAAGGAACTCAATTTTACTCAAACTCTCGCCTGAGAGATCTCAACTTTGCATGCCACTTCAAGTACTAATGGAACTACAGTGCTATATTCACGAACAAGCTCAGGACACTGAGCCATTACTTTCTTCACTGGCCAGAACGGGCCTGATAGATGAAAAATTCGGTTCTAATATGAACATGAGGTATATTGAGCACACTGAAGCAAATAGTTATGTAATAGCTCAGGTGTTCGTATTAGCCCTTTAAATATTTGATAAAAATGACCCAGAGGTGTCAATAAACCTGAATCAACACTTGAATTGGCTTATTGATGAGTTCAAACCATCGCTGAATTTCATCATTGATAAAAAACTATTCGTGTAAAAAGAGGAAGTTCAAAAACTATTCAACCCACTGGAAATAAAATCTACAAAGAAATCATCGCTAATTTAGTCACTTAACAAATATATCATGAAAGTAACCCCACCCACAGACGATTCAAGAAACCTTCAAGTTATGGCCAAGACGCTGTAATCGTCCATGGAAAGTGCTTTCGGACTAGTTGGATTGCTCAAAGAAGGAACTGTATTGCGCCTATTCTAACTTTACAGACGCCAAAACTACGAGGAAATAGAATAAAATTATAAGAAAGAAAAGTATGCAATCTAAATCTACGCTCTATGTTTGATAAGGTAAAATAAAGTGCAAGAAGCTGTTCAATTTTTGAACGAGAACATAGAAGCCACAGATGATAAACAGCAGAAAGCTTTATTATTCCATTTGCTTGGTAAAATTTACGCTGATTAGCAAAACTTCGAAGGAGCGCAGGGAATAATGCAGTAAATTTATAACGTGTTCCCAGAAGACTCAATCAATAAGTAATCTTTAATTTTCGACTTGGCTCAGGTGTATTTGCGTTAGAACAACTTGAATTCGTGCTTGGAGATATTGGAGGGGTTAAACACGAATTATGCTAAGTTATTAAAAGCTAGCATAGTATTATAGCAGTTCTAGTTTTAGATTTCTTCTCCATAGATGATATAAATGTTACAATCAGTTCTTGGTGATATTTCAGATTTGGATAAAAAGTTATTAACCGCTGCGTGTGATATTTAAAAGCGCACATTAGATGACGAGTTCAACTAGGAATTATCTGATGTATTGTAATTTTTAATTTAGCAACTTGATCAAATTTAATAGTTGTATTAGAAGCCAAAATCGTCCGCGATCATGTTCAATCAGTTCTTCTTCCGTGTCCTCTCTACAACAGATTTGCAACCATGCCAGGATGCAGAGTTGAACACAAAATCATTGTTTTACTCGGATTATTTCGATTAGCGTGTATTCTGTTACTACTACATCTCGCTCATTGTGTCCCTTTCTCTTATTTTGAATTTGTCCGATTCAGTTTAATTTTAGATTGTAGAAAATTACTTAATGTTTTAGTCAACTGAGCTGGATGCGTCCTATATTCAAAATTTACTTGTGTTCGCTGTAAAGCAGAACAGGCCCGAATTCGTGGAGCAAATCCTCCGTTTTGCCTCCAAAAATGTGTAAGAGCTGTTCATGAGTCAGGTACAACAGGAGGAGATCAACGTGACCGCGCAGTCCCCGGTCCAACTCCTGGAGCTGCAGTTTTTGCAGAAAACGTACAAATTCGCGGTCGTGAACCCAAAATTACCGGTTAATCTCCCCGAATTCATAAACGACCAAACATTCAACCCCCTGAACCAAATCTTATTTTAAGAATACCTCAATTTGGGGAGCGGAAGTACCCAGGAAGAAATTGAGGTTAAAAGAGGACTCAACGACGTTTTCACCAGCGAATTCGGAATGGTTAATGTAGAGACAAAATAAATTGACCAGTTTGAAATTCAACAAGAAATCTACAACAAAAAGAAAGAAGAAGAAACAAAGGCAAAAGGAATCAAAAGAGCACCCAGCGCAAGACCACTACTCAGATAAAACAAAGCCGAAATGCAAGGAAAACAACTCAAACCGCCCAGACCACTCAGAAAATTCAAAGAATGAAATCGAATCGAATTACACATTGAATATATGAATAATATACCAGCAAATATAAAATTCTAATTATATGTAGATTAAATCGTAATACTAAGAAACAATAGTAAAATAGTTTACACAAATTCATGTTTTTTATGACACACAATTATGAATTCAAAATAAATCAACCGATGATTTTTGTTACAATATTAAAAATTTACTATATTAGCTTAATAAACTGAGTATTGGAAGAATTATAACAATTTTAATATTTACTAGATCTATAATCTGTATATTAATTTTGAAACTTGATCAGATTATTATAATGCTATTTGTACTGTCATGTACAATTAATAAATTATATTTAGTTTTAATAATAAAGATTTATAATTCATATTTTAACATACATTCATACTATAAAAATTTATGAATTTATAATTCATATAATATTATAATTATTCACTCCAGAATGCTCACGAGACTTCAGATAGACTCCTTCGAACTCGCCCTCCTGGAGCTGATCCAGCTGATAACCGGGAGCAAGATCGCCTCGAAGCTCCAGCTCTTCCAGCAGATCCTGCAGCTGGAGCACTCCGAGCGCAAAGGGCTCTGGAAGACGATGGCCGAGAAGATCCAGGCCACCCAGCTCGAGGCCCACGACTACTTCTTCAACACATGGCAGCTGCAGTTCTACGAGGACGTGAACCTCTACAAAGAAGGCCTGAAGCGGGTCTTCGAGAAAGCGGCGGCGCAGACAGAGAGCCAGAAGGCCCAGATCCAGGCGACCATCGCCGGCTTCCAGAAGCTCTACCCGCACAACCGGTGCAACGAACGCAAGCTGTACCAGACCGTGTACCAGTACGCCAAGTTCCAGGCCAAGAACGCCTCCTCCGATTCGTTCAAGAAATCAGAAAGCTAGGAGTACAAGGCCGCGCACGTGGAGTAGCTCTCGATATTCGACAACTACGCCTTCCAGCGGGCCACGCAGCTGTACAGAACCGACTGATGTTATTTTACAATTTGTGATGTATTCGTTAAGGATGTTCATCATATAGTAATCTTTTACTTTTCTAACATTACCGAAAATGATTAGAAAAATAGACGTTTACTATATGTTTTAACAGGTGAATTTTATACACTGAAATAAATTTATATCATTTGACCTATTTTATAAATATTCAGCTTCATAATTGGTGTGGAATATTAATTAACAATTATGTTATTATATTGTAAATTAGTGCGCAAAAATGTATAAAACTGTATGTATAAGCTGGTGACTCTGTGGTGCAAATGGTGCAAATGGTGCAAAAATCTACGCACTGGTGCAAGTATGTATATATAATAATAAGTAATAACTATATTTCTTAAATTAATAACTTTATCTATTAATAGTTAACCACTTCAAATATGATATCGATTTTTTTAATATTTTATAACATGTTTACTATAACAGATGAACAATTAAAAGATTTTGAAGAATTAAAACAATATGGAATTAGATAAACACATCGTTCAGAAATAAAAGATTATATCATAAATAAAGATACTTTTCAAATATTTAAATATCTATCCCCGAATACTTATAGAAAAATTAACTGGTATAAAAATAATAGAACAGAAATATAACTGAAAAATTAACCAACTATAACATTAGTACTTAGTTAATTAAAATTAGGTTATTATAACATTACAAAATAAAAATAGAAAATATTATTAGATAAAATATCATAATAAATTATGGAATATAATAAATAACCATAAAATCACAGAGCTGTAATTGAATTTTTAAAAGATGAACAATAAAAAATAAAAGATATGGTTATTATTCACAATCAATGAGACTAATTTTTTAAACTTAAATTTTTAAATTCTAAAAATGACATTGATTATGAGTACACAAGGTAAAGACACCGACCAATTACTTACATTTTCAAAATAAGATCAACAACTTCTTTGCGAATATGAAATTGATGAAATAGAGGCGAATATCAAGTTGACGTTCACTGCGCCACAATATACAATCAACAATAATAGATATAGTATTTTGAATGATTAAAATGATTGGATTGATGTTCTGTTACCGTTCAAAAGAAAGATAGATGACGAGACTTAATTATTATCAATTATCTAAAACTTATCAGACAACAATTATCAATATGAAGTAGACAACGATTACTTTTTAAACAATAACAAACTAAAATTTAAAGCAACAGGTTTCAAAGCACTAAAATCAGAGGACCATTATTTTTGCAAAGCGTTTGGTTTAGTTAAAGGAACTATTTATGAACGTGATGAATAAGGTTTTATAACCGCAACAAATATTTTATACCCGTATATTTACAAGTATATTTGCATCAACTGTTATGATATTTAAGACTATACACTAATTGATCAAGGTTAGAAACGCTATTTACTTTTGAAATAATTTAGAACATGGAATGCAGGAACAATAACTTAAGTAACATCAGACATCATCGTCACATTTCAAGTTAATTAACTTATTAAAGGTTTTAGAATTTAATTTCAAGATGAAATGTATCAAGATTTGTAACTGAATGGAGACGAGTATACTTTAGAACTGTATATCAACAAAAGTAAGAAAGTATTAATGCGTATCCAATAACAAGAAGAAGCGCGTATACTTAAAGAATAGGAATTCGAGTATAAAAAATAATTAGAACAACAACGTCAAGCATCAGTGCAACAACAATATATAGAACAAGAATAGCAAGCATAATAACAAGCATAAAATATTTAATTTTAATAAGAAAGTGATTTACAGAAACAAGAAGATTTATGGAGAACAACAAGTATCCAAATCCCAAATGATAACGAGTACAAAAAGAATATCAACTATAATTATGACATTTTATAATAAAAGAAAGGTTAGAAAGCAAAATTAGGTAAAATGTACAAAAAGAAATAATTAAAAGCACAATAGTTTTTATTAGGAGTCTAAATGTTAGATGAAGAAATAGAAGAATTAGAAGAGTCACGTTTGAAGATGTTATTAAGCGTGAATAAGAATGATGTTAAGATGTCTGTGTAGGACTTAGATGAAGTAGCAGAAGGTTAATTTCCTAAAGTAGTAAAACGTGATCCAAACGAGTAGATAAATTTAAGTGACAAACCATCAATATAATAACCTTTAGCTATATAAGATCTTAATAATAGTGTTCATCCACCAATTGTTAAAGTCGACCCGAATGAAGTTGTGTTATAATAACAACCGTAAGTTGTTAAAGTTGACCCCGATGAAATATAAATTGTAGATAGTGGAACTGAACAACGAGAACAAGCCGAATAAAGACGTCAAGAGATTATAAACCAACCAGAACAACCATCATCATGGAATTTAGATGTTAATTAAAATAATATACCTATAATTAAAAACGAGAATCAAATTCAAGATAATTAGATGTAAACTGAACCAGAATAAATATATCAAGAATTTGATTATCTTTAAGAATTACTGATGTAAGAACAAGCTGAAAATATATAATTGTAAAATTAGTTAGAATCTGAACATGAGATTGAACGTCAAAAACAATATTTTAAAAGTCTTATATATCAATTATAACAAATCTAAACAGAAGAAGATAAAGAGGTATTTCTTAATAATAATCCAAATTATGAATAATTTTTAGATAAATTTGAATAATAGTATATAGACTATTTTGTTTCTGAAGAATACGATGCGTTACAACGAATTTAATATAATAAAAATCATCCTGAACAATAACAATTAGAAGAACAATAACCATTAGAAGAACAATAAGTAAATGATGTGTTTGCATAACCACCAGAATTCCCTTTTGAAGAATAGTTAAAACTTATGAGCCCGAATCATTTGAAATAAGCGTATGATACTTAACCAGAACGTTCATAACAGATAAGTGATTATATATATAAAAATCTTATGGATAAAATAGTATTAACGACAACATTATAAGAAACAGAGACCGTTAAAGAAGAATATAATTAATTTGAAGAAATAATTAAGAAACGTGATGATTATATGACATTATACAACAAGATATATTACAGATTAAACAATAAGAAATATAAATGATAATGTAAACAACATCAATTTTTTTATTTTATAGAAACAAAGCAAAACATGAATTACTTAAAACCATAAAGCGTTATAGAATATTGTGAAGAAAATACAGACATCTAATTTGAAGAAGCCGTTATTTATTTAGATGCAAAGAACAAGAGAGTAAACAAAAATAATAAATTTGATCCAAAGTCATTAAATATGAAAGTCTTATTAATAGTATTAGTTCAAAATAATAAAGTTGTTCAGAAGTTAGAAATAACTAATAACTATATTTATACTGTAAAGAAGATTTAAGACTAAATGATAAATGAGTCTATTATCAAAATTCATATAGATCATGAGTCATCATAATTTACAAGCAAAACAGGAGAACAACATGACTTTTATCAAGCGAAGTAATATAGAGTTAAACCTGAAGAAGTTAAATATTTTGATTTAATTAGAATTTAGAAAGAGTTTAATATTGTAGTTTTAGATAAAACATTAGATTTCGATGAGGTAGATATTTATCCAGAAACAAAGTAAAAGAAAGTAGTGAAGAAATAAGTTAAAAAGGAAATTAGTGAAGAAGAGAGTTAGTGAGTAAATAGAATATAAATATTTTTTTGATAATTTGATAACATATATAAATTTTTTATTTCTTTATAAAATGTAAACGATTAAATCAGCAGATAAATAAGATTTTGAAATACTTATCAAATAATTAACAGATAATTCATTTTCGAAAGGAAGTTAATTTTATTAAAGTATACAATAATTTTTAGAAGACAAAGATTAATAATTACCCGATATAGATCAAGAGTAATTAGATAGAGTTTTAGAAGTGACTAAAGACACTAAACGTAAAGTGATAAATGAGTTTAGAAATATGGTGATAGAGTTCAGAAAACTTATTCCAAACTATAAATAATCAAAATACTAAATAAAACACGATAATGGAACCGTATATACCTTATAACGAATGAACAAAAAGAAGTTTCAACAACTATACATAAATTTTACAAAAGAGAAGTTATAGTCCAAAGATTTTTACGAACAATTAGATATAGACAAACCATTTGATATATCTATATTTGAACTAAAGTTATTGATATCAACTTATTAGAAAGAGACATCAAATAAGAAAAAACTAATAGCATATACTAAATATATCGAAGACCATGTTATATAAGATAAGTATAATCAAGATATAACTAAAGAGTATTTCATTAGTAATATGAATAGTAAAGAGCATGAGGTCATAAACAAGTGTTTTGAGTTTATTAAGAAGAGTGATAGATTTGATGTATAGATAAAATAAGATAACGTGATAACTAAATTTATAAATATTTTAAAACATTGTTAGTATTATCATTAAATACGAGTGTTAATAGACCCAGAGTTATATTCTATTTCATAGAAGTTAGTTCCACTTTTAGTTATGAAAAGTTTCCAGATATATTTGTGTTACCCAGATACGTACAAGATAGTTAATAGTTAAATATTCAATTTCAATATTCCAATATGTTATACATCGCCAATAGACGCAGATTCATTGTTTATAAACGATATCAATAAACAAGATTACCACTTAACTAAAAACTAAACCTATTTACATAAATTAGTATTTGAAAAAGAGACGTCAAATGTTATTCATCATAAGAATTTTAACTAATTTGATAATAATATATAAAACTTATTAGAAGTAAAACCTGATAAAAACAACACAAGTCACTAAAAACATATGAAATTGCATTCAATGGGATAATAAGATTATAAAGAGTCATATTTTAGAAATTATATAGATATCATATAGTATAGAGATCAATTAACATTTTATAAACATTATATAGAAAATACACCAAACGATAGTGAGAAGTTAGAATATTTATTTGAGTCAACATTTGGAGTACAACCTGTTTCTTTTACAATTGATGAACTAATAGAAACAATTAGATATAGAATAAGAATTGTGAACATTACGAAACAATACAAAGAGTTATAACCAAATGTCACTTTATAATAATTTATTGATTATAAAATTTGAAACTTATAAATATTATTTTTTTAACATTAAATAAAAAACAAATGTCGATCAACATTAAAAATTTTACCATTCCAGAATTAAAAGTTCTTTTATAAGATTTTGATTTTGATGAAAAGAGTATGAAAACTATAAAGAACAAAATTAAGAAACTTAAAATATTAGAAGAGATGATAAAGAATTATGCCTGATTTTGAAGCAACGAAATAGCAAGAGATTAGTTAAAAGAAGAAATTATCTATAATAGACGAGATGTAAAGAATTATGCCTGATTTTGAAGCGATGAAATAACAAGAGAATGATTATAAATAGAAGATTTAGAATAAAAATATATAATTAGAAGAATAAATTAAATCGTATAGTAAAGAAGACGTAAATAATTATTTGGATCAAAAACAACCAGATATCAAAGGTGTAATTAGATTTGATGAGGACAGTAATAGAATTATGATTAAGTATCATTTAGACGATATCATGAAATATTATAAAGGTAAATTTATTAGAATATACTATAGAGACGAAGAAGGTAAGACAATAATATTTGTATACCCGATTAAAAATAGACTTATTTTACTTATAAGAAATGCAATATATAAAGGAGTTCATTTATTAGAAAAAGAAACGGATAGCGATTAGGAATTATAGCGTAAAATGTTACATGCATATAAAATAGAGATACTTATAGCAGAGAATGTATTTAATAAGAATTTATTAGAAAATGAGAAGAAATTAGATGATATTGATAAATATATTAAAGAGAAATAGAAGAAATAATTGGTTAAGTCTATTGATTTGAAAACAAATAAAAAGAACAAAGGCGCATACTTTAACTTTATAAACAGAATACCTTAAATTGATCTTTAAAGATATTAAATTGGAAATAATTTAGAGTAACATTTAGAATTATCAAGAAGAGCATAATGTTTTATATATGCGTTATAAATGTCTAAATAATATACTAATTAAGAAATATAGGCAATTTTAATTTAAGTTCAATCAAATTTACAACTATTTTCATTAACTTAAATTAAGAATATCAAACATATAGGACCAATGTGTATACACGTATATCAAGAATCAAATAAATAAGTTAGATTGATGAATATTAAAGGTGATACAGATGATTTGAGACAATAGTAAAAAGATATAGTTCATATTAGTTTGTATAAAGAACACTATTTCATATATGATACGAATGTAGAAGTAAGTAACTTTTGGTTGAACAACTTTTAAAAATATAAAACTTATCAAAAGTATTTAGACAACACCAATATTGTATAAGTTAGAGAAACATCGAACAACATATGTGTCACAACAGGTAAGTCTTAAAATGATAGTATAACAGTTATTAGAATGATGCACGAACTTAATATGTTTGAAGAAATAAAAGATTATAACGAATTTAACTATAAAGAAAATAGCAAATAAGTAATTAGTGCGCCAGATAACGCATAAGACTATTGTTCAGAAACTAAAGAATTTATAGAAAAAGAAAACCATTTTGATAAAATATTGTATGCCGATACAGAAGCATTTACTATTGATAACGAAGGTAAATTTATAAAACATAAATGTTATTTATGTGTTTGGGCGGATGGATCATTAAGAGTTCAAGAGATGTTAACGGGTTAGTTAGATATATTGATAAATGTTATATTGATGAAAGACCTGTTGCGAAGAAGAACAATTTACCAGATAAATAGGTCTTAAGTTAAGAAAGATGATGAGAAAGAAGTTAAGTAGATTTGTTATGATTTCCACATAAGGATGAAAGGAGTAACAGGTGAGTGTATTACTTAAAAAGCAAACGATTTATACGGAGGAGATGTGATTAAATTGTATGAAGATTTAGCAAAAGGTAAGCCAATTGAATTTGATTTATGTAATGCAAAAGTATTTATGAAGAAATAAGATGATTATAGTTATATGAATTTAAGCGAGTTTAAAAGAACATTATAATTTTGATAACATATACTAATTTTTTATTTTGAAGAAACAGATGAATTAAGAATAATATGAAGCATTTAAATATGATACAGTTATGAACAAGACTTAAAAATAGTTTATTCCAAATCATTAGATAGAAATATAAGTTTAAAAATAAAAATGTTTGACAAATGAATAATGTATTAATATAATGATACGTATATTATTAATAACAATAAGTATTCTAAATCTTATATATATATTTTGTAAGATGTGATATGGAAATATATTTTTTCTAATTTTAATAAAATGTACATTTACCAATTGTATTGCGATTGGATTAACGAAATCAATGATAAGATATTTTCTGTTTTAAATTTATAAGTTCGTCACATGAAAGAATTTGGTTAGAAATCTATTGATATTGACGAAGCATTATTTTATCTGTACGATTAATTAAGTTATTTATCAAAGAAAGCCGATAAGTTAGAGTAATTTGTTTAATTAATATAAGAGTGAAAACATAGTTAATTTTTTTATTTCTTTATAACAAATGAACAAAGAAAACAATTATGAAGAATAATCTTATGATGAAGAGTCGTCTTAAGAAGAACTTATAGAAGAATATAGAGATATAGATGATTTTGAAAATTATGAAGTGTCAAATTTAGGTTAAGTTAGAAATAAGTTAACAGGAAGAATTTTGAAACCAAGTGATAGAAATAATGGTTATTTATAAGTTTGTTTATACTAAAATAAAATCATGAAAACATGTTATATTCATCGTTTAGTAGCATAAGCATTTTTAGAAAATCCAAATAATTATAAAGAAGTAGATCACGTAGATTGCGTCCCGTCTAATAACAATGTTTATAATTTAAGGTGGTGTTCCAAAAGCGAGAATAATAAAAATAAAAATGGTAATAATTGTGGGGATTAATTTATATTTATTGATTAGTTACCTGAAGACGCAGTTGAGGTTTATTATTATTCATCTTATTATTTTGAAGGTTATTATTGGTCTTAAACACTTAACTAATTATATTTCAATAATGGCGTACGTATTAGAGAAGTAATACCTTAAATCTAAAATGAGTATTATTATTGTAATTGTAGAAATAAATAAAATGATAGAGTTTTATTATCAATGTTAAAACTATAGAAAGGTCTTTTCAATAACTAATGAAACAAGATATAATTATTTTTTCTTTTTGAAATAAAATATGTCAAAAATGGTTTACATATCATAATTTGATGATTGGTATTTAGATTTGATTTTCATTAAAGATTCAAAATATATATCTAAATAAATTCCAGAACTAATTATTTCAACATTTTACAATCCTGCAAACCATAGATTATTTGTTTAAAATATTCCAAATAAATAACCTAATGAAGTTCTTAATTCTTTTATCAGTTTTTAAAATTATATATTAAAATTTGAAGATCAATTTATAGAGTCAATTACAACAGATCAAGGAAATGAATATAAAGGTTCATTCGAATAAGCGTTACTTTAAAATGATATTCAACATAGGACTATAATCAAAGATTCGAACGATCATAAATCTATGAGTGCCATCAATGGCATGTCATCATTCGTCAGAAATAGTATTATAAATAATTTGATAAAGGCATAAGATAACACAAATGTTTAAAAAGCGTGTGAAGATTTTATGTAATATCATAATTTCGAAAGAGTGATTCCACTTTACAAGAAGACACCAAATAATATATCAAGAGATGATTTAGAAAATATGAACGAGTATAAATAAAATCTTAATAAAAAACATATCGATTTATCCAATAAATTCTAAATAGGTGATTATGTCTAAGTTATAAACAAAAGAGAAGACAAAGAAAAGAAACGTTTGAGAAAATGGTCTTATCAAGTATTCTAAATTTTTGATAAATAAGGTTAAACTTTTATGATTACACCTATAAATTTTGATATGAAATAATATAAAGATATTTTAGGTTCTACTAAAAAAGATATTTAAAGATATTCAAATGATTTACCTTATTCATAACCTGTTTATAGACGTAAATATTATGAAATGAGAATATCTAAACTAAATGATAAATATTTTCCTTATGAAAGCGAGGACACACGTTTATATCAATTTAATAAAATTAATGATTGTGTCATTGATATTAAATAAGTATTTCATTCTATTGAAAATTTATAAAAGTTATAAGATTATATCGGTAAAGGTTCTAAAAATATCTTTTATGAAATAGAAAATGATTATGGTAAATTCTTTATACCTTTATCAATGATAAGATATCAATCTAATGAAATGTGTGATTGTGAAATAGAGTTTTGGTTTGGTTAAAATAATAAAAAATATACTTTAACTAAAGATTAGTTTAAAGTATTCAAGTATATACTTTATATTTGAATGTCACATACCAATTACCATCCAACTATATGTATTTGTATTGTTTCCACCTGAATTTGCATAATCTGCTGTTACAGTGACACCGTTTACATCTGCTACACCATAACCCACATCACAACCACTTCCACCATTACCATTTGCCCAAGGTGTTATAAATACAGCATTAACAGCATATTTAAAAGGAATACCAAATGTTATAGATTTTTAACCTAAATCTGATCCTACATCTATTTTTCCAAATTTAAAAGTTAAACCGCCATACATAGTGAATGAATAGTTGTTCATAGACTAATCACTTGATATAGAATTTTCTATAGTTGATAATCTATTTGATTAATTAGTATTTACACTTATAACAGATGACATTTAATTTTATAAAGTTGATATATTATTATTTTAAGTTGTTTGTTCTGGAATCATATATGTTTCTAAATAATTTTTTGTGCCATTAATTATAATATTTTGATCTATTTATGAATTTTCTAAAGTTATCAATCTAATTGAACAACTGTTTTAGTAAGTATGCGGTCGAAGATTAATTGAGTTGAGAGGTTTATTTTATGTTATTAATTTTGTTGAAACGAAATAATGTTAAGCTTGTCAGTATTTCCACTTCGCACCTAACAAAAATAATGCCAACAATGAATGAAAGCATCTATGAAACCCATACATAATTATTTACTCCATAATTCTATAATAACATTAAAACTTTGACAGAAGTAAGAAAAATGTAGAAATATGGAGGGCATTCTAGATTAACTAAATCAGAATTCGATAAATACTTAATGATACTATTTACAATGATGATATCAGGTAAAGAGCGAGGATCTGTCAAAGATAATTGGTCTAAGAACACTAAAATACGCAATTAGTTTATAGCTGATGAAGTTGGAATGTCTTGCAGAGAATGGGAGGAAATACATTCTAATGTCTGTTATGGTCATATTAAATTGTTATTAGATTAACCTGAAGAAGAAATCGATAATTTAGAAGAAATCGACAAATTTAGACGGTATAGAATCTGATGAAGAAGAATCTGAAAATTCTGACTATGAATATGATGAAGATGATCTAGAAGAACTAAATAAAATATTTAATGATCATGAAGAAGAAGTTTTGAGCTAAAATAAACCTGGTAATGCAAAAAGTAGAAAACTTTAACCATGATATATACAAAATCAAAATTTGTGAAATAACCCTGTTAATTGTAAGAATTTGTAAGTTCTCGTGGTATTCCCAGAGAACAACCTGAAATAGTTCGTTACTACAATAATAATTATAAAGGAGTTGATTATAGACCAACTTACAAAAAATATTAAGTTTCCAGGACGATGTACTCGTTGGACCACAAGGATGTTTATTTATTTTATGTAAGTAATATTAGTTAATGGGTTTTCTTTGATGAAATTATTGCATCCAGAATATAAAGAAATTAAAATAACGGATTATATTGAAAGCATAATTGATTAAATGAAAATAAATCTAACAAAATATGAAATTAAAGCTACACCACGAAAAATTGAAGGTTGTAACCAACCAGTAAGCCCAATTAAAGAACCAGTAATAGAAGCATATAAACACTATCATGTATATACAAAAGTAAGTGCGTAATGTGTCGGCTGCAAATAATGTAATAGCAGATATGTGTGTTCGTGCAAAGGATATCATTTGTGTCCAGAGTGTTATAAAACGCATATTAGTGAATAAAATGACATAAGAGAGTACACACATTTATAAAAATGAATAAAGTGATTTAAAATACGAATAATATGTTTTAATATATATTGAACACGAAAATAGTAATTTACCTATTAAATGGTTGAAGTCGATTTCGAGAATTTTGTTAATTATTTGCGAAGTGGAAATACTGACAAGCTTAACATTATTTCGTTTCAACAAAATTAATAACATAAAATAAACCTCTCAACTCAATTAATCTTCGACCGCATACTTACTAAAACAGTTGTTCAATTAACGAAATCAATGATAAGATATTTTCTGTTTTAAATTTATAAGTTCGTCACATGAAAGAATTTGGTTAGAAATCTATTGATATTGACGAAGCATTATTTTATCTGTACGATTAATTAAGTTATTTATCAAAGAAAGCCGATAAGTTAGAGTAATTTGTTTAATTAATATAAGAGTGAAAACATAGTTAATTTTTTTATTTCTTTATAACAAATGAACAAAGAAAACAATTATGAAGAATAATCTTATGATGAAGAGTCGTCTTAAGAAGAACTTATAGAAGAATATAGAGATATAGATGATTTTGAAAATTATGAAGTGTCAAATTTAGGTTAAGTTAGAAATAAGTTAACAGGAAGAATTTTGAAACCAAGTGATAGAAATAATGGTTATTTATAAGTTTGTTTATACTAAAATAAAATCATGAAAACATGTTATATTCATCGTTTAGTAGCATAAGCATTTTTAGAAAATCCAAATAATTATAAAGAAGTAGATCACGTAGATTGCGTCCCGTCTAATAACAATGTTTATAATTTAAGGTGGTGTTCCAAAAGCGAGAATAATAAAAATAAAAATGGTAATAATTGTGGGGATTAATTTATATTTATTGATTAGTTACCTGAAGACGCAGTTGAGGTTTATTATTATTCATCTTATTATTTTGAAGGTTATTATTGGTCTTAAACACTTAACTAATTATATTTCAATAATGGCGTACGTATTAGAGAAGTAATACCTTAAATCTAAAATGAGTATTATTATTGTAATTGTAGAAATAAATAAAATGATAGAGTTTTATTATCAATGTTAAAACTATAGAAAGGTCTTTTCAATAACTAATGAAACAAGATATAATTATTTTTTCTTTTTGAAATAAAATATGTCAAAAATGGTTTACATATCATAATTTGATGATTGGTATTTAGATTTGATTTTCATTAAAGATTCAAAATATATATCTAAATAAATTCCAGAACTAATTATTTCAACATTTTACAATCCTGCAAACCATAGATTATTTGTTTAAAATATTCCAAATAAATAACCTAATGAAGTTCTTAATTCTTTTATCAGTTTTTAAAATTATATATTAAAATTTGAAGATCAATTTATAGAGTCAATTACAACAGATCAAGGAAATGAATATAAAGGTTCATTCGAATAAGCGTTACTTTAAAATGATATTCAACATAGGACTATAATCAAAGATTCGAACGATCATAAATCTATGAGTGCCATCAATGGCATGTCATCATTCGTCAGAAATAGTATTATAAATAATTTGATAAAGGCATAAGATAACACAAATGTTTAAAAAGCGTGTGAAGATTTTATGTAATATCATAATTTCGAAAGAGTGATTCCACTTTACAAGAAGACACCAAATAATATATCAAGAGATGATTTAGAAAATATGAACGAGTATAAATAAAATCTTAATAAAAAACATATCGATTTATCCAATAAATTCTAAATAGGTGATTATGTCTAAGTTATAAACAAAAGAGAAGACAAAGAAAAGAAACGTTTGAGAAAATGGTCTTATCAAGTATTCTAAATTTTTGATAAATAAGGTTAAACTTTTATGATTACACCTATAAATTTTGATATGAAATAATATAAAGATATTTTAGGTTCTACTAAAAAAGATATTTAAAGATATTCAAATGATTTACCTTATTCATAACCTGTTTATAGACGTAAATATTATGAAATGAGAATATCTAAACTAAATGATAAATATTTTCCTTATGAAAGCGAGGACACACGTTTATATCAATTTAATAAAATTAATGATTGTGTCATTGATATTAAATAAGTATTTCATTCTATTGAAAATTTATAAAAGTTATAAGATTATATCGGTAAAGGTTCTAAAAATATCTTTTATGAAATAGAAAATGATTATGGTAAATTCTTTATACCTTTATCAATGATAAGATATCAATCTAATGAAATGTGTGATTGTGAAATAGAGTTTTGGTTTGGTTAAAATAATAAAAAATATACTTTAACTAAAGATTAGTTTAAAGTATTCAAGTATATACTTTATATTTGAATGTCACATACCAATTACCATCCAACTATATGTATTTGTATTGTTTCCACCTGAATTTGCATAATCTGCTGTTACAGTGACACCGTTTACATCTGCTACACCATAACCCACATCACAACCACTTCCACCATTACCATTTGCCCAAGGTGTTATAAATACAGCATTAACAGCATATTTAAAAGGAATACCAAATGTTATAGATTTTTAACCTAAATCTGATCCTACATCTATTTTTCCAAATTTAAAAGTTAAACCGCCATACATAGTGAATGAATAGTTGTTCATAGACTAATCACTTGATATAGAATTTTCTATAGTTGATAATCTATTTGATTAATTAGTATTTACACTTATAACAGATGACATTTAATTTTATAAAGTTGATATATTATTATTTTAAGTTGTTTGTTCTGGAATCATATATGTTTCTAAATAATTTTTTGTGCCATTAATTATAATATTTTGATCTATTTATGAATTTTCTAAAGTTATCAATCTTCCTTCTAAAAATGGTATATTATTACTGCTATTTTTCAAATTAACTATATCTTATTTCATAACAGTCACATCAGATTTGATTACTTTAATATCATTTGTATTTTCTGTTACTTTAATCATACAGTTCTAAACATTAGTGTTATTATTTGTGACATCTATTTTCATATTAGATATATCATTATCTTATACTAAATCTTTTGATTATATCGATAATATATTATCGTTTTATACTTTTTATTATAAATCTATATCTGATTTAGAATATACATCACTTATATTTGCTTTAGTTGAAATTAAATTATTTTAAACTTCATACTTTAAATCTATATCAGATTTAGTATAAATATCAGTTATATTTGCTTTAGTTGAAATAATAGTGTCTATCTATTTATTTGTATATACATCAGAAATATTAACTTTAGTCTAATCTAAATTATTTATAAGACTCATCATATTTCCTAAAACTATATCACTATCACTTTTAAGTTAAAACATTATATCTTAATCTATTTTATTATAGTATTTAGATATGATTTCAGTTTTAGTAAACACATCAGTTATATTAGATTTAGTTGAAATTAAATTGTCTTGAACTTATTATTATAAATCTATTTCTGTTTTAGAATAAACATCTAATACATTTGCTTTTGTTGAACTTAATGTTAATAAATTTGTACTAATCTAAGAATTTGTGTCATTTTATTTCAAAACATAATCGTCTAAATCTGCTTTATCTGCTTTCATTGTCTATAATGTTGTAATTTGCGCTTACATTTCTGCGTCTATAACACCTTATGATATAATGAATGAATTTAATGATGCTTTAGTTGCGGTTAAATCTGTTTTAGTTGTAATGTTATCTGCTTTGATAAGTTATACATCTCCTTCTAATAATGCTTCTTTAGTTGATAACAAACTGACTTCAGTGACTAATTATGATATGATTGCTCCATTTGCTGTTGACATTGATAATGCACTTCCTGCTGTTGCATTTGCTGTTGCTGCTGCTGCTGTTGCTGCCGTGGCTTCAATTCCTATGGCCCCTATTGTGATACCTAAACCTATAACTGATGCTTCACTTGCTAATCCGTTTAAATCCGATTTAGTGATATAACTTGCGTCTATCTCATTTAATAGTGCTATAATTTCTAATATTTTAGACCAATGCGCGTCTAAACTTGTGTCTTGTTCAATGTTCTTGGTTTCTGTTTATAACAAACGTGTTTCTGTTAAAGTTTAAAATACTTTAAAATTATTATTGTCTATAAATAGTTGTTGTATTTATTGTGTATGATTAACTATTGTTGAATTTATATTTTAGATATCATTTCCGAATATGTTGTTTATTTGATCTTATGCTGTTTTGTTTGCCTCAATTTATGTTTATATCTCGATAATTTTCTATTAGTTCAATTTATGTGCTTCAATTAACTCATCAATAGTTTCTTCTAAATCAAAGTCTCCATCTATTTAAGATGATATGATTATGTTATTTGATCTTAAATTTTTGATTGTGAAATTATTTAAGGTCTTACCTTCTAATTAGTTTATATCAATTTATATATTTGATTAGTTGTTTTTAGTATTGATAAATACACTGTTTTCATTTAAGACATCATTGAATTAGATATGATTATCATTTGTGATATCTATACTCTGACCTCCATATTTTATCTTTTTTGCTTTTATGATTAGATTATTATCTTAACTTAACGCTGCCATTTTCAGACCTTAAAAAATAATTTTTTAATTTGAAATAAAATAATGTCTGATAATGAAAAAGTATAAATTATACCCGCTAATGTAAAAAAGTTTTAAAACCTTAGTAATACAATGGTGATGTCAACTGGAAATAACGGTAATGGCGCTGTAATCAATAGATAACGTGCTGAAAACTATCCATATTTCTCAACTGCTGCTCCTTGTACTAGTGCTCCAAATGCAAATTTCTAATTTACTATAGTCACTGGAAAAGGTCTATTATCTACAAACCAATCATACGTGTCATATACTATGAAATACGCTTTACCTATAACTCTTTCTGTTTCTAAAGATGCTTCTAATGTGACTGGTGTGACTCATAAATTTGGAAAATATTATGTTCAAAATAAAGGATTTGGTCCTTGGTGGTATTTTTAGAAATACAAATTTGATGTTGATAAATGGGTTCCCGATACATCAATTACAACTGTGGCTCTGTGCGCTGCTCCTATGAATGCATGTGCTCTTTTCAATAAGTCATAATATATTTACAGAAATCTCACAAACTAAGACGATGATATATTTAGATAAACTGCTCGTATGCAATAATAGTTGCCAAATGAATATCAAAACGCTCATAACTAAACCTGGTTCAATGGTGATCTTCCTTCATTAGAATTCTATGCTATTCCGTATGAATATGATACAACTAGTACAAGAAAAAGAAAATATTTGGATTTCAAAATAGCTGATATATCATTTTTAGATAAATCAATAGAAGGCGAATATAAAATGGTTAAAGGAACCCCAAAAGCATCAGACACAGTTGCATCAACAGTCACATTCTATTTTACTAAGACTTATACAATTCCACTTAATGTTATTAATCAAATATTTGACTCAACTAATACTTATCCTTTAAGTGTTTTAGGTTATGAACAAATAAGATTAAATCTATTTATGTAATAAAGTAAGATGGCTGCAATATTTGGCACAACAAATTTATTAGATGAAAAAGAAACAGGTATTATAGACTTAGAATTAGTCTTAGTTTCAAAAGATAGCGAGTATGTAAAGTCAGAACTAAATTCAAAAGATGGTTTCTCATATCATTATATGAAATTTGATAGAGAACTATTACCATCAATTGATCAAACACTATCATCTCATAGACTATTGAATAGAGGACATCAATCAACCGCAGATGTTATAATTGGAATAAATATTTCTGATGAGAATTTTACATATGATCTTCCTGATGGAAAAAAGGTGAATGATTCTATGTATTTGAAATAACGTTTCACACCTTTTAACGGAGAATAATAGCTTAAAATTATCAATGGTGTCTTTGATTAGAATGAAGAATTCAATTGGTTTTAAACTTTTAACTTATGGAAAGGAAATAGATCAAATGCGCTGTTCAGTTAAGATTTAGATAACATGACGTAGTTCAAATGTGAGATGTTAAGAGGTTTAAATCTTTATAACTAATATTCACGCGGAATGATCAATATGATTCTATGTTAAAACTGATGTGTTAATATGCATTGATGACACTTAATTTAGAGGCCTTCAGTATTGACACCAATGAGGATGTAGTAAATGATGGTGTTGATTCTATAAATCAAAAACTTTATGTAGATTTCAAAATTGGGTATTATCAAAATAGTTAGAAAGCTATAGCATATAATACAACAACGTAAACCACTAAGACTTTAATTGATCCATCAACACCTATCAATATTGAAGTAATGTAAATATATGATTGTGTTTTGAAGTTCACACCAAACAAATAGAATATGTCTGTAGATGAAAACTTTACATAAACCGCTTAATTAGTTTAGTGATATAAATGATGATCTAAAAATTATTTTTTTGATTTGAAATAAAAATGATGGATAGACAGGTGATATAAACTAAAGTTGTCGTGGCTGATTAGACACAAACTCAGAACACATTAACTATAGAAAGTGACTATAACTCGATAAAATCTTCTATGGTAAGATTTGAAGAACAATCTAATTTATAGAAATTTAATACATACTCGAATATTGTAATCAAAAAATATATCAATGATAAAATTACTGCATTAGAAATCTAAAATATGATTACACAATTATGCGCATTAAGTGAAATGGTCTGGTAAAATGAAAAATAGGCGGGTGAGTTGAAAAAATATAATGTTAAACTATAAATTAAAACTGTTCTTATGACTGATACATCAATAACTTAATAAATTGCAGAGACTTTACTTGATGATATGATAGATAAAACTATACAAAATAATACAAAATCTTAATTGATATAATTGGCTTAAAATATATTGAAAATAAGTGTAAAGGCTTCTGGATGCTTATCATCTTGTTTCAAATGACTTAAACATAAACAATATTTTTTTGATTTAAAATAAAAAATGTCCTAATAAGTTGTAATTGCGTAAACTAATGATAAAGGTTATAGTTAAGTATATTTACCTTCTTATAGAAATGGTGATTATATGATACTTCACTCTATACGTTCAAATTTAAATGCATAATGTAATGGTTCTATAATTATTGACGCTAATATATATACGAATGAATTATCATCGTACTTTTCTTTATAAGAGTTATGTGACTAAATCAATAAAATTTAACATATGATAGAATTTACTTAAGTTAATGAATAATATTTTGAAATGAAATGTATTACTGCTTGTTCTATAAATATGACTGGAAATTATAAAAATATATTTGGTTTTGATAAATAGTATAGTCTTGTTAAAGATCAATAAGTTTCATTAACATAATAAAACTTGGCGCGTATTAAATATTTGAAATTATAATGTGACTTCATAAATACTTCATAATTTGGTTCTGATACTATTGATGCACTTATGATTTTAGATAGATCAAATAACTTTTAGTTTGAGTCGTAAACTATTGATGTACATCATAAACTTATTAAACCTTAAGTATTTAATTTCTGGATAACTGATTAAGACGATAATCCTTTTATTTTAAATACTGTTTATATTAAAGTTCAGTTTTTTAATTGTGAGTGCATTGATACTGTACACTTAAAATAATAAGTATTTATTTAATTTAAACCAAAAATAAATTTAATAACATAAATTTCATACTTGTCAGTTCAATAAATATCTGGATAATTATCACCTAATAATGTTTTGAACATGTATAATGGAAAAGTAAGTTTTAAAGATGCGTTTAATATATAGTAAAATATAGATTTATATCTACATTATGACGAATATAGAAATAAAATGATAGATTAAACTTTTATTGATAACTTTGTTAAAGAATTTGAGGTTGATATTGATTCTATTACTGTTACTTAAGATAATATTTTATACTACTATTTGAAATACAATAAATTTTAAAATGATTTTACTTATAAATTATATATGAATGATGCTTTAGTTGATATACTAATATTTAATGATATAAATTTAGAAGACATGAATAGTTCAGTATTTTTCTGGTAAAGATAATAACCTAATTGTTATATCACTTTTAGATTAGATGATAATGAAAATAATTAAGTTGATAAGTTTCCAAATTTGATATTAAGACTATTAGTTAAATGATATTGTTAAAAATATTTTTTTGAAATTAGATAAAAATGTAATAGATGAAAGATAGTATTGCGACAGGTTAAAGAATATATCCTTAAATTGATAGGGGTTTGAAAATAAGTTCAGGTCCTTCAAAATAATAATTAGGTGATATTTTATAAGATTCAGCAAATGATATATCAAAAAAATTGATAGATAACGCTTTACCTGAAAATTTAAGATAACCATTGAATGATGTTCGCGAATAAACATTGAATTCGATAAAGAATTTTCGCGAATAAAGATAACTGAATGAAAAGCCAAAATCGTAAGATATTACTATGAATTAAGTCAAAAAGAAAACTGGCATTTGGAATAAAGTAAAGAATGGTTTAGGCAAATTTTGGCAGTTTGCGAGAAAACCTGTACAGTCTTTGATTGGTATGTTACCAGGTGCGGGGTCAATTATAAATTAAGGCATTGATTATTTATCAGGTGATAGAAAATTAGCATTAAAATGAGACAAAAAATTATACTTTTTTCAAATCATTTTAGTCTATTATTAAATCCTTCGTACAATGATGGAAATGGTTATATCACTATATATAAGAAATTATATCTGTACTATACTTTTTTATCAAAATCTTATTCATAATATCCTACTAATCTTTTATAAATTTCCGTAAATTCTTTTTCTCCAAAATTACTGCTTTGAACTTCTTATATAGTATTGAAATATTCCTTCATTTGTTCCATTTTAAGTCCGTTAAATAATACTATTGCTGTTTAGTTTACTCTAAATTAATAATATAGATTTGTAATTGAATGTGCTGATATCATTACAGTAAATACATGTAAATGTCTTCTTTAAACTATAAATTTATAGAAATCGTTTTCAACTGAATTTGTAAATAAAGATGATCCGCTCATATCATCGAACAACATCATTATCTTTGGTATTCTTATAAATGTTGTAATTGGTTTAAGACATAATAGTTTATAGAACTCTTTTAAGTTTTTTCTAATATCTTGATTAGTTTCTTCAAATTCTAATTATGGATATTTTTGCTTTGTTTATTCTATTTATTTCAAAATATTGATAAGTAATATCGCTGTTTACTAATCTAAATTATTTAGGTCACATTATTTAAAGAAATCTCTTATTTAAGTCTATAACTATAATAATTCTTGAACATCGTCTTTCATTTATCTAATATTTTAAATTAAATCTAAAACTTATTGTTTATCACCTTCTATAGAAATCATATTATTATCTTGATTCTTTTATGCTGTTTTGTCACTTGATATTGATGGCGAAATAAAATATATATGTGTAAAGTCTCCTGATAAAACAAATGGTTTATCTAAATCATATGCTTGCTTCTTGCTGTTCTTGATATATTCATCCTTTAGTTTAAACATTTATGTTGTCTTTCCTACATTCGATTTGCCATACATGCCTATCAATGCAAATGACATTATATTAGGTTATTTTTCTAATTAAATAATATTATCATCTTTAATCATTGTTTTAATTTAGATTATAAAAAATAATTATTAAGACTCACTCGGAAAATTCTTCTATTTTAATTTATGAATAACCTAAATTTTATAAAATACTATTTACTCTTGTGTCTGCGACTCGTACTTCTCTTTGCTTCTTGGTCTTCATAATTTTAATAGGTTGTTTTACTTCATCTTCTTTCTACTTATTGAACAATTAATCTGAAATCTATTTCAATTACTTCTATAAATCTTTAATTGTCTCACTTTGATCTTAACTCTAATCTTGTTATTACACTGCCTGCGCTTTTAATTATTTTGCTTGTTTAAGTTATTATCCTTTAACTTATTTCTCTTCTTCTGATATTATCTTCTATTATCGCCATCCATTTTTTCCAAATTTGTACTCATATCCTTCCTTTGCTTAAGGTTTGATATCTTTGTTCATTCTATCGAAATCTCTAATATCTGGTACATGTTGTTTCTTCATAACTTCAATCATATCTGGGTTCTTTTCTATTACTTCAGTTTCAATAATATCATTTGTTTACTATACTTCTGTCATCGTGTTTATAAAATATTAAAAAAATCGATATCATATTTGAAGTGGTTAACTATTAATAGATAAAGTTATTAATTTAAGAAATATAGTTATTACTTATTATTATATATACATACTTGCACCAGTGCGTAGATTTTTGCACCATTTGCACCATTTGCACCACAGAGTCACCAGCTTATACATACAGTTTTATACATTTTTGCGCACTAATTTACAATATAATAACATAATTGTTAATTAATATTCCACACCAATTATGAAGCTGAATATTTATAAAATAGGTCAAATGATATAAATTTATTTCAGTGTATAAAATTCACCTGTTAAAACATATAGTAAACGTCTATTTTTCTAATCATTTTCGGTAATGTTAGAAAAGTAAAAGATTACTATATGATGAGATGTATAGACCGAGACTCGATTTCTACTGTTTGCAATTCTATTTGAGTACCGTTAAATATCGAATTAGGAACACATTTAGTAATTTCACTTGCGCTTGCTTGGTGGAGAAGTAAGATAGTTATAGGTTATTTGTGATTTACATTTCAAATCGAATTAGGCTAGTTCATGTTTTTTATTGAAATACAAAAATGAATTCTGTGTTATACAACTCCGTTTTAAAGAAACTAATAATATATAATCTAAATTATATTAGTCGTCAAAGAGACTTCAACCATCTTTCGGTATTTGTTGAAACTCTTTGTAAATCAATTATTCTATGACTTCACCAAGACTTCCATTTGAATTTTAAATATAACCGAATCCAAAAATCATTTAATAACTTGCAGCATTTTTAGTACGCTGAGAATACTAAAGTTGCGCGAAATTATACACAATGCCATAGTTATGGCCTCCACGCTGAATTGAATTTGGTTGGCCATGTTTTTCAAGAATCAGATTTTACAAAACGTCACCAACGTTATCCGCTGCAATTAGTTCCGCCAAATCTAGCGAGTAATTCCGAATTATACAACTACCATTTGGATGTTTTGATATTAAAATATAATATAGTAAAAAGTATTCATTATCGCAGATGAGCAACGTGCGGATGATAACGCGATTCTGTTTTGTTTTTGTTAGTAGGTTGTACAATTTATAAATAGTTGCTGTACTTTTTAGATATCGAACAATACAATAGCCACATGTGATATTGGAATTAATTCAATATCAAATATAATTTAAGATCAATATACTAATGCAGCACCGCAGTATTTAACTTAATTCAAAAACTGAAATCCACTCCAGAATGCTCACGAGACTTCAAACAGACTCCTTCGAACTCGCCCTCCTGGAGCTGATCCAGCTGATAACCGGGAGCAAGATTGCCTCGAAGCTCCAGCTCTTCCAGCAGATCCTGCAGCTGGAGCACTCCGAGCGCAAAGGGCTCTGGAAGACGATGGCCGAGAAGATCCAGGCCACCCAGCTCGAGGCCCACGACTACTTCTTCAACACATGGCAGCTGCAGTTCTACGAGGACGTGAACCTCTACAAAGAAGGCCTGAAGCGGGTCTTCGAGAAAGCGGCGGCGCAGACAGAGAGCCAGAAGGCCCAGATCCAGGCGACCATCGCCGGCTTCCAGAAGCTCTACCCGCACAACCGGTGCAACGAACGCAAGCTGTACCAGACCGTGTACCAGTATGCCAAGTTCCAGGCCAAGAACGCCTCCTCCGATTCGTTCAAGAAATCAGAAAGCTAGGAGCCCAAGGCAGCGCACGTGGAGCAGCTCTCGATATTCGACAACTACGCCTTCCAGCGGGCCACGCAGCTGTACAGAACCGACTGATGTTATTTTACAATTTGTGATGTATTCGTTAAGGATGTATAGACCGAGACTCAATTTCTACTGTTTGTAATTCTCTTTGAGTACCGTTTTATATCGAATTAGGAACACATTTAGTAATTTCACTTGCGCTTGCTTGGCGGAGAAGTAAGATAGTTCTAGACCATTTGTGATTTATATTTCAAATCGAATTAGGTTAGTTCATGTTTTTTATGGAAATACAAAAATGAATTCAGTATTATACAACTCCGTTTTAAAGAAACTAATAATATATAATCTAAATTATATTAGTCGTCAAAGAGACTTCAACCATCTTTCGGTATTTGTTGAAACTCTTTGTAAATCAATTATTATATGACTTCACCAAGACTTCCATTTGAATTTTAAATATAACCGAATCCAAAAATCATTTAATAACTTGCAGCATTTTTAGTACGCTGAGAATACTAAAGTTGCGAAATTATTCACAATGCCATAGTTATGGCCTCCACACTGAATCGAATTTGGCGGGTCATGTTTTTCTAGAATCATATTTTACTAAACGTCACCAACGTTATCCGCTGCAATTAGTTCCGCCAAATCTAGCGAGTAATTCCGAATTATACAACTACCATTTGGATGTTTTGATATTAAAATATAATATAGTAAAAAGTATTCATTATCGCAGATGAGCAACGTGCGGATGATAACGCGATTCTGTTTTGTTTTTGTTAGTAGGTTGTACAATTTATAAATAGTTGCTGTACTTTTTAGATATCGAACAATACAATAGCCACATGTGATATTGGAATTAATTCAATATCAAATATAATTTAAGATCAATATACTAATGCAGCACCGCAGTATTTAACTTAATTCAAAAACTGAAATCCACTCCAGAATGCTCACGAGACTTCAAACAGACTCCTTCGAACTCGCCCTCCTGGAGCTGATCCAGCTGATAACCGGGAGCAAGATTGCCTCGAAGCTCCAGCTCTTCCAGCAGATCCTGCAGCTGGAGCACTCCGAGCGCAAAGGGCTCTGGAAGACGATGGCCGAGAAGATCCAGGCCACCCAGCTCGAGGCCCACGACTACTTCTTCAACACATGGCAGCTGCAGTTCTACGAGGACGTGAACCTCTACAAAGAAGGCCTGAAGCGGGTCTTCGAGAAAGCGGCGGCGCAGACAGAGAGCCAGAAGGCCCAGATCCAGGCGACCATCGCCGGCTTCCAGAAGCTCTACCCGCACAACCGGTGCAACGAACGCAAGCTGTACCAGACCGTGTACCAGTACGCCAAGTTCCAGGCCAAGAACGCCTCCTCCGATTCGTTCAAGAAATCAGAAAGCTAGGAGTACAAGGCCGCGCACGTGGAGCAGCTCTCGATATTCGACAACTACGCCTTCCAGCGGGCCACGCAGCTGTACAGAACCGACTGATGTTATTTTACAATTTGTGATGTATTCGTTAAGGATGTATAGACCGAGACTCGATTTCTACTGTTTGCAATTCTATTTGAGTACCGTTAAATATCGAATTAGGAACACATTTAGTAATTTCACTTGCGCTTGCTTGGTGGAGAAGTAAGATAGTTATAGGTTATTTGTGATTTACATTTCAAATCGAATTAGGCTAGTTCATGTTTTTTATTGAAATACAAAAATGAATTCTGTGTTATACAACTCCGTTTTAAAGAAACTAATAATATATAATCTAAATTATATTAGTCGTCAAAGAGACTTCAACCATCTTTCGGTATTTGTTGAAGCTCTTTGTAAATCAATTATTCTATGACTTCACCAAGACTTCCATTTGAATTTTAAATATAACCGAATCCAAAAATCATTTAATAACTTGCAGCATTTTTAGTACGCTGAGAATACTAAAGTTGCGCGAAATTATACACAATGCCATAGTTATGGCCTCCACGCTGAATTGAATTTGGTTGGCCATGTTTTTCAAGAATCAGATTTTACAAAACGTCACCAACGTTATCCGCTGCAATTAGTTCCGCCAAATCTAGCGAGTAATTCCGAATTATACAACTACCATTTGGATGTTTTGATATTAAAATATAATATAGTAAAAAGTACTCAGTATCGCAGATGAGCAGCGTGCGGATGATAACGCGATTCTGTTTTGTTTTTGTTAGTAGGTTGTACAATTTATAAATAGTTGCTGTACTTTTTAGATATCGAACAATACAACAGCCACATGTGATATTGGAATTAATTCAATATCAAATATAATTTAAGATCAATATACCAATGCAGCACCGCAGTATTTAGCTTAATTCAAAAACTGAAATCCACTCCAGAATGCTCACGAGACTTCAGATAGACTCCTTCGAACTCGCCCTCCTGGAGCTGATCCAGCTGATAACCGGGAGCAAGATCGCCTCGAAGCTCCAGCTCTTCCAGCAGATCCTGCAGCTGGAGCACTCCGAGCGCAAAGGGCTCTGGAAGACGATGGCCGAGAAGATCCAGGCCACCCAGCTCGAGGCCCACGACTACTTCTTCAACACATGGCAGCTGCAGTTCTACGAGGACGTGAACCTCTACAAAGAAGGCCTGAAGCGGGTCTTCGAGAAAGCGGCGGCGCAGACAGAGAGCCAGAAGGCCCAGATCCAGGCCACCATCGCCGGCTTCCAGAAGCTCTACCCGCACAACCGGTGCAACGAACGCAAGCTGTACCAGACCGTGTACCAGTACGCCAAGTTCCAGGCCAAGAACGCCTCCTCCGATTCGTTCAAGAAATCAGAAAGCTAGGAGTACAAGGCCGCGCACGTGGAGTAGCTCTCGATATTCGACAACTACGCCTTCCAGCGGGCCACGCAGCTGTACAGAACCGACTGATGTTATTTTACAATTTGTGATGTATTCGTTAAGGATGTATAGACCGAGACTCGATTTCTACTGTTTGCAATTCTATTTGAGTACCGTTAAATATCGAATTAGGAACACATTTAGTAATTTCACTTGCGCTTGCTTGGTGGAGAAGTAAGATAGTTATAGGTTATTTGTGATTTACATTTCAAATCGAATTAGGCTAGTTCATGTTTTTTATTGAAATACAAAAATGAATTCTGTGTTATACAACTCCGTTTTAAAGAAACTAATAATATATAATCTAAATTATATTAGTCGTCAAAGAGACTTCAACCATCTTTCGGTATTTGTTGAAGCTCTTTGTAAATCAATTATTCTATGACTTCACCAAGACTTCCATTTGAATTTTAAATATAACCGAATCCAAAAATCATTTAATAACTTGCAGCATTTTTAGTACGCTGAGAATACTAAAGTTGCGCGAAATTATACACAATGCCATAGTTATGGCCTCCACGCTGAATTGAATTTGGTTGGCCATGTTTTTCAAGAATCAGATTTTACAAAACGTCACCAACGTTATCCGCTGCAATTAGTTCCGCCAAATCTAGCGAGTAATTCCGAATTATACAACTACCATTTGGATGTTTTGATATTAAAATATAATATAGTAAAAAGTACTCAGTATCGCAGATGAGCAGCGTGCGGATGATAACGCGATTCTGTTTTGTTTTTGTTAGTAGGTTGTACAATTTATAAATAGTTGCTGTACTTTTTAGATATCGAACAATACAACAGCCACATGTGATATTGGAATTAATTCAATATCAAATATAATTTAAGATCAATATACCAATGCAGCACCGCAGTATTTAGCTTAATTCAAAAACTGAAATCCACTCCAGAATGCTCACGAGACTTCAGATAGACTCCTTCGAACTCGCCCTCCTGGAGCTGATCCAGCTGATAACCGGGAGCAAGATCGCCTCGAAGCTCCAGCTCTTCCAGCAGATCCTGCAGCTGGAGCACTCCGAGCGCAAAGGGCTCTGGAAGACGATGGCCGAGAAGATCCAGGCCACCCAGCTCGAGGCCCACGACTACTTCTTCAACACATGGCAGCTGCAGTTCTACGAGGACGTGAACCTCTACAAAGAAGGCCTGAAGCGGGTCTTCGAGAAAGCGGCGGCGCAGACAGAGAGCCAGAAGGCCCAGATCCAGGCGACCATCGCCGGCTTCCAGAAGCTCTACCCGCACAACCGGTGCAACGAACGCAAGCTGTACCAGACCGTGTACCAGTATGCCAAGTTCCAGGCCAAGAACGCCTCCTCCGATTCGTTCAAGAAATCAGAAAGCTAGGAGCCCAAGGCAGCGCACGTGGAGCAGCTCTCGATATTCGACAACTACGCCTTCCAGCGGGCCACGCAGCTGTACAGAACCGACTGATGTTATTTTACAATTTGTGATGTATTCGTTAAGGATGTATAGACCGAGACTCAATTTCTACTGTTTGTAATTCTCTTTGAGTACCGTTTTATATCGAATTAGGAACACATTTAGTAATTTCACTTGCGCTTGCTTGGCGGAGAAGTAAGATAGTTCTAGACCATTTGTGATTTATATTTCAAATCGAATTAGGTTAGTTCATGTTTTTTATGGAAATACAAAAATGAATTCAGTATTATACAACTCCGTTTTAAAGAAACTAATAATATATAATCTAAATTATATTAGTCGTCAAAGAGACTTCAACCATCTTTCGGTATTTGTTGAAACTCTTTGTAAATCAATTATTATATGACTTCACCAAGACTTCCATTTGAATTTTAAATATAACCGAATCCAAAAATCATTTAATAACTTGCAGCATTTTTAGTACGCTGAGAATACTAAAGTTGCGAAATTATTCACAATGCCATAGTTATGGCCTCCACACTGAATCGAATTTGGCGGGTCATGTTTTTCTAGAATCATATTTTACTAAACGTCACCAACGTTATCCGCTGCAATTAGTTCCGCCAAATCTAGCGAGTAATTCCGAATTATACAACTACCATTTGGATGTTTTGATATTAAAATATAATATAGTAAAAAGTACTCAGTATCGCAGATGAGCAGCGTGCGGATGATAACGCGATTCTGTTTTGTTTTTGTTAGTAGGTTGTACAATTTATAAATAGTTGCTGTACTTTTTAGATATCGAACAATACAACAGCCACATGTGATATTGGAATTAATTCAATATCAAATATAATTTAAGATCAATATACCAATGCAGCACCGCAGTATTTAGCTTAATTCAAAAACTGAAATCCACTCCAGAATGCTCACGAGACTTCAGATAGACTCCTTCGAACTCGCCCTCCTGGAGCTGATCCAGCTGATAACCGGGAGCAAGATTGCCTCGAAGCTCCAGCTCTTCCAGCAGATCCTGCAGCTGGAGCACTCTGAGCGCAAAGGGCTCTGGAAGACGATGGCCGAGAAGATCCAGGCCACCCAGCTCGAGGCCCACGACTACTTCTTCAACACATGGCAGCTGCAGTTCTACGAGGACGTGAACCTCTACAAAGAAGGCCTGAAGCGGGTCTTCGAGAAAGCGGCGGCGCAGACAGAGAGCCAGAAGGCCCAGATCCAGGCCACCATCGCCGGCTTCCAGAAGCTCTACCCGCACAACCGGTGCAACGAACGCAAGCTGTACCAGACCGTGTACCAGTACGCCAAGTTCCAGGCCAAGAACGCCTCCTCCGATTCGTTCAAGAAATCAGAAAGCTAGGAGTACAAGGCCGCGCACGTGGAGTAGCTCTCGATATTCGACAACTACGCCTTCCAGCGGGCCACGCAGCTGTACAGAACCGACTGATGTTATTTTACAATTTGTGATGTATTCGTTAAGGATGTATAGACCGAGACTCGATTTCTACTGTTTGCAATTCTATTTGAGTACCCTTTTATATCGAATTAACTCTTACAAATGATTTACGAATTCTTCGGCTTGTTTGTTGCAATATGGACATTTTACGTCAGCACATCCCTCAGTGGTGAGTTCTGGAGCAAGTGGGTTGATTTTCTCAACCTTGGTCACATGGTGAACAGTGAAAATATCTTCGTTGACCTGAATAATGTCCTTTTCGACAAGGAATTAATCCTCAAATGCTGGGATTTTAGTATAATTATATATGATATAGACCATATCTAATAATAAAATTTATTTTCATTCCAATATTCCAATATTTCAATTATCTTCAGGGGCTATATTTTAGTTCCGTTGATGAATGTCCCGGAACGACTGAATAAATCTCGGACCACTAATCTGTCCTGTTTGAAATATATTATGCAGTGATTACGAGAACACGCTGGATCCTTGACAATGAAGTCATTGTCAGCAGCTCTACCAATTAAGCACACTTTAAATGCACGTGCTTATTCGTGAATTTCAGTATTATTTGCTTTTATTTTAATCACGATAACTCTGAAATCAGTGTTTTGGTTCTTTATATCACCATTTTGTTTTGAATTTACTCAATTTAAGATTCTTGTAATGAATTTAACATAGGATCTAATCTACTCGGTGTCGGTGGCGGCGGAATTTGAATATTATTTTATAACTTTATGTCAAATCGCTGAATATGCATTCAATTGAAACAAAAGCTATAAATACAAAATGCATACTGCAGACTCTCGAAGATAGTACTCACCCCAAAACTCGGTTAAAGTACTCGGTCACTTAATGTCTTCAAAATTAGACTATTAACGAAAAGTGATGAACGATATTGGATTACACACTATTCCAAAACACAAAACTTAATATGTCACTATAATCAAAGTGGTTAAACATATTACAATTTAATTACCACCTCACACAGTGATTATCTTGTTAAGATTTGAATTTTAATATAAATTATTTTAATCGTTAACTAGTAATATCAAGCGATAAAATAGAATCACGCATTTCAATATATAAGATTTGGTATTCTCATCTCTTTTTTAGATCTAAACCTCTCACTTATAGTACCAAGTATCTCAAAAGACATTAAGTGATTCTAAGATAGGTCATTAAGTGAGTTTGGGGGTGAGTACTATCTTCGAGAGTCTGCAGTACTATATAGTAATTTTTACATAGAATTTGGAAATATTTTGTGTTATATACATTGTATTTTATAGAAATAAATATTTCACTTCAAATTAATGGCACTTGTGTATGTGACTGGTAAGTAGCAAATAGCCTCTGGTCCATTGGATGATGCTTTATTGCGTTCCATTTTAGATTTTGTGAAAAATAAGTAGTCTTCTCCGTAGTATCATTATTCGGTTTCGTAGTCTTAGTTTTCTTTTGACTGGTAGGTTTCTGAGACAGCTGTATTGTGTTGGTCAGTCGATGCTATATTGTGCTTTGTCGCTCCGATATAGTATCCTTCGATTGTGTATTCTCATTTGGTGAATGTGTTTTAGTGTTTTAAGTTGTGCTTTAATTAGTAGGTGCTATCAGCTTAAGACTTATTGTTTTAGTAGTCATGTGAGTATTTAACTGCGGTATCTTCTGCTAGTGTGGATTTAAACTTAGCCTTACCTAATTCCTTCGAGTTGTATCGCACGGTGACTGATTTTACGTCATATTTGTCGTCTGAATTGTGCGATTCGTTTTTTGCGGCAGTTTTAGAATCAAATGTATTTATTCACCGTATTAATTCGAATCCGTTGCTAACTTTTTTGTCTAGGTTGCTTCAGTTCTCTCCCAAATCTGTTTAGTACGTGCGCAAGATATACATTAACGACATTGAATACGTGCTTGAGTTCAGTTAGTTCGATTCTGGTTCTGTTACACGGGTATTCAAGCACGGCTCAAATTTAAAACTGAACGAGAACCAAATCCCGAAGCTTCTACACTAATAAACGGGTAAACTCCATTTTTAAGGACTCAAACTGCACAACCAGTAACAGTTGGAACTTAAAATCAAATCACACTGCGTTTTGAATAACGAAGTTAAGCAACTGATTCACACAAAAATCAAATCTGAAGAAATTCTTGAAATTTTGAAGCAAAATGAAGAAACTGGAGAAATTTTGTGATCTTGTTTTAAAATTATTGATTTAAAGTTACATTTTCTTTATATTTCCATATTAGATTATCAACAGGCTAACATTTTTCAGACAGTAAAATAATACATTTTCCGAATCTCTATCCTTTGATATATTTATATTCCATTAACGAAACTCAAATATAAATATATAGATGCAAACTTCAGTAGGACACTAAAATTATAATATTTATTTAATTTAATAATATTTTCACATATTATTCACCAACAACCGAGAACGAGGTGTTTGATTAAGTGGTAACGTTAACTGAAGTAAATTGGGTTAGATTAAGGTACGACGTCGAGTTAAATGCCCACCCGACGTAACAGCCTGCGTTTGCGTCAGTAGTGCTTGATCCTGTAACGTTCACTTCTTAAATAGAAGATTTAGAATACGAAACGGAGTTCATAATTGATAAAGTTGAGATATACGAGTAGTCCAAAACCCCTATAAACAGAGCCTTTCGAGCTATTTTAAGATGGGAGAAAATCGTAGAATTAAACACTGAATTGTTGTAATAAGTGGTATTTGAGTACTGAATGTACTGAATGCAAAGAAGCCTGCTGAAGTGGACTCAAGCGACGAACTTCCAGTTATGTTCGAGTATTACAAAATTGAATTCATATTAGAGTTAGTAATAGATTACATAAACGATAAAAATCAATAAACATCTCACACTACTTTCCATCCCTGAATGACCATTTTGAACTCGTTTTTCCGCTCCACTTTCTGCGCTTGGAATCGCATTCCGATCACTTTCCTCTCTTCTGGGGGCGTTTTCCTCCAGTACTCAAGCGTTTTCGGCTCAAAAACGCCCTTTTGTTTATTTTATGAAATTGAAAACGTGCGGTCAATCGTGAGGTCGAAGACGTCGTCGAGGAGCTCTGGGAGGAGCCACCAGCTTACAGGTGAACTAAGTTCTAGGCAGGGGTTCGCGTTGCACTCGATTAGAATGTGATTCAGCTGGTCAGTGATCATGAAATCGAAGCCAAAGAGCTCGAAGCAGTTCTAACAGGCGTACTTACCAATTATGCGCTTGCTCACCGAGGCCATCGCATCAGTTACGGACTGAATTATCTTCGGCCAGAGAACGGAGGTGAAATAAGTTGGCTCGTGCGTTTTCTCCTGGAGAAGCTGGTCCAGCTCAGCGAACGACTACATGTTCCCTTCCTCGTACCCGCAGTAGGTTTCAAGGAGCTTTTGCACCGCGTTATTGGTTAGGTGCACTGCCGGGTCTTTCGAGTCCAAATCGAATTTGTTCGTGGTTAATCGCAAATATCCGCGATTGTACACGTAGCAGTCTCCTTTAGCTGTCATGAGCCCGTAGCATCTGATATCGAATTTTCTTCCGTCGAATAGCAATGGGTTCTCAATGTATTTTTGAATTAGGAATTGTTAATTTGTGTGTACATTTACGATTTGTTCGATTGTTGGTTTTGCAACCACCGTTTTCTGCGGATTTGATTTTGATCTTGTTTTTATGTCCGGGAGTTCTTTTCTGCACTCGTCAATGTGCTGTTAAATCTCGTTTATGCTGGAGACGACGACGATTCCGTGTCCTCTATTCAGCCCCTCCGGTTTAAGGATCCACAGGTTCTTTTTGTTCAGATTTTTCTTCGTAACTTGAAATTCGACTGGAACTCTCTCAGAGTTGAATTGAAGTTTCGACCCGTTTTTCAGATTCGGAGCCGGGTCCGTTTTTGGTTTTAGGGATGGAAGTAATTCGGGGCTTTAATCCGCTTCAGTTTCAAGCGGTTTCTAGGCGGAATTGCTGCTGAGGTACTGGAAGTGATTCTCGAACTTAACTTTCTCAGCCCCGAATAATTGATACGTGGGCATCAAAATCTTAAACGCATTCTTCTGCAAATACTAACACACGTTCTTGTACAAGTTCAACTTCGAATGCAACTCGATATTCCCAGCCAAATGAGAACAAATGGACTGCGGCTTCTAAAAAGTCTCGTAATACTCACGACTCGGCGTCCATTGCTGCCAAAGCAAGTTATTGCGCTCCTTATCGTCCGTTTCTGCCCACCAAGACCTGGTCAACAACACCTATCGCACCAAATCCTCGTTATTACCCTTTCCCAAATAAAATTTGTACACCGGTCTGCTTACTTCCACAGTATTAGACAGCTTTTTAGTTTTCTTAGGTTTTGGCATTTGAAGTGGTTGTGCGGAATGTGTGGTTATAACACAAATATTGTAATATGATAATATCTAAACTGAAAATGATTATGTATTCATTTTAAAAATAAACAACATTAAACCAACTTAAACAACATTTAAACATACAATCAATCAATGCTATTATAATACTAGCAATATATGTTGTAATATATTTTATTAACGCACCTCAAAATGGAATTAACTTACAAAATTAATAATCAGAAGAAGCAATTATCAAGGTATAGAACTCATGTTCATGGCAATTAGTTGTAAATATCGAACGATAATTACCTTACAAACATAAATATTCTTGATATATTTGCGCTCAAGTAGTTAACATTGTTGTAGTGTTCCAAATTAGAGTTTGGAAATTTTATTTCAAACATAGAGGATTTGCGCATATACAGATGCGTATTACCAAGAATTCACAATTTACGTTTTAATATGTGTTATTTAACGCACTTGTAGGTGATTGATTGCTAAGTAACCGATATCTCTTACATATCTGGCCTCAAGCAACTAAAATCACTCAGTTTGTTCAATAATCAGATTGTAAGTCTGTACTCTCTACAGCAGTTGTTAAATCTAAGAATATTGGAGATTAACAACAACCGCATCCTGGACGTTACACCGCTAGCAGGTTTAAATTTGGAGGAGCTTCAAATTCAGCGTAATTTCATTCAAAATATTTCAATTTTAGAGCACCAACAGCATTTCTCCAAATTCAACGTTCAGTAGTAATTACCTCCCACTCCATCTTAAATAAACGAGTTCAGAACCATTTTGTCAGTTCAGGTCCTGAACGACTGCAGAACTAATATGCAGCAGTGCTGTTCGGACCTCCGAATCAAATTATCAAGAACAAAAACAGATTTAATCAGAGTTCTGAATAAAAGTATAAGGCACCAATATTATCAGAATTCCACTGTTTTAGAATTACTACAAATTTTCATCGGGAGTGGAAACGGAGACTAGTGACCATTTTAGAATATTTAATAACATTTCCACCTCAAAACCAAAAATGAAGCACAACATACAATAAATCGTGCAAAACGAACTATCAGCGTGCGACCTATCGTCTATTTCAGTTGCACCTGAAAAAGCACAGATGACAGACAGATAAAGCTATTTCCAATAACAATCCATGGAACTGCTAAATGAACGCGGATAACTACACCAATAAATACAAACGCTAAACAAATAATTAACCACTCAAAAGGTATAAAACCAAGTTCTAGAAACAAAAATGAAATAAACTCAAGAGCAACTGGATCTGAGCCAAAAATAATCGATTGCGATGCGCAAACTTCTAGAGTAATTGCGGGATAAATATCTTTCGTTGGAGAAAGAACACAAATCAATGCATACGAGCTATTCTGCATTTTAAAAGGAAAAGGAGCTTGCAGAACTTACGCAAGCTCAACTTCAGGGGCAAAACAGCGAGTTAAATAAGTAGATTTGCACACTTTTGATTGAAAAGGAGGAATAGATGAGCGAAATCGCGCTGCTTGTGCAAAAAGTGCAAGGGCACCAGTACGAACTATCTCTGAAGGACTAATAAATCGATGAGGCCGCTCAAATCCTGCGAATGAAGAATCAAGAGCTTTTCCACCTAGAGGAGAAAGTGAACACACTGCAAATTGAGCAGAACACAGAATCTAAAGACCTGCAGCTTCAACTCCTCCAACTGAGAGTGAAGCAACTCGAACAGCAACTCATTGAGCAAACAGTTACAAAAAGTTACAAAGACGTTAAAACTTCAGTTGTAACGAGTGCGAAAATAATTGAAAACGAATAAAAACAAGAGGAACCCGAAATAAATAACGAAGAAGTTAAAACGGCAGAAGTTCCCAAGAAACGAATTATCCTGAAAAAGACGGAACTGGACGTCAAAGACCTAACACCATAATGATTATTTTATTATGTATAGTGCATGGAACCTCACATTAAAAATACATTTTGAGCAGAAAACGCACTAATTAGCCAACTTTACTCTGTAACTTCAGGAAAAATCTGAAATAATGGGAATCGATTACTAAAATCCCAATGTAGTTTCTATTAAATAATTAGAACTGTTTAAACACGAAATATTTGTTAAAATTAACATTTGAAGGTGGTTCAAAACTTGTTTAAAATGTGTTTATAAAAAGAATATATTTTAATATTTTCACTTTATATTTGAGAACGGATTTTAAACAGTAAACATTTATAAACATTTATTGTATAATATTCACCGCAAATTAATAGAATTAATAAAGGGTATTAAAATATGTTTATATTTTTGAGAATTATCAAATATTAAATGTAAAAAGTAGTTTCAATATTAATAGACGAATATAAAGGTGTCTACTACTTTTTGATGGAAAGAAGTTGAAAAAGGCGTATTTAGTTGATCAGATTATTGAGAAATTGATTTTTTAATTTTTGATTACAGTTATGGGAGGTGGAATTGCTTTTTCTTGTTTACTATGTGAGTAATTATATATTAAAATATTTTGCCACTTCTAATGCGGATGACAAATTCCAATAAATAATCTCAAGTTGGAGATTATTCATGAACTACTCATTAACACAAGAGGGCCAAAAATATGATTTCGATCGTATTAGACCATAATCGACTATTCAAAGTCGGTATTTAATATTCCAAAAAGGAAAAATAGAAATTACCACATGCAATAAAAGGACGGCAATGACAAAAATAAACGCGGTAGAAGATGTTTAGGGAAGGTCAACTAATTCACTTAACAAACTTAGGCAGTTCTGAAGCGTTTGTATTCTCTTCATTTCTGGGTCCAACGGATGAATTCATAAAATATTGTACCAATCTGAACTAGTTATATCACTTGTTTAAGATGTCCCTGTGTAATTTCTACGTTTTAGTCAACAAAACTAATTTATGAAAGATTTTATCTCGAAAATATATGGTAGTTAAGCCTGATTGGAGAAAAGAATAAGAGGATCCAATGATTGGTATACGGACGCAATATGTAATTTATAACTAGTAGCGCAAGCACTGGACCTGCAGAGGACCTCGGTGTTCATCTTCAACTGGGTCAATCTGAACGATTTTAGGTATTTCTTAATCACGAAAAACAATGGAGGACTTTTTCTTTCAATCTCAACCGGGAGCTCAAGATGAAGTATTGGTACTTCGCTTAATTAGAATTATAATTCAGGTAGTTACAGTCGCTTTCATTCTCAATATTCAAATAATGAATGCATTTTTGTTTCTTGAAGAATGGAATCAAGTGGGTTAGTCGGGCCCAGCATTAAATAATATATTGATGCTACTCTAAAACAACAGTTATTTTACTTATGATCTTCCACTTCCATTTCATAATGAGAAATCAATTTTCTTGATTGTTAAATTATACAACGTTAGGTAAAGTTGAAACTTATTATTGAAGTATATACAGAGTTATATACGTTAATTATTGTAGCACAGCTATCCAAGGCTCAACCAGGCCTTGATGTGATTGAAGCACTTTACAAATCAATAGTAAATAGAGTTAATGAGTGTATTGATGAGGAGGGAGAACACACTCATTATTGAGCCGGGCAGTGATATAAGTAAGATTCAAATAATAAACTTCATTCTTCTTCCTAATTCAAAAAAGCATTTCGAGGGCCCACCACTGTACGAATAATTATGAACCTATTAAATTATTATTATAAAAGTATAATCAGACGATTAATGGAAAATATATTGTATTTTAATAGTTAAAATATTAAAATAGAAAGCTATCTTACAGTAGAGCACTAATGAAGATGGCCTCGGCACCACTACACCAGCTTAATCACTAAAGTTCTACACAAAGGCGTTATTGCAACGAAATAATGTTTGATATTACTAAATTTAGGAGGAACGTATCTTACTAGACTTCGAGCATTTCAAATACCAACAGACATCAAGAGTGTGGGTGAAGGCGAAGCTGTAATGTAAGACTTTGATGAACCAAGAGTTAAAGTCGACAATTGAAGACTTTGAACATAGGAAGGTTAGATAAATAATTTTCCAGTCATTTCTGTGATATGTTGGATTTCTGTGTAGTGAGGTGGTAAATAAATATTATAGTGCTAAATGAAAATCTAGTAAATATTGTACAGATTTATATTAAAAATATTTTTATAATATTATAATATATTTTGCTATATAGTTTAGTAAATAACATTAATATTAATTAGTTTCACTTCAATTCTATTATTAAAAATGTGCACATATTCGATCTTGTTGCACAAACGCTTCAGTTCTTTTTGTATCTCGCATTTATATAGTATACTATTAACACTAAATGCTTTTATACTAGCAAATAATTTCGGACTTTCAAACATAAAAACCTTGTTTTAATCGAATAGTGATTTTTTCAAACGTAAGATACTAGTTTCGGGGGCTACCACTATTTATTTGGCAATTAGTTACTTTGCCAGTTAAATTTTGACGTCTCCAGCTTGATCCTAAGTTAATGATCAAATTTTAGTTTCATTGGGGTGGAAACGGGTTTGAGCGCAAAAATATGAAGTGTAAAATATATCATTGCAATTATAGAGTACTTATACAATAGAAATCACTGGTTTCAATCAAAATTTCAATCCCTCACATGACTTTTCACACCAAGTCGATTTATCCACTCCTTTTCAGGGCTGCACTATACATATTTTATTGTTATTTTCCATTAAAGTTTGCTTCTATTTGATAATTATGTTACTATTAAAATTAAGATGATAATGATACAATATAATACGAATAATTTGATTTGAAAAACGATATTTGAATACATTTAACTTAATCCAGAAAAACATAAGGATGTTTAAGCTAAAAATTAACTTATAACACAAAGACAAGTAAATGTTTTTCAAGATTTAATTTGATCAAATTGATTCTAGACTAAACATAATTGGTTAGTAGTTCAACTGTAAATCATAATATAATAAATTATAGTCGCATCTGATAATACCCACACCATTATTTAATGCAACGTAAACTATTTCAAAATAAAGCTCTGTTATAGATCGATTACGAATTAAAGCAATTTAAACTCAATAAAAAGAACTAAACAAGCGCTAACAATATAAAAACATAACTATCTGATATTCAAGACGGATCAACTCTAGCTTGTTCTTACTTGTTCATTCAGGTTCTTTTAGTTCAAATAAATTAAGCACCGGATCTATGTCCACAAATGTGTTCTGGGACCAGAGCGAAGTGAAAGACGTGAAGATGCTTTATGTATCAGGCTCGAATGGAAAGCGAAGCGTTCAAGAAGTCACCATCTCCACTGGAATAACCGCAGTGGAACGCAGCCAGGACGATCTGGATATCTATGATTTGTTGTTTTGATATTTATTGTGTATTTATGCTATTATTTGATCTCACACTGTAAGATGTAAACTGTAAGTATTTAATTTTATCATTTCAGATTAGTTAAAGAGAAAAAACATAATTACATATTTAGTAAGATAAATTTTATTGTATTTTTATGATATTATTAAAGAATTGATAACGCCATACAAAATATTTGGTTAGAGAGGACTGTGCATGTTATCTTATTAATGTAGATGTAATTTATGGTGTGATGCATTAATTTATTGTTGATGATTTTGAAGCACATTACATTACATTATTTCATTGAATTATGTTACTTTAGATTATGTTAAACAGAGCCCAATTTATATTCTAAATTTTAGAATGATGTTATCTAACAAAATTAATTATATTATTAAAATCTAAGATTTAGATCCCTTTAACTAGTAAGTTATATGTTTTGGTTATATTGCGATATTTAACTAGTGAATATTTGAAATAATTTACAAAATCAACTTCATCAACATTTTAATAATATCAACAATATTTAAAAAAATCAAGCAAATGACATTTTATCCCTTCTATTTTTATAATATCTATGATTCTGAACTAAACTGTAATTTGTATTTTAAGTTTAATCTATACAATCAATCTATTTAAACTGCTATAATTTATTAAAAGTAGACAATAATTGACTTAAATATGAAAGTACGTTTTCATTTTTAATGTAGTGTACAATATAGTGTAGTTTAAGTATTTTGAAAGTTTAATACGTTATATATTCTTAATTATACATTCCTATAACAACAGTAATTAACACTCTTTCCACTCCATTTATTAAATGAACTCTTTCGGAAAGTTAATTGCACTCAGCTTCCTTGTCGCAAACAACTATGGAGGAGCACTGTCCAGCGCAAATACAGAGATTATGGAGTTGTATAAGTAAAAGTCTTATATACCTTTTGAGTTCACATCTGTGGCCAACTCTATCGTCACAGTTTCTATTATTGTTGGGTTTATGTTCGGTGCCATGTTCGCATCGACCTTTACCAAAAAATTCAACAAGAGAAAAATTGGCGCCTTAGCTTCGGGTCTCGCGTGCTTTTTCAATTTAATGTCGATGATTCCAGTTCACTGGATCTATCTTGCATTTATGCGTTTATTTTTAGGGGCATGTATTATGACAGTGTGTACGATTATTCCTGGTTGGTTATTCGACCTTTCAACAGATTCGTAGAGAAACTTCTTGTCATCTGCTTACCAGTTCTTCTTAGGCTTGGGTATTTTCATAAGCTCTACGGTCATGTTGAGCATCAAGGACGATCCCGACAAGTTTTGGTAGGCCTTCATCTACGACGCTGTGGTAAACGTAGCTTGCGCCATTGTTTGCCTTTCTATAAAGGAGCCAGAAATCTCCTAAGATCAAGTCAAACCCACTCAAGAAGCCGTTAAAGAAGTAAATGTTCAGACTAACGAAATAACCATGAAATCTAAGTAATTGACAAGGGCCAAATTAACCATGATCCTCTTCGCGATTGGTACCCAGGTATGTGGTATCAACGTCGTGATGATGTACGCCACTCAGATATTCCAAAACTACTTCAACTCTCCAATGTCAGCCGTATACGGCTCTCTGATCGCTGGCGGCGTTAACACATTCGCTGCCCTCCCACCACTTCCATTTGTGTCCAGAGCGAACAGGAAGACTCTCCTGTTCCTCGGCTGGTTCGTAATGAACATAGGTCACCTTTTGTTAATAGCTGCCTACGTTTTTGATATTCAGCCACTCATTCTCGCCGGTTCAATCGTATTTTTAATGGGCTTCGAGTTCGGACCCGGTACCATGAGCGTGGTCGTTTTGGGTGAAATACACCCGAGGAAGTTTAACCAGCCACTCAACTCGCTGGGCTACACCATCATGTGGATTGTGAACATCATAGTGGTTCTCACCTTCCCCTTCTTCGATACTAAGGTCTGGCTCGCATACACCATCTACTTTGTCATTTCGTTCATTTGCGGTGCAGTACTGTGTAAATTGATGCCAGAAACCAAGGGTAAAACATCCGACCAAATTGACGCTGAAGTTCTTGGTCTTAAAAACTAAGCTGAAGTTGTTGAAGAAGGAAACAACGTAGTTATAGCCGAAGAAGCGGTTGAAGTAAAACAAGATATCGAGCCTGTCACAATTGCCGAAAAATGATCATTACCATACTTTAATTGATGAGATATTAATAATAATAGAATATGATTTATTATTACATATTATTATGATTTATTATGTTATATTTGTTGTGACACAAATGGATATTTTAATATCCATAATGGCACAAATGCATATTTTTGATATTCAAGATTTAAATCTTTTAACTTGATTTCATTATATAGTATAACAATTCACTGTGTACATGTCAAAATAATTATTCTCTCTAGATTTTAGATTTGTATTTTTAGCTAAATCAAATTCAAGAATTATTGAAAATACTTTACATATAATTGTAATAACACCGAACTTGAATAATAACAGATAATAACCCCACTCCATATTAAATTGTTCCAGACAAACCTCTATTGCTAATTGATTATGAGCTGAAACAATACAAGCACTTCAAAAGACACCACGCCTCAGTTAACTCGAACTTAAAAATCTAGCTGATGTTCAAGAAGAATCAACTTCAGTATAATCAAACGAACTAAAAACGATATTTTCCGATGATCTTAGTATTAGCACTGATAACTCTACATCCACCGATGTGTTCTGGGACCAGAGCGAAGTGAAAGATGTGAAAATCCTAACACCATAATGATTATTTTATTGTTATTTTCGATTAAAGTTTGCTTCTATTTGATAATTATGTTACTATTAAAATTAAGATGATAATGATACAATATAATACGAATTAGAATAATTTGATTTGAAAAACGATATTTGAATACATTTAACTTAATCCAGAAAAACATAAGGATGTTTAAGCTAAAAATTAACTTATAACACAAAGACAAGTAAATGTTTTTCAAGATTTAATTTGATCAAATTGATTCTAGACTAAACATAATTGGTTAGTAGTTCAACTGTAAATCATAATATAATAAATTATAGTCGCATCTGATAATACCCACACCATTATTTAATGCAACGTAAACTATTTCAAAATAAAGCTCTGTTATAGATCGACTACGAATTAAAGCAATTTAAACTCAATAAAAAGAACTAAACAAGCGCTAACAACCTGAAAACATAACTATCTGATATTCAAGAAGGATCAACTCTAGCTTGTTCTTACTTGCATTCAAGTTCATTAAGTTCAAAATTATTAAGCACCGGATCTATGTCCACCGATGTGTTCTGGGACCAGAGCGAAGTGAAAGACGTGAAGATGCTTTATGTATCAGGCTCGAATGGAAAGCGAAGCGTTCAAGAATTCACCATCTCCACTGGAATAACCGCAGTGGAACGCAGCCAGGACGATCTGGATATCTATGATTTGTTGTTTTGATATATATTATTGTATATATTATCAAATTAATCTTTTCTATTCCTTTCTTTAGTGTAAAGTGATACTAACTTCACCCGTTAAACAAACATTTAACTTATCTGCTTATTATGCTTATTATTTGTATCAGGTCATTAATGAAACATATAAATTGTAAAATAACATCAGTCGGTTCTGTACAGCTGCGTGGCCCGCTGGAAGGCGTAGTTGTCGAATATCGAGAGCTGCTCCACGTGCGCTGCCTTGGGCTCCTAGCTATCTGATTTCTTGAACGAGTCGGAGGAGGCGTTCTTGGCCTGGAACTTGGCGTACTGGTACACGGTCTGGTACAGCTTGCGTTCGTTGCACCGGTTGTGCGGGTAGAGCTTCTGGAAGCCGGCGATGGTGGCCTGGATCTGGGCCTTCTGGCTCTCTGTCTGCGCCGCCGCTTTCTCGAAGACCCGCTTCAGGCCTTCTTTGTAGAGGTTCACGTCCTCGTAGAACTGCAGCTGCCATGTGTTGAAGAAGTAGTCGTGGGCCTCGAGCTGGGTGGCCTGGATCTTCTCGGCCATCGTCTTCCAGAGCCCTTTGCGCTCGGAGTGCTCCAGCTGCAGGATCTGCTGGAAGAGCTGGAGCTTCGAGGCGATCTTGCTCCCGGTTATCAGCTGGATCAGCTCCAGGAGGGCGAGTTCGAAGGAGTCTATCTGAAGTCTCGTGAGCATTCTGGAGTGTATTTTATTTTGTTAGGAAATGAGTTTATTAATAAAGGAAACAAAATATTATAGAAATTGGATTAAATTTTTTAATTAACAAAAAGATAACAAATATAACTTATAGAATTGCTCTCTTATTTTTGAACATTGTGTAACTATTATACATCAAATCTATTAACATATCCAGTATTAAAAAACTGCATTGTAAATATAATCGGATACAAATAACTAGTTCTACTTTTCTAACTACAATTAAATTAATAGACTTTATTGTTTAATTAATTTTAATATCAGTGTGATTTCAATTATGTCTATTTAAAACTGATATGTTATACATTGTTAATTTTGTTAATTTCTCGCAAAATTATTTCATTTAGAATTATACAGATTTGTAATGTAGTCACACGTACATTTTAGATACAATCTAAGATTATTGTTTTAATCTATTTATTGAAATAGAGCAACTCAATGATTAAATGAATTTGCAAGTTAAAATTTATTTATGTTTTAATTTTATATTTATGTTTCTTTATATTTGTGTCACTACTGTATCTAACTTAAATAACTCTAACTTAATACACAGTAATAAATTATATTATTCTATCATTAGAAAAATAACATTAGAAAAAAATATCTTAAATTATCATAAATTATCTTTACAACGATTTCAATTTGCTGTTATTTTAATGAATTTGACTATCTATTATATTTGACTATATAAATAACTTGTTGCTCACTTAGCAAAGAAGAGGACCATTCTTTTATGTTTAAAGGTTTAGTCTAAAACATTCTTAATATATTTAAAATTCACAAATCCTATCACATGATCAGATATTATCTTCTAACAACTTTCGGTTCTTCTTTTGGAAACAGAAAATCAACGCGAATTATTTTCTTGCCAATTCTCGGGAAGCATTTTATCAGCGCTGTGAAAACGAAACAGAAAGTTCCGTAAACGACTGAAGTCAAAATAAACGGTTTGTCGATTCCGACGTCAAAATCCATGAAAACGGCCGCCGAAACCGTCAAATACCCGTCCTGGAACTGCTCAACGAAGTTTTGGAGCGTTAGGTGCTGTTTTGGAGTGGTCAGTAACAAATTATTGGAGCCAAAATATTAATCGAATGTTTATGCGCTTTGAAGGGCCGAAATTGGCATCACGAAGGAAACCACCGGGATTAGGCGCTCACCGCGCTTGAAACCGGTAAAATTCCTAGAAAGTGAGTAAGGGGACGTGCGCCAGTACTTATTTTAAACTGGTTTGACACAGTTTTTCCAAGTTGAATAAAAAAGAGATTGGTCGCCAGGGCAAGACAAAATGATTGAACAGTATTTATCGTAAAAAGAACGCGGGAATGAAGGATTTGACCCGCCAACGAAATAAAAACTGCTTTCTGAGACTGTGAACTCGTAATCATTGTGCGTAGCATTCGACTGCTTCACCTTCAGGATATCAGAGGACTAAATAACATCGGGCTAATTGCAACGAGAAGCAACTTTCTACGTAATCACATAAGCTGACCCAGATGAGAATAAACCTGAAGACAAGGCTGATACTGAGAGCGGTTTAGCCACTGAAAGGCTAAAATGATTTTCCTTTTTATTTGAATTCTCAGTATAGGATAGTCTCCTCGTAAATATGTCTATTTTCATCTTTAAAGTTAAATTCAGTGTTTATTAACTTGTTTACTGTCCCGTTTTTGATAAACAAGGTCCCATAATACCGTTAGTTATCGTAAAGCAAGAAATCGTTCCAGTTGTAGGATTCAGATAATTTTGATATTGTAAATCAGCCAGAATGTACACAAATATTTGTGATGTGGTTGTTTAATAAACAACTAAATATCAATTTATTATTAAAATATCTATATAATAATTTTTCAATCCATTTGTTTTTAATGCTTGAATGAAGAACATATACAAAATAATATAAATGATTGATAAATCAAAGTTATTTTATAAATATAACATAAAATATAAAGAAGCGATTAACCATACTTTTTTTGATGCTATCAACATCAAATACAACAAATGATTACAAAATCAAAAAACGCTTCATCCATATATCGTATCTATGTTTAAATTTCTAATATAAAATATAATTATTAACAAACAATAACAAATCTATTGAGCTATTTATTCTTTTTCATTATAATGATTGTATTCATAGTAATGTATTCAATGTAAATATAAAATAAATCATTCTATCACATCAGCTGGAATCAAAATATTGGCGTCATTAATGTAACCAACGTATTTAAGCTGTTAAAAATTGTCATATTCGTATATTAGTCGTGTCCCCATCTGCAAAGCTGGTTAAACTTCCATAACATATTTGTCATTTACTATAGCAATTTATTCTGTTTTAAATTAAATATCATCCATCTGAACCGTTGAATCTAAAATTCTCAATAGTTTCATATTTTATGACATTTGAGATGTGGTGACAAATTTTAGTTATACACGGTTCTCTACATATACATATATTATTCCACTCATTTCAAATGAAAACAAAGTGTTCAATGTCAAATGCATAAATCATCAAAACTGAATAAATTTTGAATATTTAAATATATGCCGCCATGTATGATGAATAATAAATAGTCGAGCTCAGATTTTTAGTATTATAGGCGATAACACCTTTTATTGTTAAAGAAAATTATAAAAATGTTTAATATGATGTTTAAATAGATATTATATCAGCACCAAATATTAAACTAGCTTTGATGCATTTAGTTAAAGAAATGTGGAATTTGTTAAATCAAAATGGTATTCTATTATACGATTCTGCTGATATCACAGATAACTGTAACTTAGTAACAGTTAAAATGACTAAACAAAACGTTGTTACTTTAATAACCACAATATGAGACATATTATATAATTTATATTAAAAACCAATCATTCTAAATTTTTAACCATATCTATTCAAATCCCATAGTCTTATTGTAATTATCGTATAACTTCGTAGCATTGATTTTAATCTTGATGTTTGTATGTCAAAAATCCTCGTTTGCGTTCTAATGAGCTAGTAGCTCTGGGAATATATTAATTTTAATCGTTATTTACTTTTTTAGAATTTTTAGTAACTGTGCTTAGCTCAGCTTTGTATTTTTCATTTAGGCGTTAACTTACTTCATCTTTTCTTATAAAAAGTAGTTCGTTTAAGTCATCACTTGGAACGTATCGCGTTTCGTAGTCTCTGTGAGGGTCTGGTGAGTTGATATGAAATTTTTGATAGTCAGATCGAGACACGAACCGCATTATGGAGTGGACTTAAATACTGTGTGTAGTTCAAATTACACATGTTATTAATAAATTTTCAAATAATTTTGTAATTTTACACTCCAGTTCATAAAGAGAGAAGAATTAAGAATTATGTATGGATAAATTAATTATTTTTTATGTAAACACTCAGTGAGTGTCACTCACTAAAATTGATGTCTCAATTTTCTCTTTTAGGAAGCATTTAATACTACATTATCTCGAATAACCCAATCTCTTATTCACTTACCATAACTGATTTTTTGAGTTTATATACTTGGTAGGAATAAGAAGTAGTGTGATTTTCAACTTTTGACTATATATTCTTTCTATTCAATAAATTCTATTGAATAGCCCATATACCCTGAATAGCCCATATACTAGCCCTAAACACTCCAGACAAACAAACTATTATTTGTTGAATTTCAAACCAAAAAAATATAATATTCTATTCTATATATACTATTGAAAGAAACTTATTCGCTCAAAAATTAATTAATTATATTTAGTGTATTGTAGCGACCGAAGTTCAGTCAGCGGTCCGTGATTGTTTTTTGTTTTAAAGTGGTGGCCTAATTGAATCTGTTACACGCAAATACTCAATCACTCAACGCCATTCTAACCTTCTCAACGCCATTTCTGTATTTAAGCGTCCTCAGCTAAAAATCAGTGGAAGTGGAGAGCCTACAACCCGAATCGGTTGGCTCGACCATATGTGAAGTTCCGCACTCGCGTGTTTCCGCTCTATTGAAACCACTATCTTTAAATATGCTAAATATACTCTTTCTACATTAGTGAAGATAATTATTCGCCACTAGCGTTTGCGTCCGCTGACGAACATCCGTAGTCTCCCACATATTTGAGAAGTTGGAGTTTAAATACTCGGGGAATTTGACCTCGTGCCGCGCTGTTTGACTTTTCAGAAAACTGCACAATCGCGGCTGTTAATTCGTCAGCGGACTCATCTGCAGAATTCCTAGTTGCACGTTATTCGTCCGCTATGCATTGGGAAGTGAAATACTGTAAATTCACAGCGTTTTACATTCTACATCCTAAAGAGAATATTGTGAAAATTCGATTCAAATACCAAACCACTTTTATTAAAATTTAAGATAGTAATTCAGCCAATCGTACACTTTGACCTCGTTTGACTTTTCGGAATACTGGTTATTCGGCGTATCCGTTTTTAGGGAAAAGACATTCAAACGTGTTTCCAACAACCTCTCCAAAACTAAATGACATGTGGAGTGCGAATTCAACCCGTTGGTTCGTGGCTGCCATGGTCTGTGATTGTTTTGGTTTTAAAGTGGTGGCCTAATTGAATCTGTTACACGCAAATACTCAATCACTCAACGCCATTCTAACCTTCTCAACGCCATTTCTGTATTTAAGCGTCCTCAGCTAAAAATCAGTGGAAGTGGAGAGCCTACAACCCGAATCGGTTGGCTCGACCAGATGTGAAGTTCCGCACTCGCGTGTTTCCGCTCTATTGAAACCACTATCTTTAAATATGCTAAATATACTCTTTCTACATTAGTGAAGATAATTATTCGCCACTAGCGTTTGCGTCCGCTGACGAACATCCGTAGTCTCCCACATATTTGAGAAGTAGGAGTTTAAATACTCTGGGAATTTGACCTCGTGCCGCGCTGTTTGACTTTTCAGAAAACTGCGCGATCGCGGCTGTTAATTCGTCAGCGGACTCGTCTGCGGAATTCCTAGTTGCACGTTATTCGTCCGCTATGCATTGGGAAGTGAAATACTGTAAATTCACAGCGTTTTACATTCTACATCATAACGAGAATATTGCAAAATTCGATTCAAATACCAAACCACTTTTATTAAAATTTAAGAAAGTAATTCAACTTAACGTACACTTTGACCTCGTTTGACTTTTCGGAATACTGGTTATTCGGCGTATCCGTTTTTAGGGAAAAGACATTCAAACGTGTTTCCAACAACCTCTCCAAAACTAAATGACATGTGGAGTGCGAATTCAACCCGTTGGTTCGTGGCTGCCATGGTCTGTGATTGTTTTGGTTTTAAAGTGGTGGCCTAATTGAATCTGTTACACGCAAATACTCAATCACTCAACGCCATTCTAACCTTCTCAACGCCATTTCTGTATTTAAGCGTCCTCAGCTAAAAATCAGTGGAAGTGGAGAGCCTACAACCCGAATCGGTTGGCTCGACCAGATGTGAAGTTCCGCACTCGCGTGTTTCCGCTCTATTGAAACCACTATCTTTAAATATGCTAAATATACTCTTTCTACATTAGTGAAGATAATTATTCGCCACTAGCGTTTGCGTCCGCTGACGAACATCCGTAGTCTCCCACATATTTGAGAAGTAGGAGTTTAAATACTTGGGGAATTTGACCTCGTGCCGCGCTGTTTGACTTTTCAGAAAACTGCGCGATCGCGGCTGTTAATTCGTCAGCGGACTCGTCTGCGGAATTCCTAGTTGCACGTTATTCGTCCGCTATGCATTGGGAAGTGAAATACTGTAAATTCACAGCGTTTTACATTCTACATCATAACGAGAATATTGCAAAATTCGATTCAAATACCAAACCACTTTTATTAAAATTTAAGAGTAATTCAACTTAACGTACACTTTGACCTCGTTTGACTTTTCGGAATACTGGTTATTCGGCGTATCCGTTTTTAGAAAAGACATTCAAACGTGTTTCCAACAACCTCTCCAAAACTAAATGACATGTGGAGTGAATTCAACCCGTTGGTCTGTGGCTGCCATGGTCTGTGATTGTTTTGGTTTTAAAGTGGTGGCCTAATTGAATCTGTTACACGCAAATACTCAATCACCAACGCCATTCTAACCTTCTCAACGCCATTTCTGTATTTAGGCGTCCTCAGCTAAAAATCAGTGGAAGGGAGAGCCTACAACCGAATCGGTTGGTCTGACCAGATGTGAAGTTCCGCACTCGCGTGTTTCTCGCTCTATTGAAACCACTATCTTTAAATATGCTAAATATACTCTTTCTACATTAGTGAAGATATTATTTGCCACTAGCGTTTGCGTCCGCTGACGAACATCCGTAGTCTCCCACATATTTGAGAAGTAGGAGTTTAAATACTCTGGGAATTTGACCTCGTGCCGCGCTGTTTGACTTTTCAGAAAACTGCGCGATCGCGGCTGTTAATTCGTCAGCGGACTCGTCTGCGGAATTCCTAGTTGCACGTTATTCGTCCGCTATGCATTGGGAAGTGAAATACTGTAAATTCACAGCGTTTTACATTCTACATCATAACGAGAATATTGCAAAATTCGATTCAAATACCAACCCACTTTTATTAAAATTTAAGAAAGTAATTCAACTTAACGTACACTTTGACCTCGTTTGACTTTTCGGAATACTGGTTATTCGGCGTATCCGTTTTTAGGGAAAAGACATTCAAACGTGTTTCCAACAACCTCTCCAAAACTAAATGACATGTGGAGTGCGAATTCAACCCGTTGGTTCGTGGCTGCCATGGTCTGTGATTGTTTTGGTTTTAAAGTGGTGGCCTAATTGAATCTGTTACACGCAAATACTCAATCACTCAACGCCATTCTAACCTTCTCAACGCCATTTCTGTATTTAAGCGTCCTCAGCTAAAAATCAGTGGAAGTGGAGAGCCTACAACCCGAATCGGTTGGCTCGACCAGATGTGAAGTTCCGCACTCGCGTGTTTCCGCTCTATTGAAACCACTATCTTTAAATATGCTAAATATACTCTTTCTACATTAGTGAAGATAATTATTCGCCACTAGCGTTTGCGTCCGCTGACGAACATCCGTAGTCTCCCACATATTTGAGAAGTTGGAGTTTAAATACTCGGGGAATTTGACCTCGTGCCGCGCTGTTTGACTTTTCAGAAAACTGCGCGATCGCGGCTGTTAATTCGTCAGCGGACTCATCTGCAGAATTCCTAGTTGCACGTTATTCGTCCGCTATGCATTGGGAAGTGAAATACTGTAAATTCACAGCGTTTTACATTCTACATCCTAAAGAGAATATTGTGAAAATTCGATTCAAATACCAACCCACTTTTATTAAAATTTAAGATAGTAATTCAGCCAATCGTACACTTTGATTTCGTTTGCTGAATCGTGGCGATTAATAATTTTCATTATAGCTAAATTTGTGTTCAGATAATTTCAAATGAAATTACGCAACTTGATCGCTATTTAATTTATGTCATCGAAAATACCAGACTCACTTATTATTACTATTGCTATATTATTTCTGTTTTGCACGATTTAAGAATTTCAATATATAACTGACTTTGTGTACGGTTTGTGTTATATTAAATTACTGAATTAGATTAATATTGTTTATTTGCACAATACTAAAATACATATTCTAAATATCATACAAAATACTTTTACAGTGTAATTTTAGAATATCTACCAATAACGTGTTACATTTCGTTAACATTATCCGTGTTCTTATACAATACACATTTATGATCTAAAATTTGAAAATTGATGAGTAAATTTTAGCGATGAATAGCGAGCCAAATCGATGAAATGTACCTAACACCGGCACTATACTTTGTGCAGATAAGTCGAAGACACTCTAAAAGTCACTACAGGCAAAGATCAAAAGACCCCTAAAACAGTCAATCTCTGACGATATGAATATATTTTCTAACATAGTTGAGTTAGAGGGAAGCAAAAATAACTATATGAGTTTAGATAGACTTGATAAGTAACAAAGATTGATTCACATAGATTCGATCAATAATTCCAGTTAAAATATTAATATAAGCTCATCAATTACCTATAGTTATCTAAATCAAACCATTTTATCAGAGACCCGTATAACAAAAGTTCACTTCTCATTTAATTGATAGCAGTTTTACAACTGCCATTTTCAAAACTGAAGTTTAATGAGGCTTATTTTTGGAGCATTTAAGGTGGCGTTTAACATTTAAGAACATTGAGTGTTTACATTTGATAATTCATCTGTCAACTAACAATTATATTGAAGTAACTTATAAATTTCATCACTCATGCATTCGTATATACACGCTCACCAGAACACTTACCAACAAGTGAGTACCTGCTAGCTACTCCATAGCAGTAATAATCGATGTTACTGCCACCAACGCTTATCCAATAACAACACTTATTGTATTACGGACAAAATACACTATAAGTTGATGCAGTGTTATAGTCGCATTTACAAATTCCAGCTTAGTTAACAGAACCTGGCCAAGCCTTGCATGGGTCTTGAGCTGCAGCTATAGAATTTACAGCTGCCAATAAACTATTGTAAACACTTGTGACATAAGATTGTGTTGAAACGGTTCCTATTAAGCTGTTATATACATCCCTCAAATATGATTATGTTGCTACTGTACTTGTTATATATGATGAAACACTTGTAATTTGGTTTTAAGTATCTGTCAATTGTGTTTTGGTAGCAATTGTGTTTGTTATTTGTGTTTATACATTGGCTATTTTGCTTTCGATTGATGTTTAAGAAGTTGTGAGTTGAGTTTTAAGATCAGCAAGTTTTGTGTTTGCAGTTTAAACAGAGGTATCAACAGTTGATAAACGAATATCAATTACATTTTTTAGATCAATGATTTGAGTAGTTTAAGCAGTGAAGTCGTTTTTGAGATTTAGCTGGTTATCATTTATCAAAGTTGTTTACGTATCTAGTATGTTCTTCAGAGTGGTGTTCAAATTGGTAAGGTCAGCGGTATTGCTACTCTGAAATACAGTGATATGCGCATCCACTGCGCTAAACTCAGATGTGATGTTGGTTCTTAACTCCTATATTTAAGTAGTTTATGCAGTAAAGTTATTCTTTATGTTGAGCTGGTTATCGTTTAACAAAGCAGTTTGAATGTCCAGCTTGTTTTTTAATGAAGTGTTCAAACTGATTAAATCAACAGTGTTACTATTTTAAAGGTTAGTAAGGTGTGCATCTACAAAGTTGAATGTTGAAGTTACATTAGTTCTAAAATCTGTTATTTGGTCCCTTTATGAAGTAAAATTATTTTTAATACTTAGTTAATTATCGTTTATCAAAATTGTTTGTGTGTCCAATTTGTGCACCAAAGTGGTGTTCAAATTAGTAAGATCCGCTTTCTAATTGTTTGAAATATTTGTAAGGTATTAATCCATAAGGTTCAGCGTTGATGAAATATTGTTTCTAAAATCAGCAACTTGATCTTTTTGAGCAGTGAAGTTGTTTTTGATATTTAGCTAACTGTCAATAATCAAAGTGTTTAACATGTCTAGTTTGTTCTTAAGAGTGGTGTTCACATTAGTAAGGTCAGCTGCGTTGCTTATCTAAAAGCCAGAAACATGTGCTTCTATTGCACTGAACGCGGAGGTAATATTCGATCTTAAGTCTGTGACTTGATCTTTTTAAGCAGTGAAGTTATTCTTGATGTTGAGTTGGTTGTCGTTTAGCAAAGCAGTTTGAACATCAATCTTGTTTTTCAGAGTTGTATTGATATTGGCTAAATCAACGGCGTTACTGTTATATAATGTTATAATGTGGTTATCTATAGCGTTGAATGTGGAAGTTACATTAGCTCTAAAATCTGAGATCTGGTCTTTTTGAGAAGTGAAGTTATTTTTGATGTTAAGTTAGTTGTCGTTTATCAAAATTGTTTGTGTGTCCAATTTGTTCACCAAAGTGGTGTTCACATTATTCAGATCAGCTATTTGATCAATCGAAATATTGGTAATGTGTTAATCAACAAAATTTAAAGTTGCAGTTACATTACTTCTAAAATCGGTGATTTGAGTAGTTTAAGCAGTGAAGTTGTTTTTGAGATTTAGCTGGTTATCATTTATCAAAGTTGTTTACGTATCTAGTATGTTCTTCAGAGTGGTGTTCAAATTGGTAAGGTCAGCGGTATTGCTACTCTGAAATACAGTGATATGCGCATCCACTGCGCTAAACTCAGATGTGATGTTGGTTCTTAACTCCTATATTTAAGTAGTTTATGCAGTAAAGTTATTCTTTATGTTGAGCTGGTTATCGTTTAACAAAGCAGTTTGAACTGTAAACTTTGTTTCAATTTAATTTGTAACTTATGAAAGCTTATTTTCTATTTATCCAGTCATCGTATTGAATTAGTTTATATTTTCTGTTCTCATTTAGTTAATATTTGTGTTAACGCTTACATTCGTGCTGTATATGTTTTCATTTATAAATAAATCGTTAGTATTCATATTTTAAACAAGAGCACTAATGTTAGAAGTAATTAGTTATTCCAACCCGATAAAAGCTGATTTTAGTTCAATTTCCGTTCTTTAAATTTCCGTTCTTAAAGCAGCTTCCATAATTGTGGCGTTCTTTTGAGTAATAGAAAACTGTGATATTACATTTACACAAAAAGTTGCATTTAAAAAGAACCCATAATCGCATTCACACGAATTGTTTTAAGAGTTGAAAACGAAGGGATGATCACATATTACAGTTGAATTTAGAAGTAATGTTGAAAACTATAATTAAGGTGAGCATAAGCCATAAGTCACAAAGTGATCAGTATTTTGACAGATATTTATTGCCGAACGCGCAAGGGTCTAGGCGCTATTAAATGTCGCGGGCTATGTTCAGGCGCTTCACATGGCTTGGCTTGCTGCATATGACCTAGTTGGTGTCCGTATAACTTGCGATCTAATCCAAACTAGGAAGGGTTGAAGATAAAAAATTGTCGTGCTCGGGCGTGAAAGTTCCCTCGTCCAGGATTTTAACACACTTAAGCTGAGAGGAACGAGGCGCATCACGCAACTCGGAAGCCGTACGACGAAATGAATACTTCTCAGGCTTAATGATCCTTGGAGTTACGTGATAACTAATTTACAATATCGGGTCGGCGCCCAAATACTTAGAAACCTTCGGAATTAACTCAGACTTCACCAACTAATTTACTCGCTATGTTACTTTTGATGTTGAACTGATTAGGATTGCATCACACTTTGAGACAAAACGTTGGTAGAATCACGTCTAATAAACTCTTCCAACTACTCGTGTTCTAATTTTCTAAGCATTGGAATACGTAAATGTGTTCCGCTCATTTTAAAGTGGTAAATAGATTAAAAATATAATATATTAAGTAATTTTTAATATTTCAATCCATTTTCACATCTCACTGGAACAATATTTATTAAAGCATAACAATAAATGTATGTAACACAATATTTATTATTCAAATACTCATTTACTTGGTCAGCACAGTAGCACCAACTATAATAAGTACGGTAACAAGACAACCTGCTACAACTCCAACCCATTTCCACACAATATCAGCGTATTCTATCGAATAGTAAATTATCTCGTTATACTCCATTTTACTTTCAAGATTATACACAATTTCCTTTCTATTTTCTTTTCTTAACATTATTTCTCTGTTCTTTTGGCAGTCTTCCTAACTCTGTATTAAATCATTGGCACAGGTTACTGATAATATATTTACTGGAATTGCAAAGTTTTAAACAACTGGAAGATCTTAAGATTGTCTTATTTTATACGAACCATCATTTTCCAATGTATATCCTCTAAATCTTACTATTTAACTTATATTTGTGCGCTACTTGCATCTATAATCGCTTTTAGCCCAAACTGCGATGTTAGTTTAATTTTTTTAGTAATGGAGTACACGTTTCTTTATACAGGTACGCATTAAGTCCATAAGTTTTGTGTTAAAATCATAAAGATAATTTCCATCTATGTCCTATATTTCATAAAATACTTGAATTTTGTTTTCAACAGTGTCGTTATAGTCCATCAATTCCCTTAATGATGTATTATCAATGATAAACTTTGAATACGGTAAGGCCAAATACTTATCAATAGAAATAACTTGTGAAAATTCGTAATCTTTGGTTTTTGTGTAAATTACGATGTCAATTTTTATCTTACTCATTTATCTTAGTACCACTTAAGAGTAATCGTAATACATATTAGTACTGCTTTAATTGATACATTACAATTATTACCTTAATCCGGATTTTATCATGATATTATCCTCATTAAGGGAAGCTCTAGCTTTAGTTTCATCATAACAATTTAAAATATCAGCAGAAAATTTATAGTCTGCTATACTTGTTATGGCTGCGAATGCAGGTCCAACTTAGTATCTTAAGCTAAGTCTTACTTTTATGTTTTTGTGCTTTGAAAAATATTATTCCACTTTTAATATTTTCTATCTATCTAAGTTACTGTATTTCGCCTTTTCAGTATTGCTAGCTGTATCGATAATGTAATATTTTATATTTTGTAACTCTTTAACATCATTTGAGTATGTTCGTCCATCATAATATGTACTTCCTATTTCAAGTGGTTTAATTTCTACTTCCTCCCAAACTCCATTAATCAGGAATTCCATAAAAGGAGTAAAATTATGAACATCGCAAAAAACTGGTTCTACCTCAAACATAAAAAGAGGTGCCATGTAAGCATAAATAAAACTGGATGATGAAAAACAAGACGTCTAATTTGAACGAACATGGAAAATGGAAGCGACAGATCCTGAAATGTTGTACTCGTTATCAAGCAAAATAGTGTAACCAGCGTTAGTCACATCTAGAGTTTTATCATAATCCACTAAAGATGGGAACTAATAAGTTAAAGATATTGTCTTGTTGAACTGATAGGTGAATGGAATGTTCGGAAGCGTAACAATACCATTGGCCGGCGACTGTAATAATATTTAAATTACAGATTGCTTGTTGTCGAGCACCTTGCACATGTTATCGTTTGGAATCATATTCATTAACGAATTCGGTTAAATAGTAAGAGTCATACGTAAAGTGAGTCTATTACCTTATATTGTTGAAGCTGGAGAAAAACACTGTTTAAAAGTGCTTACTTGCAATGAAAGTAAAAACATTTTTGTGAAGTGGTAATATATGTATTAAATGCGTATTTTTAATAGTCTAATGCTATTCACTTACTGAGATTTTTTATTCAACATTACTTTACTATAAATGTACAAAGTTAAATTAATAAATCGATTTTTATTAAACAACTGAGTTAAGACTGTTTCTTTAAATATTAATATTATGTCATCATGCGAATTACTTATTATAGATATGTATTATAGATATGTAATATATGTATAATTAATTTACACTAAATATTATTAATAAATGTAACAAACAGTTCAATTAAATGCAAAATAATAATTATTTTTACTTAAAAAATTATTAAAAGATGAAATTATTAAATATTGATTTTTTGGTATTTGAAATAATCAATATTTTGATCATTTCCGTTCCTGTATAACTAATTTAGTTCATTATATGTTGATTATTAATGCAAAAACATAGTAATACGAGCCCGTTTAAATGAAAGTAATAAAGGAAAAATATGTTATTAAAATTTCTTTGTGTTAAGTATCTCGCTCATGATTCAAGTTTTCAATTCGGTTACTTCCATCCAGTGTTGCCTTAGGTTCCGCCATTTAGCCTTGCTTCCACACCTTCGAGGTCTGGCGGTGCTTGCAGTGCTGGTAGCTTGACGTTTAGGTTAAGATGATTATAGTTTAGATGATAATTATAAAATTGAAATAATATTATTTATAATGTTTTTTACTTGCTTGATAATACACCACTTCTAATTATGGAAGATGTAGTTTAGATATTTGTGGCATCTTGTGCTGCAGCTGAGACAAACGACTATAATAAACTTCAATAATTTAAATTTCTATTTACAACTTGTGAGTAAGTTCATTTCTTCTTCGACTATCTTTTCGGTTCGGCTTAACTTACTGAAATGTAAATATTCTATGGTCTGACTTGTTTGGTTGATATTGTTCAAAATACGCGTATTTCTAGCGTATTTTGCTTGGAGTACAAGTACAAGCTAAATGACTTGATTTTAAAATTTGTTAAATTTTTGCAGTCCAATGAGTTTAGCATGAAACATGCTGTGCGTGGTGAGATGACGCGTTTGGTGTAGATTTTGGCGTTCAAGGGCTTATGTGAGTAGGAGCTGCACTAGTTTATTTAGTAGTTAATAATCGCGGTGGAAGCCAGTAACGAGCAGTTGTGCAATGATGATGCGTGGGTGTTTAACTGTGAGATATTGCGTATGATTTTGAGTTCGTGTGTGTAGAAGTACAATGTGTCGTCTTTTGACGAGGAGTTGGTGTAAGTATAGGTTTTATCGCAGTGCCGTTTGGTTTCTGAGATGCAATCCGAGTGCGACGAGTTGAACTCTTACAATTTGAAGTTGTTGAACATGTCCTTGCTCGGTTATGGTGTGTAGTTGAACAACACGCTCATTAGAGCCGTTATATCGGACGCATAAAAGCAGATCCTATACAGCAGCGACCTTTGCGATCAATTGTTTAATCACATTGACCAGTGTTATCAAACGTTGTTCATTATTTCGTCCGTTTATCATTTGGCTCAGAGCGAATTGGCCGAGCCGCTCATTAATTCGTTCGTCATGAATTCGCTTTCAACGATTATAAACACAGAATTGCAGAATTGCGTCGCTGAGAACTCGTGCACGTTCCTACTCGTAGAAATCATCAAAAGTGCACCACTCCAAGTTATCTTCAACGTCATCCAAGATAACTTCGACCAAATCATAATCGCCATATTCTCAATGTACAACCAACAACTAGAACAATACGACCTGGAAAGCTTCGCAGCATTCTGCGAATTCGTCACCACACTCATGACACAATGCGACGAACGAACTCAAAGCATACTCACGAAAATCGCACAATACCTCGTCGAAAAATCACTACAAATCGGGAAAATGTTCACCTGCGAATGCAAACAAATTATAACGCTGATGGAAGCCGCACACACGCTCGCAAACGTTGACCCGAACGTATACCTAGCTAATTTGTACGATAAACTCACCAAAACTGAAGATAAACAAAATATCATACAATCAGTAATTTATTTGGTGAATCCAACGTTGTTACAAAAGTCAGACCAAGTTTACACACAACTATTCAAAAACTTCGTGTTCACCATACCTTGCACTGTTCAATAACAAGTAAACGCACTCAGAAATATATTAAATTATAGTTCGCAACCTATTATGTTTGATCTCACCGAAAAATAACAACTAACACTACTCGATTATCTCAAACAAACAGTTATCACTCAAGTGTAACAATAATATTATGTATATATGTGGGAATATAACTCTAGTTATGATATTCTAGACTACTATAAACAATAAGAAGAAATATCATTACTACTATTTAACTGTATTAATTTATCCCCAACATTCTAGTGCGAACTATTTAACTTAATAACAAGCGATGAAGTAGTGTTATATACTACTAATTCGCTTTATGACTTATTTTGCTAATAAATTTTAACCTCGGATTAATTTGTGGATTTAGTAGGAAAATTGTTGCCTTTATCTTAAAATATAAGGTTTATTATATGTGCCACACAGTTAGTGCATTACTCCAATCCATTATTGTGTAACATTTGCCAATAAAATAGAATGCTTACAAATCAACTTACAAGTATTGATATTGCAACTACAACCGATCCACGATATATCGTTACCAATTTTATATAATCTGAATCAAAAAGATATTCATCAAGATTAAATTAAATAAATTTATAACTTCTTTAATTTATTTAAACTGAAGCTCACATTTTTGATCAAGTTACTTTGTAACGGTTATTTATAATACTTAGAAAGCTTATACCAGGACTTGTTTTTAATAAGCAATTATCAGAATCGTGTGATGAATTTGATGAATCTGAACATGTTAATTTCAAATTCTTATAACAATCTGTTGAATTTCTCGTTATATCAATATAAAGCATGAATTCATAAATGTAAGAAGTTATATAACCGTAATACTTGTCAATTATAGCAGATTTTTTGCATTTCGCTCAAGAAAGTTATCATTGTGATCAAATTTTAATGGTACTAAAACCACTATTTGATTGGAACTTTATAGGAACTGTAATGTACTCTTAACTGTTTGAAAGCAAATAGTAAACGCAAAGTATTATAAATTTGATAAATTTGATGTAAGAACAACAAATAAATCAAAACGAAATTAATGAATTTTTAAGCCAAGTTCTTACTGAATAATTTAGCAAATAATAACACTGTTTCCGGTAATGGGTATATTATTAGTAAGTGCTATAGCTTCTAAGCAAACATAAATATTGTGTTTCTTTAGTATCTTAAACACTCTTTACTTATCTTCATAGTGTCGATGTATAAATTAGTTTGGATTAAATTTAGAGTACTATATAGTAAAGTGGCATTTCTGATTAAGATATTGCAATATCTCCAACGACATTACGCGAAACTATGATTGCAGATCTAATTATGATAGCATATTCAATAATAGCTGATGTGTGATATTTATTTTATATTTGAATATATTATGTTAAAAATCCACTCCACTCCATCCTTTAATGCAAGAATTAAGATAAATTGGAAGTGAATTAAGATCATCGGCGAGAAAAGTTCCGAATTATAACAAGAAAATGATAAGCATCGTAGTCACTCAATTTGTTATTTGTATTCTATCTCTCGTATATTGCATTGTTGGAATGTACCATCAGTATTTCAAGGGACTTATTTGTTTGGTCGGATCCCTTGCTATAACTAGCACCACGTACGTAACCGTAATACACCGTAGCAATCCAGCTGGCATTTTATTCGTCGACTGTATCGTTCTCTTTGTTTTCGTTCACGTCATGACCAGAAAATGGGCTTATTTGAACAACGATCATGATATGATTAACGACTTCTCTTACTGAGTGACATTTTTAAGAATATATCTACAAAAATGGAAAGTTCTAGAAACCTCCTGCTGCTAACAACCAATAATAATAGTAATATAATGTAATATATCTATGTTCTTAATAAAGATGTGATAAACAACATTATTAAGATTGTTATCATATTCTGTATTTATAATTACATATTAATTTAATACTACGTAATTTAATAATGAATCAATCAAAATGTTAATACTTTCTTGGTATAACAGCGTTTTCCTATACTTTATTGTTTATATACAGTTGGCTTTACATCATAACCAATTTCTGGCGCTTTTCTTGCAGCTTATTGTAACTTGACTAAATAGTTGGAAGTATTTCTATCCTCAGTGTTAATTGAGTTTTATATAGATCTATTTCTTAATCTGTTATTTGGAATATAGGACTGTGGGCTTACTTATTCTTCTTTTTACTTTTGACTTAATTCAAATGGCAATTTTGTTGGTCTCTTACCAAATGAAGCACATGGTTATTTCTTGGTGGCTTTTTTCCAAGCGGTCATGGAATCGAATGAAGCTGGTGTAGCAAGTATTTCATCTGGATCGGGACGTACCATTAAGTGAGATGTGGTGGAATTAACAATAATACTATTTTTAAGATACATTATTATAAAGTGTAAAAGAAAAATAAATAAAGAAATTTAGAATAAGATTCAATGACATGTATTCTATCAATTTGCATATAGTGTTGTGGTGCATTGTATTAGTAATTTTACATCCATGATTTAGTGTAATACATCAATACTCAGCTCTATATCTTAAAACACCAAAATGAAATGAAAAGATTTCAAGATTTGCTGTTCACAGGTCAACGATTTTTCTGAGTCCATCTAACAGTACTTTTTCTTTGTCTAGGATTCCGTCGATCATTTCGTCGTATTTTTGCATGATTGCTTTCCCCGTTTCTCCGTTCATGAGGTAGCAGTATATTTCTTCGGCTGCTTTGACTGCTGCTATTTTAGCGCACAATAGTAATATTGGAACAACCTTTTTGATGTGGAACGCCTCCCCTTCGCTGACTGTGGTGGGTTGGAATTCGTCTTTATCATTTGTTTTCGTTTAATATTTGAATACTGTTTGCTTCTTCTCACTTTCCTTTTTGAATTGTTCTTGAATCAAATTCTAGTACAGATCCTCACCGCTGAGCTTGCTCCAATGCTACTATCCAGTATTAGACCCGTTTTTATAGAAATCAGTTTGCTTCTTAAAAAGTGTTGACTCAAGTTTACTTTTAGTTACTCCGTTTACAGTTACTTATTTAAATTACAGAAATCCGTCTCGTTCACTTGAGTCGAATTGGCTTTAATTCAGTGTGTGCGTTATCTTGTTCTTTAGCTCGGATATTTTAACTAAATATGACGTGGCTACTGTTGAGGTGAGCATTCTGTTTTCTTCGAAGGTACTTGCGAATAGTTTTAGCTCTTAATTAGGTTTCGTGTACTCGCTGACTATTTACCCTTGATAAGCAGTTTCAGAATCAAGCAGTGGCTGTAGGAAACTGGATTCCAATAGTTAATTTAGCACGCATGATAGATCTAGTGTTAATTATCCCTTGATGTGTGAGCGAATCACCTGTATCTCCTCGTTACTGATAGCGGATTAGAACATGCGGATGTCAATATATTTTTCAAGCTGCTCTAAATACCTTTGCACGTCCGTGCGCTCACTCTCTCTTTGTCTCCTCCTCTCCATGTGACAGGAGATAAACTGTTCAACCACTGAAATTGAACTTGGAACGCGCGCGAATTTGTTCTTGTTGTAATAAGCGGTTATAATTGAGTTCGGGTCGTTGAACTTGTGCACCTCGACTATTTGAACCACCAACGCATCAATCTCGGCCTGGTATTTGCTTTGTATTTCCTGTTTTAAGCCCTCAATTAAGTGATTTAAGTGATCTCTGAGTAGTTTTGGGACGTCGGCTGAGGCTCCGAACAGAACTGAAACTTTAAATCCGTTCAGCTCATTTATCAAATCCAAAAGTGATTCAAATGGAGCAGGCCAGATCTTATCTAATATAAGCGGGAAGAAGGTATAGCCCTCCTGCTTAATCAGCTTGTTGTACCAGTTGAGCTTGTCCTTCACTATCTTCTGCGCGACCTTCGTAATGTCCTGCCTATACGCCTTAAACGGCAAAGTACCCACTTACTTTGGAAACAACTCGTCATTTTATCGCTTCACAAACCTATTCTTGATTTCAAACTGAGAAAACCCGCCAACTCCGTAACAACCTGGAAATAACGTCGATAATTTCTACTACACCCCCTTACACACATTCTCATCACGGTTCTTCCGATTATCTTCAACTGATATATTGTCTATATTGTAATTTTGTATCTACTACTCAGTTGGACACGTCTTTTCAAGCCATGGATTAATTTCTGTTTAAAAAGTTCCATGATCAGATACTTTTACAGATGCAAGACTTGTTGTTGCACTGTTTAACGCACTTTGAGGTCTTTTTATTGGCTTTTTGGATATTTCCAACATTTTCTATTTTTATCGTTACTTATCTAATTGGTCAAATGTTTGTGCAGATACAGGTCGATACATAATAGTGAATGAGTTTGGTTAAACTGACGTTACAGGTCTCTTGGTTATACTAGCTGCAAAATTTTAAGCAGCCAATGCAACTTTTGGAGTTTTTCTAGTCATAGTTTACTCCATAGTTGACTTTGCAAGCATTGATGTTGAATTTTGTTTTTAAAATTGAAGCAATTCGTCTTGAGTTAATTATTTTATCAGTGGAATTTTTATATACATTTGTTTTTTCGCGAATGTGGAGTGTTTTATTATATAAGAATACAAAAGTGATAATTAACATAGTATTCGTTTTATATAACTAAATTGAAAGTATTCATTCACTTGTGATCTGTTTTATTAAATGTTTGAATGTTGCTCAATTGTGATAACTGTAAAGAAACTTGGGAATCATATAAATTATCAGTGCAAGAAAGAAATGAGTGATCAAGCTCACTTAAACTTGAATGATCCTTTTGAATTTCTGTTGTTGTTTGATTTTTGAGTGCAGACATTAGAGATGAAGGTTAGTATTTAATTACATTATATAATAGCTACTTAGTAATATTATTTGTTCAAAATCTTCCACATCCAAAATGTCTGTTACACTGATTGAAAATTTCCCTTGCAATTCCAGCAATTATATTACTGCAAATTCAAATTAAATTACGGTATCTTTCCCGCAGTGTTTATGCACTCTTGATTTGGCTAACTAGCCCTAATTTATAGAATCGAATGTCTAAATGTATTTGTCTCAGTCGAAGGACAATTAAACGCTTGCGTTGGACTCGTAAAATTCGTTAATTTACTAGTTTAATGGGAAGTAGTTGGTAAAGCAGTCCGTTTGCGACACGATGAATTAGTAAGTACTTTTATTTGGGTAGTTGCAGTAAAAAGCAGTGGTGGGAACGAACAAGAAGATATCAATTCCGCAAATTAAAGCTCAGGTGGACGGCGACTTCCACGCGGTGTGTATATTCGATTAGAGCATCGCAGCGATAAATGCTATGAACCAACTGATCATTTACGACAATAACTTGAGCCCCAAGAATCAAATCCAGCTTGAGAGCGAGTATAGCTTGGTCGGTTAAGAGTCCTGTCCGTTTGTGATTTTGTACGACCGTGAGAAGTTGATTCTGGTTGATTCAACGCTGAACAGGTCCAGTTTATATTCTGGGAGCAACATTGACGCCGTTTACATTGATTTTCAGGAGCAAGAATTGCGTTTTGCAGTTCAAGATCAACAGCAGCTTGTAATATTTTAGGCCGTTTCGGGTCAAAGCGCAAAGTAAATACAGACTGTTAAGTGCAGGGTGAACGTGTTCGTGTTTATGAGCAAGTTCTGGCTATTCTAGGACGTAATTGGGCTGTACATAGATTCCGACAACTGCCTGAAGGCTCTGAGGAAAATGACCGTACCTGTTACTAATAATCTACAATAACAGATTAACATTCTACAATCTGCGCTCGCTTATGAACAAGAGTAAACAGTACAACCGAAAAATGGGTTTTCCCCACTCCAAATATCAAAAACATACAGTCAAACGGCCGTTGAGTTCAGTGTCTCGTCCACCTCTCCATAACAGATTTTTATTCGCTTTCCGGTTTAATTCATCCCGTTCAGCGAAAATGAGTTCACAATCGTGAACAACCTGATTCAAACAACCACTCCAATTCAGATAAAGCTCATCCCGACCATGAACTACTTCGCATCTAAATAATACAACGTTTAGTTTTCCACCCCGAATCAGATAACATAAGATATTGAGATTGAGCCGTTCGCGCTGTTTAAACTCGGGTCGAAAATACCCGGAAATATTCAGAGCGCGTTTAAAGCCACACTTAATAATAAGGAGTCGTTCGCGAAGCCGATCATGAACACGAATCTCATGCAGCAAGCAGATTTCATTCAATTACAAGAATTAGTTTTAGAATCCTGCAGCCTCTGCTCGGGATTGGAATATTTAAGTTTCCTCTCGGGAATTTCATTCAACACTCTTTCAGATTTAGCCAAACTATTCGAATCTGAATACCTTACTGAGAAGTAAATTAACCCGAAGGGGTTTTAAACGAGAATTCAGGGCTTCGTGAAAACATTCTAATCTTAAGGGCTGAATAATGTTCAATATCAAACTGGTTTGTTTTTAAAAGACTGCGAACTACTTTGCCTCATTCAAAAGAAGGACTTCAACCAAATTAAAGGGGATATTATTGATGCACTGAAAGTTCTGGAGAGCGGATTCGAAAACTGCGGGAAAATCGCGCTCGAGATGATGGCGTCTGTGTTCAGGTGAGGGATTTGGCTTTAATTTTTATTTTAACTTTGAATATTAATATGATTAAACATGTAAGTAAAAAGCTTAATCATAAGTCTTAAATATTATGATTAATTAAATATTATGTCTGCAATGATATTACAATATATTTATTATTTTATTGGATGTTGCTGTTGAGTGAGTCATATTGTCTATTTAACATGCTAGCAAATTTTAATACTTTATGTTATTGTATTTGCCATTTGTGCAGTAATTCCAGCTTCAGGTTCAAGTTTGGTCACAAATTAATGTGACGTCTTATTAGTAGCTCACTGTTGTGGGCCTTATAAGAGCTTGAATACTCACCATTGTCATAAAGAGAACTTTACATTTTATAATGTTATTTTTATATATTAATAAGTCAGTTTTGTTAAGATGTTTAAGATTTTTTGAGATTTCAATGTGTTCGATATGATTAATTTTCGTATTTATATATGATGTTATTTATATATTTTAATATCAAATGTTAAAAACTCACTTCATCTACATCCTTAAATGCAAGAATTAAGACAAATAGGAAGCGAATTGAGATCAGCTGCTCAAAAAATACCTAGTTACAACAAGAAAATGATTATAATTGTTGTGTACTCAATTTGCACTTTGTATTATATCTCTTGTATATTGTATAGTTGGCATGTATCATCAATACTATAAAGGCCTTGTATGTTTGGTTGGTTCTCTCGCAATTACTAGCACCACGTACGTAACCGTAATACACCGCAGCAATCCAGCTGGCATTTTATTCGTCGACTGTATCGTTCTCTTTGTTTTCAATTACATTATGAGCAGAAAATGGGCTTATTTGAAAAATGACCATGACATAATTAATGATTTTTCTTATTGAGTGACTTTTTAAGAGTATTCAAAATATTGAGTTCACTTTTCACCAAAATATGTTAATAGTATAATTATACTACGTTATTAAAACTCATTTTTTAATACTCTCTTTAATATTATTGACTAAACTGTTGAATAAGTTTATTATTATTACTTGAATGTAAAACCAAATGAAATAATAATTTCGTCATAAAAAAGAAATCGTATTTTCGTTTTTAAATTTCATCTTATACTCATTTATAATTTAATATATTAATACAATAATTGTATATATTGAAATTTGAGATACGGTTACGCAAGAATTCGCGAATGTTGAATAGTTTAAACTATACAGCTCAAAATAGCTATTCTTGTTATGTATATATTCACTTCAATCAATGAATCTGATTTATGCAATAACTGATGCAACTCTCTTCATAAAATATTCGTCTTCATCAAAAGTTAGCGTTAAAGTTAACGATGCAATAATATCATCCAAGAAAATTGAATACTAAAAATTTGTATATTAAAAATTCAAAAATTTACCTTATGGCCCTGTTACAATTACAGTAAATAAAAAAGATACAATAGTGCACTTATCTTCTTATATAACTGCTTTTGACTTGGATTAAATGGAAAATTTCACCTTTAATTTTGGTTAATAATTCAAAATTTTGTATGTAAATAACAACAAATTTGGGCCAAGTCGCTAAATGCAACATGGGTCCGTAATTTACAACAAATTTATGCCTCCAATATTTTTCAAAGGTTAGCCAGAAATTTTCTTCCTTCCTATTGAACCAGATTTTGCTCCTATTTTCACAATTAGTGCGAAGTAGTCATTTACTCACAGTAACTTAGGTGGGAAATCTAATTAAGACTTTTAGTATGAAAATTTTCACTATTAGTTGATGGATTGGAATGAGTCTATTGATCTCAAAAGCTTTTCTACTCATGAAATTAAATCATTGGATATCCCACGTCCGCTTACTATGGGCCACCGTGGATGCGGTTCCAATTCATTCCAGAGATTTAACTCTCATTTTAATACGAGTCATTTCTATGAAAACACGATTGAGTCGTTTAATGAGGCTTACAAACGAGTTGATGCTGTCGAACTTGATGTTATTCTTACAAACGATCTGATTCCGGTTGTAAATCACAATTTCTGGGTGCAAAATGGAACCAAAAAGATTGCAATCAACTCCATCACAGCTGAACAATTCAAAAACATCCCAATGAAAAATAATTAAAATAGAATCAAGCAGCAAAAATAGAATTAAAGAGCAACACTAGCAGAAGTGTTAAACTAAACTGACGAAAAACTAATGATCAACATTGAAATCAAGTACGTAACTGGAACTACTAAATATGTTGGTGATGAATATTTCTCACGCAGTCAGGTAATTAAAGCTGTTTTGAACTGCATTAAGAAAAGTAAATAGCACAAAATAATGTTCTCTACTTTTGATCCAGTTACTGCTGTAATGCTTAAATACATTCAAAATAAATACCCAGTTATGTTTTTGAACAACGGGGATGGTGTTTTCGCTGAAGCTGATGATGTCGATTTACATCAAGATATATGTCTATATCTCGAAAAAGGTGTAAATTTTTCATCTAAATTTGAGCTTCAAGGTATTATCACAAGTGTTACCTTACTGCTTGAAATATAATAACATGTTGGTGACATTTTAGATCTTGGATTGGAAATATTTACATGGGGGTCAATACCGAGCGATCACAGAAACATAGTCAAACAACTTAATATGGGTGTAAATTGTATCATATACGATTTGGTGACTCTTATTGAGCCTAAGTGAAACTATAATAACTTATTGTATTTGTAACTTGCATGGATATCAATGATTTATATAATAATATTAGCAGTTTTTATTTAATTGAGTGAGTCTGAATATATACAAAAATTTGTTAATGAAACTCACTTATAAGACTACTATTTACTTGGTTTTAATATAGATTTTAAGAACACTAATAACTTCTTATTATTGGCATACACTAAATTAATGTTTTGCTCATTCAAACTATTACACTCATTGATGTAATCTAATTATGAAATCATCGTTTTCAAGTTGTTCTTTTGTGTATTTAAATTGTAAAATAGATTGCTTACTTTGTTATCTAAAACTAAAAAAGCTTAAGAATTATGAACAACATCATCATCGAAAACACGAGCTGTGTTCATATCTATTGGAGTAGCATGGTTAGAAAAAATATTTTAAAGTACTTAAGGTAGAATTTATGGCTTTTGCGTTTTGGAGTGGAATTTAATTAGTAATATACATATATATGTGTAATCATTTTACATGTATTAGTTATAATTTTATTGTGTTTCAATTGTTCTTATACTTATATTTCCTTATTAATAATGCTATTATTTAAATATTACTATTTAAAAGACCGATTCATTCAAGCACACATACCACCTCCATCCATAGTTTTTCCAGCAGGACAGACACACAAATTTCCCGATTAAATTGTTGGAGTTGGACAAAAACAACCGTTATAATCTATTTAATAACCAAAATCAATATTTTCTCCAGATAGATTACATATGCAATTGTTGGTGGAAGCTTATACAATGAAATTATTATTGAAACACTTACAAGCCCCATTTTAAATTGTTTGTCCTTAAACGGTGCAGAATGATAAAACACAAATGCCGTTCTCTAAAACGTAACCTCGATTACTTGTACAATTTATATATTTAGTTACATTTGCAACCACTTCTTATTACTGTTAAGTTTGTTGATTCGTATTTATTATTGATTAGTTCATTTACAGCATCAGAGCGTTTAATTATGTTATTTATTATTATAAGGTTGTTGCATTGTTGTATATTCTTTAATCCAAAGTAGTTGTATTTTACTTTAAATTCGCATCAGCCTTTGAAAAATTTGAAATAATATAATTTTCAAGATTACTACTTGAACCTAAACTTGACATAGCCACATATATTGCCGATACATTATCGAATATTCGTTTGTCAAGGACTGAGGTATTATGCAATAACTCAGCAGCTGACTTTGTAACGTTAGAAATAATGAAAGATTCCAATGTATTGTATTTCAATATAATATTGCCATTTAAAGATGTAGCATTATCAAATATCCTTTTATCCAGAACTGACTGATTTGGAATAGTTAGATAGAATATATGATTATAACATATTTGATTACTATACTATATTGTTAGTAAGAGCAGAAACGTTGTCAAATATGCTTTGATCTAATACTGATGTATTGTGTTGTAACTCATTAGTAGACTTTGAATAATTTGTTAATATATATTGTTCTAACAAATTTTATTGTAATATTATATTGTTATTTAGAGTGGTAGCGTTATCAAATATTCTTTTGTCCAACACAGATGTGTTGTGTAAAAGTTCACCCTCTGATTTCGAATAGTTAGATATAATAAATGATTCTAATATATTTTGTAATTATGTGATGTTGTTACTTAACGATGTTGCGTTATCAAATATCCATTAGTCTAAAACAGATGAATTGTGCAAGAGCTCATTTGCTGATTTAGAATAATTAGAAATGATATAATCTTACAATTTTCTCAGTGTATTTAAAATGCTTATACATTATGTTCCATCTAATATATAGTTTTCAACGCAGATACATAAATTTTCTTTATATTCAAAGGGATGCACACAAATCTATTTCAAGTTTTATTCCTATGAATATTATAACTCATCTGTACATAATCCATATACAAATTTTTTATTATCACATATATCGCATTTAGATATATCCAAACCTATTGTATTTGTTATACTAGATACACCAAATTAATTGATTTAATCAACACAAACATAAAACATATCAATTGATATAGTAGTATTTACTAGTATTTTTGAAGATACATATCCATTATCCTCACTATTAATATAACAATAACCAGTTAATTTAGAATCATTTATTTAGAAACTGGCGATTTAATTTTATATTATATTTACCAAACCAGATGTATTATAACTGGATATTCTAAATTAAATAAATGCTTATAAAATGGATATTTGTTGTACAGGCTCTATTATCATGGCAGATATCTATAGTCCACTTGCACTAAAAACTAATGTAGAATCTTCAATAAGTACATTACAAATTGTACATATCAATGAACCAGTTATTACACTAAATTGTAAAGAAATATTAATTGTAGAACTAGTAATAATTTAATCTTACACCCCAAATAGAGCAAATATATTAACATTGAAATTGTAAACTTGAGTATCTATTTTAGTATTCTTAGTGGCATTTGTAAAAATAAACAAATTTATACTACTAGATTTTTAGGTAAAATATATGTCATTATTAGTTACAATTAATCTATTTAATGTATTCATTTTTTAACAAAACTTATATTCATTGTTATTAATACGCAAATTGTTAATGCAAGTAGATTATTTTTTATTGTATAATTATTAATTAATTAAAATAATAGATGACAACATATATATTTGAATAATACAAAATGATAATTATTATCGACATGGATTATGAGCAGAAGTCTAAGCTTCGCTTTATACGCGGCTCTGGAATAAAAATCGAATCAGTTGTGGTTCAATAGATGTTCAATCATACTATTCCAGAAGTGATCAAATTGTTGGTGCTCATTTGTATTTTTAAATCTTGTATTAGTCCTCGTTCACTAAACCATCTGTTAAGTGTTGAAGTTGCATTTTGGTATTCTCATTGTGAATCTAAATTCTAAAAATGGTGTATACCCATTTGAAATTTATTTACAGCAAATTATATATGCAAAACCCGTCAGTAGCTTATGAAAAAGACGGTATGTCGCGTGATATTACTCAAAATAATAATAATTCTGAAATCTACGGAAATTATCTCTGAGCTGGCCCAAAGTCACACAACATCTTTGTAAAACAAAATATAAGTTGTTCACAAATATATTATAAAATGCGTGATATGGCTACGGATCAATATTGGTTTGTAATTGTTAAACATTGTTTTAACGCAAGCATAAAACCAAAAAATGTTAAATCCTTCGACTTTTAACACATTTTTTGATTTAAACCGCTCATTCGCCCACATATTGAACTCTCTTCCTGTACCACAGTTGTAATCTATTCCAAACAATTTGTGCATTACTTTTTAAACGAATCGACTGTGGTCAGTTTTTGATGGAATATCTTCTGCACCGCTCGAAATTCATCGCTTAAAACTGCAGATGTGTTCGTGTGGTCATCACTCGATTTTTAGATCTATACACCTCTATTCCTAGCCATCATTATGTATTTGATCATCATTAAGAAAATAGTTAAACGAAGCCTAGAACGCGAGCTTCTAACTTCACTCTTTGTGAATGAACTTTTCAAAAATCCGTGTATACCCGATTTTTAATCTATTTATAGATTAATTATATTAATGATCAGTAATGCTAAAATATGTAGAATACTATATTTTGTATGATTGCACTTCAAACGATTTGAACGCATAATCATCACAAACTGTTAGGAGCCGAAGACCCTAACAAATTTGAGTTAATTATTTATTATAAATGATAAAAATCGACTTCAGCCCTTGAAATAGTACAGTTGCCCTTAAACCTTCTTCACTCACTTATTTTATGATTCTATTTGTTCATTTAAATTTATAATCCAGAACTAAAATTAGGTCATTAATTGTATTTAACAATATTAAGTATCAAATTTATCGATGCAGACATCTGTTCAATCCTATTTAGGATTCCCGTTTGCCTTCTTGAACCAAATTATACATCATGCATTTGATCGTTCTATTTATGTATCTTGTTGAAGAACGCAAAACTCTCAGATCGACACACAAAATCCGTGTATACCCGTTTTGGAATTATATTTTTAGATTTATTCAAAATAGGATACTACTTTTGCCGAAGGCAGTAGTTCGTGAGATTTAAATCCAAATGATTTAAATAAGTAATCCACACGGACTATTGCAGACTAAAGTTGGTCACGCACATACAAAACTTCTTTGACGTCTTATCTTATTAAATAGCTTTAATCGTGATATTTTTGTTTCGTGCGTCTGGTAATGTGGAGAATGCGTTCTAGGATCTTTGACGTGTTAATTCTTCCACCATATTGACAAAATTCCACGACATCCTGAAATACTGTATGTGGCTCAGAGCGCCGACCTCGACTGTCACTCTTTGTGAATGAACTTTTCAAAAATCCGTGTATACCCGATTTTTAATCTATTTATAGATCAACAATAAAAATTACTTAAATCATCACTTTTACCGGTATATATTAATTTGTATTATCGCATATCAATTGATTTAATCACATAATCGACATGGATTATTAGCAGAAGTATAAACTTCGCTTTATATGCAGCTCTGGAATCAAAATAAAACCAGTGGTAGCTAGACAAACGAGTAGTGGTTCACTAGATGTTCCATCATGATATTATAGAAGTGAACAAATTGTTAGCGCTCATATGCATATATTTAAATATTGTATTAGTCCTCGTTCATTAAGCCTTCTGTTAAATGTTGAAGTTGAATTTTTGTATACTTTTTGTGAATCTAAATTCTAATAAGTGGTGTATACCCATTCGAAATACATTTGTAAGCAAATTATAAATATGAAAACCGTTAGTAGCTTATGGAGAAGACGGTATGTCGCGTGATATTACTCAAAATGATTTAAATTCTGACATCTACGAAAATAATCTCAGAGCTGGTCCAAATTCACACAGCTTCTTTGTACAACAAATATAAGTTGTTCACAAATATTATCAATGCGTGATATGACTACATGTCAATATTGGTATGTAATTGTTAACCATTGTTTTAACGCAAGCATAAAACCAAAAAATGTTAAATCCTTCGACTTTTAACACATTTTTTGATTTAAACCGCTCATTCGCCCACATATTGAACTCTCTTCCTGTACCACAGTTGTAATCTATTCCAAACAATTTGTGCATTACTTTTTAAACGAATCGACTGTGGTCAGTTTTTGATGGAATATCTTCTGCACCGCTCGAAATTCATCGCTTAAAACTGCAGATGTGTTCGTGTGGTCATCACTCGATTTTTAGATCTATACACCTCTATTCCTAGCCATCATTATGTATTTGATCATCATTAAGAAAATAGTTAAACGAAGCCTAGAACGCGAGCTTCTAACTTCACTCTTTGTGAATGAACTTTTCAAAAATCCGTGTATACCCGATTTTTAATCTATTTATAGATTAATTATATTAATGATCAGTAATGCTAAAATATGTAGAATACTATATTTTGTATGATTGCACTTCAAACGATTTGAACGCATAATCATCACAAACTGTTAGGAGCCGAAGACCCTAACAAATTTGAGTTAATTATTTATTATAAATGATAAAAATCGACTTCAGCCCTTGAAATAGTACAGTTGCCCTTAAACCTTCTTCACTCACTTATTTTATGATTCTATTTGTTCATTTAAATTTATAATCCAGAACTAAAATTAGGTCATTAATTGTATTTAACAATATTAAGTATCAAATTTATCGATGCAGACATCTGTTCAATCCTATTTAGGATTCCCGTTTGCCTTCTTGAACCAAATTATACATCATGCATTTGATCGTTCTATTTATGTTTCTTGTTGAAGAACGCAAAACTCTCAGATCGACACACAAAATCCGTGTATACCCGTTTTGGAATTATATTTTTAGATTTATTCAAAATAGGATACTACTTTTGCCGAAGGCAGTAGTTCGTGAGATTTAAATCCAAATGATTTAAATAAGTAATCCACACGGACTATTGCAGACTAAAGTTGGTCACGCACATACAAAACTTCTTTGACGTCTTATCTTATTAAATAGCTTTAATCGTGATATTTTTGTTTCGTGCGTCTGGTAATGTGGAGAATGCGTTCTAGGATCTTTGACGCGTTAATTCTTCCACCATATTGACAAAATTCCACGACATCCTGAAATACTGTATGTGGCTCAGAGCGCCGACCTCGACTGTCACTCTTTGTGAATGAACTTTTCAAAAATCCGTGTATACCCGATTTTTAATCTATTTATGGAACAATAATAAAAATTACTTTACTCATCAATTTTACCGGAAATATTTATTTATATTATCGCATTTCAAACGATTTAATCACATAATCGACATGGATTATGAGCAGAAGTCTAAGCTTCGCTTTATACGCGGCTCTGGAATCAAAATAAAACCAGTGGTAGCTAGACAAACGAGTAGTGGTTCACTAGATGTTCCATCATGATATTATAGAAGTGAACAAATTGTTAGCGCTCATATGCATATATTTAAATATTGTATTAGTCCTCGTTCATTAAGCCTTCTGTTAAATGTTGAAGTTGAATTTTTGTATACTTTTTGTGAATCTAAATTCTAATAAGTGGTGTATACCCATTCGAAATACATTTGTAAGCAAATTATAAATATGAAAACCGTTAGTAGCTTATGGAGAAGACGGTATGTCGCGTGATATTACTCAAAATGATTTAAATTCTGACATCTACGAAAATAATCTCAGAGCTGGTCCAAATTCACACAGCTTCTTTGTACAACAAATATAAGTTGTTCACAAATATTATCAATGCGTGATATGACTACATGTCAATATTGGTATGTAATTGTTAACCATTGTTTTAACGCAAGCATAAAACCAAAAAATGTTAAATCCTTCGACTTTTAACACATTTTTTGATTTAAACCGCTCATTCGCCCACATATTGAACTCTCTTCCTGTACCACAGTTGTAATCTATTCCAAACAATTTGTGCATTACTTTTTAAACGAATCGACTGTGGTCAGTTTTTGATGGAATATCTTCTGCACCGCTCGAAATTCATCGCTTAAAACTGCAGATGTGTTCGTGTGGTCATCACTCGATTTTTAGATCTATACACCTCTATTCCTAGCCATCATTATGTATTTGATCATCATTAAGAAAATAGTTAAACGAAGCCTAGAACGCGAGCTTCTAACTTCACTCTTTGTGAATGAACTTTTCAAAAATCCGTGTATACCCGATTTTTAATCTATTTATAGATTAATTATATTAATGATCAGTAATGCTAAAATATGTAGAATACTATATTTTGTATGATTGCACTTCAAACGATTTGAACGCATAATCATCACAAACTGTTAGGAGCCGAAGACCCTAACAAATTTGAGTTAATTATTTATTATAAATGATAAAAATCGACTTCAGCCCTTGAAATAGTACAGTTGCCCTTAAACCTTCTTCACTCACTTATTTTATGATTCTATTTGTTCATTTAAATTTATAATCCAGAACTAAAATTAGGTCATTAATTGTATTTAACAATATTAAGTATCAAATTTATCGATGCAGACATCTGTTCAATCCTATTTAGGATTCCCGTTTGCCTTCTTGAACCAAATTATACATCATGCATTTGATCGTTCTATTTATGTTTCTTGTTGAAGAACGCAAAACTCTCAGATCGACACACAAAATCCGTGTATACCCGTTTTGGAATTATATTTTTAGATTTATTCAAAATAGGATACTACTTTTGCCGAAGGCAGTAGTTCGTGAGATTTAAATCCAAATGATTTAAATAAGTAATCCACACGGACTATTGCAGACTAAAGTTGGTCACGCACATACAAAACTTCTTTGACGTCTTATCTTATTAAATAGCTTTAATCGTGATATTTTTGTTTCGTGCGTCTGGTAATGTGGAGAATGCGTTCTAGGATCTTTGACGCGTTAATTCTTCCACCATAT